>CM022303.1:226630707-227129417 GCA_011799875.1 Thinopyrum elongatum
GCGCTAGGGTTCGGTGGTGGACCGGACCGGGGGGGTTATACGGGGGCGACTGGGCCGGCCTGGCGGCCCGATGGCTAGCTGGGCCGAGGCCCAGTTGGGGGGGGGATTCTTTCCTTTATGTTTTCTTTATTTTTCTTTTTCTGTTTTATTTCTTTTCTCTTACTCTGTAAATTGCTAGGCCACTTAATGATTTTTGTAACATGTGAGACTTGCCAAAATAAATACTATGCAGTAATTACCACTGTTAGAAAATGGTTTGGAGCCAAAGTGATTTCGTATGCATTTTATTTAATGTCAAATGGATTAAATATTTTCTGTTCCTAGCTGTTTGAGTTATTTAATTAATTTATTAAATGTTGGTTACAATTTTAGAATGGTCTTTGGAATATTAGTCATTTAATGAACATTTTAGTTTCTGATTTGAACAACTTTTATTTTCCACTTTCAGTTTGAATTTCCATTTGACTTTGAATTTGAAAAGAGATAGGATCCAAATGATGTTTAAGCACTGTTGATCATGATGACATGGCATAATCAAAAGGGGATTACTGTGGCTAACCACTGGGGGTGTTACAAATCTCCTCCACTAACAAGAATTCTTGTCCCGAGAATTAAGAGGTAGACGGGAAAAGATTGGGGTATTCCGCACGAAGATTATCCTCGCATTCCCAAGTGGCTTCATCTTCAGTATGATTTGACCACTGCACTTTGAGGAACTTGGTAACCTTCTGATGGGTCCGACGTTCAGCTTCATCGAGAATGCGGATCGGATGCTCCTTATAAGATAGATCATCTTGCAATTCGAGCATCTCGTGATCCACAGCTCGGTGCGGAGATTCCTTGAAGCAACGACGAAGTTGAGACACATGGAAGACGTCGTGGATATGAGAGAATTGCGGTGGCAACTCCAATTTATATGCCACCTGACCACGTCTAGCAATAATGCGGAAAGGACCAATGTAGCGCGGAGCTAGCTTGCCCTTGATTCCAAAACGATGAGTGCCCTTCATAGGAGTGACACGCAGATAAGCTTGATCTCCAGGTTGATAAGTCAAACCCCATCGTTTGCGATCATAGTTGCTCTTCTGGCGGTCCTGAGCCACCTTGAGGTTTTCTTGGACAATACGGACTTGTTCTTCGGCGTGTTGAATAATATCCGGACCCACGAGCGGTCGTTCCCCAGTTTCTGACCAATTCAGAGGGGTTCGACACTTACGTCCATAGATTACTTCGAAAGGGGCCATTTTCAAGCTGGCTTGATAGCTGTTGTTATAAGAGAACTCAGCATACGGGTGAGATTCTTCCCATTTCTTGCCGAAAGAAATAACACAAGCTCGAAGCATGTCTTCAAGCACTTGATTGACTCGCTCAACTTGGCCTTGGGATTGGGGGTGATAAGCTGAACTCCAGGTAATATGAGTTCCCATAGCTTCTTGGAAACTTTCCCAAAACTTGGAAGTGAAAAGGCCGCCACGGTCCGAACTGATCTCCTTCGGAATACCGTGGAGTGAAACAATTCTGGAGATATACAACTCTGCTAACTGACTAGCAGTGATAGTCTCTTTGACAGGCAGAAAGTGTGCAACTTTAGAGAGTTGGTCGACGACGACAAGAATAGCATCGTGACCCTTCTGTGACCAGGGAAGTCCTGTAATGAAATCCATCTGAACCTTATCCCATTTCCATAGAGGAATAGGAAGCGGTTGCAGAATTCCTGCTGGTTTCTGATGTTCTGCTTCGCAACGACCCGGAGGGCGAGGGGCGATGGCCCAAGACCCCCTTGTGCTTAGGATGTAGACCGGCGGGGACCTCTCTACTGAGCTCTAGGTAGGGTTGCGGTGTGTCGTTTGGCTGAGGCCGGGCATGACCCGGAAAAGTGTGTCCGGCCGGAGTTAAGCGAGCGTGGTGGGTAAGTGGGTGCACCCCTGCAGGGAAGAACTAATCTATGCATAGCCGGATCCTCGGTAACGGACACTCGGAGTTGTATCCCGATTGATACAAATAGAATTGGATACTATGGCTCTAGGATTGCTTCTCGCAAGGAGTCGAGAAGGGATCTCAGGACGAGGTTGATGACTATATGGCTCTGGGATTGCTTTCTCGCAGGGAGTCGAGAAAGGATCTCTGGGTGAGGTTGATATCATTACTGCTACCTTATATTGAACTGTTCTACTCTCTTCTATTGCTACAAGACCTCTGAAGATGCTAGTCTTCGATCGGACTAGGCCTTCTCTCTATTCTGGCATTTCTGCAGCCCAGTCCACATATACAGCCTCTCTTTGAAAATGTTGCATATGTAGCGTAGATCCTTGCTTGCTGAGTACTTCTGAGTACTCACGGTTGCTTTGTTTTCCTTTTCTCCCCATATCAGTTTGTCGTGACCAGAGGACGGAGCCCCCTGAAACAGATGCCCCGTCGATCGACTACCACTACTACCCCGAGGATGGATACTACTACGAGTTGACTGACGACCAGGAGTAGGATCGGAGGGTCCCAGGCAGGAGGCCTACGCCTTTCGATCTTAGCTTTTGTTTTGGCCCGCCTTTTTAAAGGCCTTTCTATTTCTGTTTCATATCTGTACTCAGATATCTGATGCTTCCGCTGACGCTTGTACGCAAGCTAATGTATTCGAGCCCTCGAGGCCCCTGGCTTGTAATATAAAGCTTGTATGACTTTATTTATGTTTTTAGAGTTGTGTTGTGATATCTTCCCGTGAGTCCTTAGGCTTGATCGTGTGCATTTGCGTGTATGATTAGTGCACGATTGAGCCGGGGGCGTCACATTGGGATTTCCTCAAAGAGGAGAGGATGATGCAGTACAGTAGAGATAAGTATTTCCCTCAGTTAAGAACCAAGGTTATCAATCCAGTAGGAGAACCACGCAACACCTCATTAGCAGCACCTTTACACAAAATAACAAATACTTGCACCCAACGTGAACAAGGGGTTGTCAATCCCTCAGCGGTTAATTGCAAGGATCAGATCTTGTATAGACAGATAGATAAATAAATAAAACACAAAATAAAATAAAGTAAATAAAATTGCAGCAAAGTATTTTTGGTTTTTGATATATGATGAAAGTAGACCAGGGGGCCATAGTTTTCACTAGAGTCTTCTCTCTTGAAAATAGCATACGGTGGGTAAACAAATTACTATTGGGCAATTGATAGAAAAGCAAATAATCATGACGAAATCTAAGGTAATGATCATGTATATAGGCATCACGTCTGAGACAAGCAGACCGACTCCTGCCTGCATCTACTACTATTACTCCACACATTGACCGCTATCCAACATGCATCTAGAGTATTAAGTTCATAAAGAATGGAGTAACACCTTAAGCAAGATGACATGATGTGGACAAAGTAAACTCGCTCATGAAAAAACCCCACCTTTTTATCCTTAATGGCAACGATACAAGTATGTGTCATGTCCCTTTCTGTCACTGGGATTGAGCACCACAAGATCGAACCCATCACAAAGCACCTCTCCCATTGCAAGAAAAATCAATCTAGTTCTACTGCAGGATGGTCCAAACGTGATGGTCCAATCAGAGACCATTCGATGAAACTGTGTGCGATGCATTAATTCACAAATGGTGGTGTAAGAAAACTGTCAAAAATGAGTCGAACTATTTGCGATGGCGCATACATCAAACATGATTTAGATCAAAGTTGTGTGTGTGATGCGTGGCATACGGTTAATCCATACAAACTGTTTGCGATGATCCAGAACAACAGAAATGGTCAGCCAGATGAGGGTGTGTGCGATATACGGCATACAGTTCACTAGGATGCACTGTGTGTGATTAGGCAACACAATAGAAATGGTCAGCCAAATCAAGGTGTGTGCGATGGAGGGCATACAGTTCACTCGGATGAACTATTTGCGATGAGCTAAGACAACAGAAACAGTTCAACTGAACAAGATATGTGTAATACGCGGCAAACAGGTCCGTAATCAGAAATGTGTGCGAAGACCAATAATAACACAGACGATTGCTGCTAATAAGCCGTGTGATTTGCTCTGTCTACAGAAGAACAACATATATATAATTGAAATAAACATCCAATTACATAAGTGACTATACAGATCATTCATACACACCTCAATAAACAATTGCATGCATTCTAAACTAGGAGAAACAATCGTCTAGTCATCTACTTCTTGTGAGGCTCCTACCACTGCTTTGTGGCTCGATCCCTTGTCTGGGGCAGGACAAAGACACTTCCTCATGTCAACGATCCGCTTGTACATCTTGTCGCTTGTGTACGCGTCCTTGGCTGTGTACTTGACGTGTTCTTCATCCAGTCTCTAATCTCATCCTTCATCTTCATGTAGTAGGGGTCGATGATGGCCGAGGTGATGTCAACCAGGGAGTTCTATTTGTTGTTGGTGCTGCCCCAGACCTTGTAGTGGTCACAGATGTTGTCAGGATTCTGGCAGGTCAACCTCGAAACCTTGAGTGCTTTTAGATCGTTGGTGGTGTCCACCGTAGCAAAACTATAGTCGAAGCTGTTGATAAACCTGGAGAAACGCTCGCAAGGCCTTGTGACCAGGTGGTAGTGGTAGACGAGGACGTCATGTCGTAGGCACAACTAAGCGACGCCAACCTTCTGATCTTGCCCGGCACGACCGCTGATGAACTCGAGGTCGAAGCCGACCACTTGGTACTTGTCCTCAGCAAGCAACTGCTCCATAGTTTGGATGGAGCTCTCCACCAAGACCGGCTCATTCGTGTACACCACCGAGAGGTCCTTCCCCCTCACGTGGGTGTCCACTACGTGATGCGTGGTGAACTGCCCCCCATTGTCATCGTCGGCCGCTGGGAGCACCATTGGAGCCACGGGGAGTGCCATTGGAACCGCTAGATGTCCTCTCTGTATGTCTCGTCGTGGGTGTGCTTATTATGTCGTGTGGCGCGAGAGATGAAGCTAAATGGCCGCGGGAATAAATGGGGGCCGGGTGGCCTGGATTCTCGGTGTAACACCCCTGTGTAATAGCCTCTGTGACACTCTGTTAAGTAAGCCGAGTCATCTCCATTTGCAGTGCCTAATCACTTTGGTTAAGTATTCAATTCAAATTCTATTCTAAAAATCAACTCAAAATTCAAAAGTGTAAAATAAATTTGCTCAAAACCATGGGAAAAATGTTCACTAAATAGCAAATATTCCAGAAGCACTTATAAAAATATAAACAATGATAATGGAATTAGTTAAATGACTCCAACGACATGAAACAGCACCAAAACAGAATTATTTAATCCATTTATAATAATATCGAATTCAAATAAATTCCTACTTTGCCCAAACAAGTTTTTGGTGAAAGGTAATAATGCACTTTAATTTTTGGGCCAAGTTTCATATTTGACATAAGTGCAAAAGTGGCCTAAACAATTACCTAACAGAAAAGAAATAAAGAAAAAGCAAAATAGAAAACAAGAAAATAAAACTAGGCACTGTGCACTGGGCCTAAGTGCACAGTGCCCCGAAAACGGCCCACCTGGCTCATCCCCTCCTCTCTCTTCTGCGTGTCGTCGTGCCCGTGGGCGAGCGCCCGCGCGCCGGTGAGGCGGCGACATGCCGACGGCCACCAACGCCACCGACATGGAGGAGGATAAGGACGAGCCCCATGCCTCCCCCCTGGACCTCCTCCGTCATTCTCCCCTCTCTCCCTCGCTCGCCCCTTCCCTCTTCTCCTCCAGATCCGTGGTGGCCGAGCGCCACCGTCGCCGCGCCTCGCCACCGTAGTGGCCAGAGGCCTCGCTGCGACGGCAGCCGGCGTAAAAAAGGACCGCCGTGGACCGCCACGACTACTGGAGCCATTGGAAGGAGCTGAGGAGCTCGGTGTCGCTCGAACGCGTCGTCTTCTTCCTCGGGATGCCGGCGATCCCCTTCTTCCCTGGCGACGTCCTGTAGCTACTAATCTGCCAAGGGCCTTCGTGCGTGCCGCTAGGTGAGCAGCAACACCTCCCCGTTCGCTTCTCTCCGCTCCAAAGTGCCCGTAGGCATCGATCCACGAAAGCCCGAACCCGCCGCCATGGAACTCGTCGCCGGTGAGTCCCCGGTGACCATTTGGTCACACGCGCATGCCTAACGACTTCGCGCACGCACGTTGAACCGACCTGGCCACTTAAATGTTTGCTAACGCTGCGTTTCACCGAAACCCACCGACGTCCGAACTCCGGCCACCGCATCGAGCTTGTTTCCGACGAGCTCCGACCATTTCAGCTGCTCCCACTGGTGCCGTTCGACGCAGCATCGTCTTCGCGTTCGAACACGACCGGCCGCGATCATTTTGGTGGTCTGTGGGCGAATCCCGCGCGTCACCGCCGTCTCCTGTGGTCGTCGGCGTTGCTCCGGCTGCCGCGCTGACCTGGCACCGAATGGGGCATGCGGGGCCCACCCCTGAGAGACTGCCAGTGGGTCCCCTGGCCCCCTTTGACCCCGTTGACCGTGGTCAACGTGGGGCACTGTTCACATGTGCCACTGACATGTGGGCCCCTAGCTATTAATTAACCTAATAAACAAATTAATAAATAAAACTAATTAGTTAAACTAATTACTCACTGACAGATGGGCCCCACCTATTTAATTAACCTGTTAGTTAGTTTAATTCTCTGTTAAACTAACTGAGACTGACATGTGGGCCGCACTGGACCCACATGTCAGGTTTCACTCTAGTCAGCTCTGTTGACCTGCTGATGTCATCATTGCATCATGCTGATGTCATATCTTCTTTTCTTTTAAAATAGATAATTTCAGAAAATCATTTAAATCTTTGAAAATTCATAACTTTTAAACCGTAGCTCGGATTGAAAAACTTAAAACATGAAAGTTGCTCAGAACGACAAGACGAATCTGATCGTGTTGTCTGTTTCTATGTCGGAACCCCCTACGTAGGAGAACCCATGACTTTCTATCCGTATCCGGTAGATGAATAGTGCTTATACACCGGTTAATAAATCCCATGTTAATTCTAAAATAACTAAAATGACCTAGATGCATATTTAGGCAACCCTGCACTGCATCTTAGCATAGCATGCCCTGTATCGCATCGTTTGTTGTGCATTTATATTTTTCTTCCCCCTCTTCTCTCTCGGTAGACCCCGACGTCGACATAGCTCCCGAGGCCGACGCCGCTCAGGAGCTCGACGACGCAGTTGACGATCTTGCCCTTGCCGCCGAGCAACCAGGCAAGCACCCCCTTTTGAGCATTCCGATATCGCCCACTCTCTTCTCTCTTATGCTTGCATTAGAAGTTACTGCTGCTGCTGTTATCCTAATTCTGCTGCATAGCCTATTTTATTGTAACCTGCTGTTGATACCTACATGTTATCCTAAACTGTTTAGTATAGATTGGGTAGAGACCCATCAGAGACCCCACTCATCCCGACTGCCCCGCTGGATTAACAGAAGACCCGATCAACGGGATCGAAGACCAGGCCCCGGCACCGCACATCACTTCCCCCCCTTAGTTGCTCGACACTACTGGGTTACTATCGAGTGCCGAGGGTGATACCTCGTCAGCACTTCTGATGATAACCTTGTTGGTTAGTTAATCGGTCGTGGTCAATGAGGGTGATTCCTCCTACACCACCCCCGATAGCGACGTCGTCGTGCAACCTCTCAAGTGTGGACCTCGAGTGTGATTCCTCCTTCGTTCACCTTGACGGTAGCATCAGAGGAAATTCCATCGAGGGTGATTCCTCAGGGTTCCCCTTGGTGTTAGACACACGGTTACCATTGTTACTATGACTTTACACTGAAACATGTTACTAAAGACGGGTCGGCCCTGAGGGGTACCCGCGCGAGCTTAATTGCGAGTGATGTGGAATCGGGTGGACCTGGACGGTGCCCGAGAGTTGAACACGAGGCGTGGCCGGGCATTCCTCGCCCTTGCCGCAAGTCCCCGAGACAAGGCGACGGGGTCACATCTTTCGCGAGTCTCTGCTCGTTTCCGCACTACCAACACACTAACGGTTTGGATATTTGATCCGAGGGGCATCTGGCCTGATAGCACTAACCATCACGTGGGCATAGTATGGGTGTTCTGCGTCGTATACTTCAGCCGGAGCTTAATGGACGTCAGCGACTGAGCGGCGTGCGCCGAGTTGGACTGGTTACGCAACTGCGCTTGTATTAAGGGGTTGCTAGGTCTGCTCTCGGCCGTGAACGTAACGCGTAGGAGTTCCCGGGGCGAAGGCCCAAGACCCCTGGGGGCATAGGATAGTCCGGCATGCTGACCTCTCTGTTATGTTTTTGGTCTGGTTGCGGTGTGTCATTTAGCCGAGGCCGGGCATGACCCAGAAAAGTGTGTCCGGCCAGAGTTAAACGAGCGTGGTGGGTAAGTTGGTGCACCCCTGCAGGGAAGAAAACATCTATCGATAGCCTGTCCTATGGTAACGGACACTCGGAGTTGTATCCCGAATGGTACAACTAGAACTGGTGACTTGAGATGAAATGGATAGTATGGCTCTGGGATTGCTTTCTCGGAGGGAGTCGAGGAAGGATCTCTGGGCGAGGTTGAAACACTACTACTTTACATTATGTTAATCTGCACTCTTCTAATGCTGCAAGACCGATGAAGATGATTGAAGATGCTAGTCTTCGATAGGACTAGGCTTTCCCCCTCTATTCAGGCATTTCTACAGCCCAGTCCACATATACAGCCCCCTTTGAAAATGTTGCATATGTAGTGTAGATCCTTGCTTGCTGAGTACTTCGGATGAGTACTCACGTTTGCTTTATTTTCTTTTTCTCCCCATATCCAATTGACGCTGCCAGATGACGGAGCCCCTGAGATAGCTGCCCCCGTCGACGACTACGGCTACTACTACTACCCTCCCGGCGAGTACTACTATGAGGAGCCGACAGACGACCAGGAGTAGGATTCGGAGGGTCCTAGGCAGGAGGCCTACGCCTTTCGATCGTAGTATTTTATTTTTCCCCGCCTTTCTAAAGGCCTATATGTTCTTCTGTAATATCTGTACCCAGATATCTGATGCTTCCGCTCACACTTGTATGCCATCGAGCTATGTATTCGAGCCCTCGAGGCCCTGGCTTGTAATATAAAGCTTGTATGAATTTATTTATGTTTTAGAGTTGTGTTGTGATATCTTCAAGTGAGTCCTTAGGCTTGATCGTGTGCATTTGCGTGTATGGTTAGGGCACGATTAAGCCGGGGTCGTCACACTCGGCATGTCAGCATGGTAGTTTTTGCAGCGGGTAAGTGCATCGTGGCGCCGCGCCCGGCGCAACCGCATGCATAATGGCAGCACGAACGTACGTGATCATGCGCCTGCCCCAAACAGTGGCAGCGCACGTGGAGGTACGTGGGCAGAGCGCGTGGAGTGACGCGAGAGCAGAGCGTGCATGGCGAGACGCAAGCAGAGCGCTCCGCAGCTGCCTCAACCATGAGCAACCACACGCATAGAGCAGTTGAACACGCAGGGAATGGTCGTCTACAAGCCGGCCGGCAGTTGCAACGCTGCGTAGAGAGCGGTTGTGTGCTACTACCTCTGTCTTGGTCTATTAGTCCCTTTATATTCTGTGCCATATTTTGACCTTAAATTTAACTAACAAAATGTTAATGCATGCTAAAAAAATTATATAATTGGAAACTTTGTTCAAATATGAATCCAACGATATAATCTTTGGCGACATGCATTTGTATTTTATTAGTTAAATCTCTAGTCAAAATTTGGCACAAAAATACAAAGAGGACTTATAAACCAGGACGGTGTAGTAGGTAATTAAATTGCAAACATTTTTTTCTTAACCATATGTGTATGTGTCGTTTCTTCCTCCTCTCGCATGTCTTGTCACCCCGCTGCCGCAGACGGCTTCGGGCGCAAGCTTGAGCAGCGCGCGGGGGCGTTCTTTTGGCCAAACGGTGGCTCGAAGTGGCGCCAATGAATCATCGGTGAGCCCGTTTCCGCACAGCCACGCAAGCTTCCCGCCTGACTCTGCGAAATCCCCCAAAATCCCAATGCTTACCGGCCTGCTATATAAACCCTCACGGTCGGCTAGTCCTGCGTCGCATTTTCCCCTCCCTCCCTCCCTGTAGCTTATCTCGTCTGCTTCTCCCACAATCGCCAATGGCACCGGTTAGTCGTCGTCGCTCAGCCACTCCGCCATCATCAGAGGATAGCTCCAGCTGGGAGGCTACACCGCGGCGGCGGTGCAGTCCCTGGCGTAGTGTAGTGCGCATGGCATCCCTGTTGGGTGGACGCGCAACACCCACCACACGCTCCACTGCCGCTGCCCATCGGCAAATGTTGCCGGCTGCCATTGCCGCCATCCCATCGTCTGCCGCCGTGGCCGCCACACCACCGTTGAATGCCAGGGCCATCGCCCCGCTCTGTTGCCGCGGCCCGAAGGTGGGAGGTGGTCGTCGTGGCCGCCACCCCACTGTCGGCCACCGTGGCCATCACCCGCTCTGACACCGTGGCCATCACGCACTCCACCACCGCGGCCCGAAGGTGGGAGGTGGCGGTCGTGGCCGCCACCCCACCTTCGGCCGTCGTGGCCGCCAGCCCACCGTCGACTGCCGGGGTCATCACCTGCTCCGCCACCGTCGCACGAAGGCAGAAGGTGGAGGTGGAGCCCCGCACGTTCGTCAGCGACCTTGCGCACTACATCAAGTTCCTGCGGGAGGAGGAGGAGGAGCGCATCGTCGAGCTTGCAAAGAGTCTTATCACCGCCGTGGCTGCTGCACACACCGCCGTGGAGGGGAGGAATGAGGAGTTCTATGAGGAGTCCCACCGCTTCGAGAGGGGTCGTCTGGAGCGGCAGAGGGTGTTCGAGGTGAGCGTCGCTAAAGGTGCAGCAGTGGCAGGCATCGGATTGCAGTTGTCCAGCTCGTCGGTAGGGTCCTCCTCCTCTTCCTCTTACTGAGCACGCTCGGCGGAGGAGAGGCTTCTGGAAGTAGTACAAAGCCCCTCTGTAGTAGTAGTATTTAGGGGCTATTTTGTTTAGTTCATCCGACTATAGATGATGGTTGAACTATACAACGTACTTAAAATTAGCTAGTATATATAGTTGAACTAGCTATTTCAGTACGTGGTTGGCAACAATTGGGGAAAAGTTTGGTCGGTTCAGCTGTCGAGTTGAACTGTTTGTATAAATAACGACTGCTTAATCTATGAATGAAGTCTATGCTTACTGAATTTTAGTTGCAAAAATTAGATAGTGTGAGTGATTTTTAGCTGCAAATTTTGACAAATGGCAGTGTTACAAGGTTGACAAAGGGCAATGCTACTACATCAACAAATGTCAATCTTTCCAGTTTGACAAATGGCAATATACCCAATATGACAGATGCAAATCTTACCAAATTGTCTGTACGTGGTTGCACATGGGTCATCCGAAAAAATCGTTTGTGTTGAAGGGATGTACAAATCCTGCGTGCCAGATTTTCTCTTGGCTTAGCGGCGAAGGAACCATTGCTCTCGCTTTGCAAACCGTATACAATCTGAACTGTTTGCGATGAAGAGATGTACAAATCCTGCGCGGCAAATTTTCCCCTGGCTTACTGGGGAAGGACCATAGCTCTCGCTTTTCATACGGGTGTTCTATCTAAAACGTTTGCGATGAAGAGCTGCACAAATCTTGCTCAGCAAATTTTCCGTTGATTTACTGGGGAAGCTGCCGGTTTGCATTCGGGTGTTCTATCTAAAGCGTTTGTGATGAGTGTTTTAAATTTAAAAACCATTGACGTTTTTTTAAATCTTTTGATAAGTCGGTACATTCAGAGAGAAAAATGCATGTTTGCCCAAACCATATGTTTCATTCAGCCACACTGTGAATTTATATTCATACGATTGAGACACAGTATTAAACACAAATAAACTAATTCTGGCAGCGGCAGAGGCGGCATGCCGCGCCAGCATTGTCGTTGTCGTCCTCTGGGACGCCGTTGTTGAAGTCTTCAAGGCAGCACAGAATGTTCTTCACTTGGAAATCAAACATCCTGTCATCGCGTGATCGACAGGTGAGGTGCGGGAGGACGGCAACTCACGGGGCTGTGCGGTAGTGGTCGATGGCGACATCCCATGACGCTGAGGGGGCCGCGCGCACGGGCACGGGCGCGATGGGTGTAGGCAAATGCACGGGGACCGGCGCCGCGGTGGGCGCAGGGGCGCACACGGGCACCAGCATGGGCGATGGCGCTGGGATCTACAAGAGCTTGCGCGGGTCCGCGGGGACCTCGCTGACGCCCGCGGCTTCCAACTCTGCGATAGTGCTCGACGACCAGCATGTCAATGCTATGGGGATGGTTGCTGGCATGGGCGCAGGGATGGGAGCTGGGACGGGCGCGGCGGTAGCAACCGCCATGGCCAGCTCATTCAGGGCCATGTCCATGAGGCCCCATTCCTCCTTATTTTCTACCTCGTCTGGCTCGGAGTCGACTTCACCAAACTGGAAGACTAGTGGCAGATGATACTTCTTCGCCATGGCTTTGGTGGAGGTCTACGGGAGGGGAATGGGAGGCGAACAGTAAGGCCGCCCATATTAAACAGCAGCTCGGGCGCCATTAATGGAGTGGATGCGAGCAAGGCGGGCGGCCATGGAAGTCAAAGGGCTCGCTTCCCAGTGTGCCTGCGCAGCATACAGCTTGCATGCTTCCCGGCGAGCCTACGCATTGGAGGACAGCTTGCACGCCTCCCGGTCAGCCAGCGCAGCGGACTGCGCACGCACGCCTCCTGTCTACTCAAGTAGCTGTCCGCACGGCACCTCTGAGACATTAAAAGTGTGACGCGTGGCGTCACGTGAATGGTTAACAGAACGCCCATGATTGAAATTATACAAACATTTGCGATGAGTGTTTGAAATTCATTCCCATTTCTTGCATGGGACCTAAGCACACCCAAGGACACACATTTGATTTTTCAACCCATTTTTCTACACTGGAGCATGTGCCTGTAGTTCAAATTTGAATTATGCACATAAAATGCCTAGAAAACTCAGTTAATATATAAAAATGTCCAAACAAACCCCGAAAAATTCCAGATTTTAACACGAAACTCCTGTTGCTCTATCTTGCCACTAGGAAAAGATTTGAAAGCGAGAAGAAGCAACAAATATCGTTTCATCCAAGAAGGAGGCACATTCCCTACCGGAGCCATGAGGCTTGTTGTGAGAAGCTTATACCCAAACCTGCCCCAAATGGGACAATTTTTTTACCACAGCATGTTGATGTCGTTCCATGATAGCATGCCAAGTTTCAAGAATTTCAAACGAGTTTTGGATTTACTAGAATTTTAAAACCATGTATCTCAATGTTTGAGGCCAAGCGAGGGTGCCGAGTTGTTTGACATTCATTCCCATTTCTTGCATGGGACCTAAGCATCCAACCAAGGACATACATTTGATTTTTCAACCCATTTTTATGCACTAGAGCATGTTCCTATAGTTCAAATTTGAATTATGCACATAAATGCCTAGAAAACTCAGTTAATGTATAAAAATGTCCAAACGAACCCTGAAAAATTCCAAAATTTAACACAACACTCCTGTTGTTCTATGTTCACACTAGAAAAAAATTGAAACCAAGAAGAGGCAACAAATATCGTTTCGTCCACAAAGGTGACACGTTCCCTACCGGAACCATGAGGCTTGTTCTGAGAAGCTCTGGTTTGTGAGAAGCTTATACCCAAATCTACCCCAAATGGGACATTTTTTACGATAGCATGTTGATGCCGTTCCATGATAGCATGCCAAGTTTCATGAATTTCAGACGAGTTTTGGATTTACTAGAATTTTAAAACGATGCATCTCAATGTTTGCGGCCAAACGACGGTGCCGAGGTGTTTGACATCATTCCCATTTCTTGCATGGGACCTAAGCATCCAACCAAGGACACACATTTGAATTTTCAACCCATTTATATGTACTGGAGCATGTGCCTATATTTCAAATTTGAATTATGCACATAAATGCATAGAAAACTCACTTAATGTATAAAAATGTCCAAACGAACCCCGAAAAATTACAAAATTTAACACAACACTCCTGTTGTTCTATGTTCACACTAGAAAAAATTTGAAAGCAAGAAGACGCAATGAATATCGTTTTGTCCACAAATGTGACACGTTCCCTACCGGAACCATGAGATTTGTTCTGAGAAGCTCTGGTTTGTGAGAAGCTTATACCCAAACCTGCCCCAAATGGGATAATTTTTTTACCACAGCATGTTGATTCCATTCCATGACAGCATGCGAAGTTCCATGAATGTCAGACGAGTTTTGGATTTACTAGAATTTTAAAACCATGTATCTCAATGTTTGCGGCCAAGCGACGTTGCCGAGGAGTTTGACATTCATTCCCATTTCTTGCATAGGACCTAAGCATCCAACCAAGGACACGAATTTGATTTTTCAAACCATTTGCATGCACTGGAGCATGTGCCTGTAGTTCAAATTTGAATTATGCACATAAATGCCTAGAAAACTCAGTTAATGTATAAAAATGTCCAAATGAACCACGAAAAATTCCATAATTTAACACAACACTCCTGTTGTTCTATGTTGACACTAGAAAAAATTTGAAAGCAAGAAGAGGCAATGAATATCGTTTCATCCACAAAGGTGACACGTTCCCTACCGGAACCATGAGGTTTGTTCTGAGAAGCTCTGGTTTGTGAGAAGCTTATACCCAAACCTGCCCCAAATGGGACAATTTTTTTATCACAACATGTTGATGCCGTTCCATGATAGCATGCCAAGTTCCATGAATATCATACGAGTTTTGGATTTACTAGAATTTTAAAACCATGTATCTCAATGTTTGCGGCCAAGTGACGGTGTCGAGGTGTTTGACATACATTCCCATTTCTTGCATGGGACCTAAGCATGCAACCAAGGACACACATTTGATTTTCAGCCCATTTTTATGCACTGGAGCATGTGCCTGTAGTTTAAATTTGAATTATGCACATAAATGCCTAGAACACTCAGTTAATGTAAACAAAGGTCCAAACGAACCCCGAAAAATTCCAATATTATTGACGAAACACCTATAGTTGCATGTTCACTGCAGATAAAAAGTTCTAGCAATTCAAACACCCTCCTTTCCGCTGTGACCCAATTATGTATTTCAAATCAAGACAAAAAATCAAGTAGATCACACACAGTTTATTACCACCAACCGTGTGAGATGTAGTACAAAATATCTTGGAGCACCGTCGGAGTAGTACGTATATGGCTTACGCGAGAAGGTGCGTCGGCTACAGTCCACAGCCGGAGTATTACTCTTTGTTTAATTTAGAGCGGTGGTCTTTAATTTTTTATAGTAATGTTTAGGTCTGCTAGCTCTGTTTAATTGCTGAACTTGCTCGATTAAGAAGTATGGGTGTGATGTAGGCTCCTTTGTGTAACCAAATTATGCAATGACGTGGATGACCACTGTAACCGGGGAATTTCGGACAAAAATTTGCACGGTCAAACTCATCACACACGGGGTAAGCTATATGAATCGTTTGTGGTGTTCTCATATCGTACACAGTGCTGAATAAGGGACTGTGTCTGATGACACTTTGCGCGCTAGTTTTTTCGCTGCACCGAGCCAAAAGTTTAGGCTTCCGCAAAAATATCTACCTCCCCGCCCCTCCCCCTTAGCAAAAGCCACATTAACCATGTTTCCGCCTTCCTTTCCAAGTTCAAACCTTCACTCCTTGCTTGCAGTGCCACCTCCTCGCCGACGACCGTCCTTCACGCTGCTCGGCCTCATCGATCCAGGCAGGTAATCCACACCCGACCCCCATCCGCCTCCTCCTTCTACATCCCACATGCCCCGACCGCCGACGCAACACCTTCCACCCAAATCACCGACCCCTACACCAAATAAGTGCCGCCCTAAGCCATGGTGCACGCAGTATAGCCAGGAGCTCAAGGAGCATTTGGCAGCAGAGAAGCAAATCGCGGCCACACGCGCAGATGAGGTCGCGATGGGTGCCATTCATGTCGATCCGTAGATCTTGGAGGAGCACCTTGCTGTCGAAGCCACCGTCGATGCCTCACACGCCGACGCCACGACGCGGTTGGCTGCTTTAAATGACAGTTCGTGGCGTTTTCTCGAGGCCACCATCGGTGCCTTCGACGAAGACTATGAGGTGTTTTCTTAGCGTGCCCGTGCTTACCTCGACTTGAGAGCCAGAAGGTTGGTGCCCGGAGCAGCTCAGGCAACTCACCACTATGAGGAGGCCACCCACGATGTGGAGGCCTCGCCCTCTTCCATGTCCAAGGAGCCAATCATCATCGATATCTCCCATGATGAGGAGTAGCTTGTCTTATTAGCTCACTATAAGGACCTATGTTCAGTTAGCTAGCTATGCCGGTTAAGCATGCTCTGTTTACCCGTTGCATGTGCTACTCCTGCCTTTCCTTAACAAATTCTAGTGAATTATCCTATGTACTTTTACCATGCAATTTGTTCCTCTAGTGTATATGTTCTATATGTCATGCAATGTGGTGCTCACTTATTAACTGTTTGGTTAATTTGTTATCGTGTTCAGTTAACTGTTTGGTTCAATTCTACAATGTGATGTTCAATTCTTCTAGGTGCAATTTTGTATTGTCTTCCATGTGAGAAATAAATCGAATTTGGCTATACAAAATACATGAGAAAGAAATACAATTTCTGTATTTCCAAGTTATCAAGCATGCTTTGTTTGGTTAACTGTCTGATCTTCTAGTATGTTATATATTGTGCAATGTGGTGCTCAGTTAATGTTTGGTTCATTTGTTATTGTGTTTAGTTAACTGTTTGGTTCAGTTCTGCAATGCAACGTTCAATTGTTGTGGGTGCATTTTTTTTATTGTCTACCATGTGAGAAATAAATCAAATTTTGCTGTACTAAATACATGAGAAACAAATACAATTGCTATATTTCCAAATTGTTGAGCATGCTTGGTTTGGTTAACTGTCTGATCTTCTATTAGGAGTATGTTATATTGTGCAATGTGGTGCTCAGTTAATGTTTGGTTCATTTGTTGTGGTGTTTAGTTAACTGCTTGGTTCAATTCTGCAATGCGATGTCCAATTGTTGTGGGTACAATTTTGTATTGTTATGCATGTGAGGAATAAATCAAATTTGGCTGCACTTAATACATGAGAAATATATACAATTGCTATATTTCCTAGTTCTTAATCATGCTTGGTTTGGATAAATGGCTTTTCCATGTGGCTTGAATTAATCTGATGAATCTGCAATGTGTTTATTTTTCATCAACATATTTTACTGATAGCATGCCAACCCTCACTTAACCTGATCACTAACTACCTTATATGTGTTGCAAGGAAACAATGGGAAGCGCTGAGGTTTACAATCGAGGTTTGCACATGCATGGTCCTTTGTCTAATAGCACATTATTATGCAATTGCAGGAACCATTCTAATATTTAGGTTTTTAACAATTTGGTCTTGCACATGTAGGTCCTGCTGTTAGAGGTTTTGACCCACAGTTTGACCCATTTTGCATATGGGGAAATGAGTTGTCCATGAATATCAGTCAAGTCAAGAAACACAGAAAGATTGTTAGGATAAAGAAAATAGCGACAAAAAACAACAAGATCTTTGTCTGCACAATGAAGAAGACATCAGTTCACTACAGGATGGTACTAACTATTATACCTTGCCTTTCCATTCCTTTGCGCCATTACAAATCTAGAGAAGATATTTATGCATATCCTTGTTTTCAGGCCTTTCCAGAGCAGTTCACTGGTGATTACCTCTCAAACCACCTGTATGGTCAGGAGGCGAGGAAGGTATTCATACAACACCCACAGTACAATATTGAAGTCTTCCTAAAGAGGACGAAGGATGGACGGTCAATCATCCACAGGCACTAGCCTGAAGTTGCAAAGACCTTCAACATCAATGAAGGCTCAATATTCGCCTTCCACTTCAGTAGTTTTCTAGATGAGATTCATCTGTCTATGTACCGTCTATGATGCTAATTTTTAAAGGTTATAGATGTTGCATGTGAAACTTGGTGCTGATGCAGTTGTGTAATGGGGTAGCTAGGTAAATGCCTATATGGTGTAACTGAGTGCTGAAGCTATATGATGTTTTACTCTGATGTATTTCAATTATGAAATCATGCTTCCTTAATAGAAAATGAAATATATAATTGTGTGCTTAATATGAAATGTCAATTTGATTAATAAATGGATTATTAATAATAGGCCAATTAGCATGCTAATTGGGTTTTCCTATTGCAAACGGTTATTGAGAAAACACCGTGGGCGATGACCTCAGATAGCGCACACAGTTTCTAAGAAGAAAACGTGTTGGATCAATGAATATCACACACGACTTCCTCTTGAAAACTGTTTGTGTTAGGCCACCTTGCGCAAACGTTTTCCACATAAAAAGTGTGTGTGATGGACAGCCTATGCCACACAGTTTCTTCTATGCACCGTGTGTGATGCATTCACTAACGAAACGATAAAATTGTTAATATAGTCTGCAATGGCAACGCTATCACAAACGATTTAATGGGGAAAATTGTGTGTGATGTACGTGCGAACGGAAACGTTTTCCCTAGATTGACTGTCTGGGATGTACATACGAACGAAAATGTACTTCTTGGATTGACCATGTGGGATGTACATACGAACGGAAACTTATTCCTTGGATTGACTATGTGGAATGTACATACGAACGGAAACGTTTGTCTGGGACTGACTGTGTGTGATGTACTTACGACCGGAACCGATTGGGCCTGTATAATCGTATTTGATCACTCGTCCGTCGCACACGAGCTCATTTTGCCTAGCGTGTGTGACTGGAGGGCCTATCCCCGACGGTTTCGGCGTCGTGTGGGAAGGACCCCCCTATCGCCCACACTCACTAGGCGACGGTTCAAAATGCCGTCGCGGAAAAGGGTTAAAAACCCTTTGTATAGCAGCTCACTGTACTAGTGGTTGGCCAAACCAAATCGATAGACCAGAGAGAAATACAAAGCTATAATAATCATGCATAAAAGAGTTTAGAGAAGACTCAAATAATATTCATAGATAATCTGATCATAAACTCACAATTCATCGGATCCCAACAAACACACCGCAAAAAGTGATTACATCGAATAGATCTCCAAGAACATCTTGGAGAACATTGTATTGAAGATCAAACACTGGTACAGCGAGCTGCTATAAAACGGTTTTTAACCCCTTTCTGCGACGGCATTTTAAACCGTCGCCTAGTGAATGTGGGCAATAGGGGGTCCTTCCCACATGACCCAGAAATCGTTGGGGATATGGAGTAGGAATGCATACGTTTTCCAGAACAAAGTGTATGCGATGCCCGCACCTATCCCAAACGCGATTCTTCACACAACTGTTTGGGCTATATCTAATGTCCCAAATGCTCTATCCTTGCTACTCGTGTGTGCTGGAATTACCATCGCAGTCGGTATTCTGTGGTGCTACGTTTACGATGCGCGGCCCATCACAAACAGTTCACGATTATAGAACATGTATGATAAGCAGACAATCACGCACATTCACTTTTCCCTAACCATATGCGATAACTAATTAACAAGATTAGATAATCATCATACGAGTGTCGGATAGGATTACGAAATGTCGGACCGTCGTAATAGTGTCGTACATGATAACTATCGCACACTCTATTCTGTGGTGCAACATTTACGATGCGTACCACATCAGAAACAGTTCATGATTGTAAATCGTGTACGATAAGGCAACTATCACAAACATTTTGTTTGCTCGCACCTTTGTGATATTGTCTGACATCACACACGCTTTGCAAATGGCAACATTGTGCATGCTCGCACACGTTTCCGCTCTATGAACCATGTCAGATTATGGTGTATATCACACACGTTTGTGTTTTACCGACCGTGTGCGCCGTAACGACCTGCAGAGCGTAATTTCACCCTAATTTAATTGCTGGTGTTTAAAATTGTACCAAATTTGAATTTGAAAGTATGTTATAGCTTTATTCATATCCATCAGGTTCAAACAACCAATGCATTATTCGATTCACAGGTACATATGTTCAAGAATTACATAAGCACCAAATAAAGAATGATGAAGCAAAGTTGTATAGTTGTACTATTAAAGACGGTAAAGAAAGAGGCGAAAGACATTCTGGTTGCTGAACAAGGTGAAGAGGAATGCCCATATTGTGCCCTCCTCCATGCAGAAGGCACGCATGACTCTAGTCTAACCCTTTGTGATGGCGGACCGCCCATCCTTCACTGTCTTCAGGAGGACATCTAGATAGTCATCGTGTTCTGGTAGAAATACTTTAACCTTTGCATGCCCACCAATCATGTAGTTTGAGAGGTAATCTTGAGTAAACTGCTTTGGGAACCACTGCAAAGGAAAAAGATTCAGACATTATCATCTAACACCATCCTGCAGTTCCTTGTTGTCTTAGATAAAGTGTAAACAAATAGTTGAATTGCTATCTTTTCACCCATTTTACTAACAATCTTTATCAGCTTCCTCACTTGATGCTGGTTCATCAATATCTCATTGCCCCATACACAGAAAGGGTCGAAGCGCGGATCTTTACCAATGACATATGTACCTAAAAGCACCAAGTAAATATTAGAAGCTAAACAGCAATTGCACAATGATGTAGTACAACACTCCCTCCGTCCCATTATATAATACTCCCTTCGTCCCAAAATAAGTGCCTCAACTATAGTACAACTTTGTACTAAAGTTAATACGAAGTTAAGACACTTATTTTGGGATAGAGGGAGTATCTAACAACATCCAATATACCCATATATTGGATGAATTAACATCTTATATTATGGGTCGGAGGGAGTTTATTGCATTTTTACAAATTATCGGCTGATTAACTGCTCTTGTGTTGTTGTTGTTGCTGCTGCTGCTCTTCTACATATATCTAGACATCATCAGAACATTAAGGTAACACTCTTCCTTGTTGCTGTGTAGCCTAGGATTGCATATTTAGACATTCAGTACAGTGCAAGTTGCTATGTACCCTCAGATATATTAGATATGGCCCTAGTTAACCTACCGATAAATGGGTTACACATATATTCAGCTAAAAGTCTGATTCACCGATTAGTCCCTTATCAGCCCCCGGCCTATATGGTACAAGCTACCAATATCCTGAACAGTGAGTATATATAAGCCATGGGATGAAACTAACCTCGATGGAAAACAGCAGTCGTTCCCAAAATTGTCCTCTGTAAGTACATCGAGAGGCATGTTAAGCACAACAGGCTAAGCATCAACCAAATATATCCATGGCAGACAAAATAATCTCCAAACGATAGCTTCAGTGTGTAGGTTTAAGCATGCTAGTTAAGCAAAACAAGAAGTGGAAAGGTGTGTTAACTGCAACAGGCCTAACATTTAAGAACAAGCAAATATAGTCATTCAAACTGGTATTGTGCCAGTCTAAGTACACTGGTTATTATTAATAAAAATGGAAAGGCATGTTAACTACAACATGCTCAACATCAACCAAATGTAGTCATTCATAGTGGTATTGTTGAAACTGGTATTGATGAAATTGAACTGCACGGTTCATACTTGCACATATAGAACATCACATTGTGAATAACTGGAATAAACAAGGCATACTACGAACAACCAAAGATAGCATTTGAAACTAGACATATGCTAACTACAAGCAACCGAACAACCAAAAAATTTAAAAGAGGCATATGCTAGCTATAACAGGCTTAACAACAAGCAAATATATGCATTCCTATCGGTATGTTTAAAACTGGTATTGATGAAAATGTACTGCACAGTAAGTAGTTGCACATATAGAGCATCACATTGTGAACAACTGAAATAAACAAGCCATACTGCAAACAACCAAATATAGCAATTAAAACTGGACATATTCTCACTACACTACAAAAGGGACTCAACAAAACAAATCATGGGTTCCCCCTGTGAAGAGGCATGGCAAAAAAAAATCATGGGTTTCCTCACTTGTCACAGATGGGCTCATTCCCGTGGGAAGAGCACGGACCATGGGTGCGCTCCATGTTGTCGCAGATGGGCTCCTTCCCCTTGGAAGAGCACGGCTATAGGGTGCCCTCCCTGATGTCGCAGATGGGCTCTTTCTGCTTGGAAGAGCCAGAGAGGGTGCCCTCCTCATGGTCGCCGTCGATGAGGTCTGACTTGGCAGCTGTGGATCCCAAGCCAGCATCGCAAAATGTGTCCTTCAGAAATGACAAAAGGGGCTCGATGGCGATGTAGGATGGCAAATTCTTGACGGCGAGCCAGAGGAGATCAGCGGCGGGGCCATGGATGAGATTGTCGACGGTTGAACCCGGAGCACTGGGGGTGGGCCACTTAACCTGTGACATAGCCCGCTCAAGCCGTCACTGTCGATGACCTCGATGTCGTAGCCGGCGTCCGCGACATACCCGCATACTCTAGCCGCCGATTGAGAGCCTACGGCCAATAATGGTCATCAGCTTCCTTGGCGGCCACCTCGGTGATGTCGGGCGAAGAGGCCGTGATACACCTCTTTTGGGACATTCGCTCCTCGAGCTCCGCGGGAAGCATAGCCGGGCTTAGGCTGCGGTGCTCTAGAGTGGGGGATGGGGATGGGGATGGGGATCTGTGGGAAATGGGGCGTTTGGCAGGTGTCATCTAAGAAACTCAGGGCGGCTAGGGTATGGAGATCGGTGGGTAAGATGCATGGGCAAACCGGCAGATGTTGACAATGGAGGCCTTGCGGTGGCGGCGATGACCTTGCTAGGGTTTCGAGTGAGGGAGGGGTTGTGGTGGGGTGTGTGTGTGTGTGTGTGTGAGCGCGCGCATGCGAGGAGTTTTTGGGGTGTGTGTGGAGGGGGGGTGTTTGAGGAAATGACACGGCTACTGAAAATTTTACTACGCAGGAGTAAAATGCCGGGGCTATTGAAAATTTGGATGATGCATCACACACGGTACCGTAATAACAACCGTGTGTTATGAAACAGAAAAACCCTCGAGCCGGGCAGATATTTTCGAGGGATGCAAGCGGGAGCAGGAACAACAAACATCACACACGGTCGAAACATAATAACCGTGTGTTATCAAACAGAAAACCCTGCAGGCGGGTAGATATTTTTGAGAGGGGAAGCCTTGTGGAGCCCAATGCACTGTGCTGATGTGCGTGACAGGGGCACCGGCATGGCAGATGGTTAGTGTGAGTGAACCGTGTCTGTTGCATCATCCGACTTGTCTAATGTTCATAAATTTTGTGAAAATAACGCGGGAAAGGGTCAGAACATGAACACACTTGCGTGTGGACCAAATATATGTATGAAAAGGGTGGTTTGATGTTCAAATACCAAATGCACAACTTCAATGTGGCACCTATCTCACAAAGTGCATGGTATTGCTTGCCCCCCCCCCCTTCGTGTCGGCAGGAGGGGAGTCCTAAGCTATGAATGCATGCCCGCCCCCACGGAGGTTCACCTAGCAAAGTGCGAAGTAGCAGCCCCCCCAATCAAACACACACACACACACACACACACACACACACACTTTCAGTCGGCGGGAGAGGGCATCTCACCAAGATGTATCGTAAAACGGACCAAGCAGAATCCACCTTGGTCGTACAACCTCTCTCTTGTTGTTGGTCAAAGTGATGGACGTCCATGCGACCCCAGAGATGGGCTAGCTCGCCAATAATCACGCAAGTAGCTAGTTCCCAAAGACAACCACTACCTGCATGTGGCCCAAACATATGTATGGAGTGTTGATGTTTGAATACACAATGGAACAACTTTGTTGTGGCACTGTGCTTTGGAACCAGAAATCCCCACACGGAGCAAAGGTTAGTTGACGATGCATTGTATATATGTATGTCACACCACACTTCGAGCCGATGACGGGGATTCATGCATGCATGCATAGTATGCTCTCAAACTTAGGTCTGAATCTCACCATGACCTACTACGATAACACGAACAAAAGGAAAAATCCACCATGGTAACCTATCTCATTTTCGGTCAAAGTGATCATGGATGTCCACGCGGGCCCATGAATATATAGGCTTGTCACCGATAACCACGTGAGGGAGAGTACCGTTCGAAGACAACCACTGCATGCATATGTATGTATGGAGATGATGTGTGCATGTTTGAATACCATGCACAACAATGATGTGGTGTGTGCGTCGAAAATTGTACAGTCCCCACACAGAGTGATATAGGTTCATGACGTGTCGTGGTACTGCCCACTTCGACTCGGTGGGAGGGATTCATGCGTACACATGCATGTGTGTTCAAACTATATCATGTCATCCCAGATCATGACCTATATACCGTAATACAAACCGAAAAATAATCCCCTCCTAAGTCAAATTAACTTCTCTAGTTGTCGAGCAAAGTAGTCATGGACCAAGCGGGCCCATGGATGGAAAGCATCGATATCGCTAATAACCGCGTGAGTAGGTGCCAAAGGAAAACCGCCATCGCTTTTGCATGTGGGCCAAACATATGTATGGAGAGGTGTGTGTGGTTGTGATGTTTGAATACCCAAAATGCACAACTTTGATATGGCACATGCCTTGAAAACCGTAAAGTTCCCACACTAGGCGAGGTTCATGAAGTATATGCTAGTCCCCTTCTCCCTCTTCAATGCATACTATATGCTCCTACCGTAATGCAAACCAAAAAGAATCCTCCTTGATGGTGAAATTAGTTAACATCTCCCGATGTAGGTCAAAGTGATGCATGCATGGACGACGACCTCGCGAGCCCGCAGATGGAAGCGTCACACGTGAGTGTCCTAGGATAACCACCACCTGCATGCATGTGGCCCAAAGAGGTGTTGTGTGATGTTTGAATAGCCAATGCACAACTTTGATGTGGCACTGGCACGTGCCTCGGAAACCGAAAAGTCACGACACAGAGTGAGGTGTGCTCGCGGACGCGTACATAGTATATATGCTGGTCCCCTCCCACCTCTTCGACGCGTACTATATACTCCCATCGTAACACAAACAAAAAAGAATCAACCTTGCTGGTCAAATTAACCTCTCTGACAGCTATTAGTCCAAGTGATGGACGACGACCTCGCAAGCCCACATGAAGCATCACACGCGAGTGAGTGTCGTGTAGGATAACCACCGACTGCATGTGTCCCAAACATGTATGTATGAAAGGGTTGTGTAATGTTTTAAATAATGAATTCACGACTTTAATGTGACACCTGCCTCACAAAATGGCCAACCCACACGGTGTCGTCATACGTCTCCAATGTATCTATAATTTTTGATTTCTCCATCTTGTTATATTATCATTCTTGGATGTTTTACAATCATTTTATAGCAACTTTATGTCATTTTTTGGGACTAACCTATTGACATAGTGCCCAGTACCAATTGCTGTTTTTTGCTTGTTTTTTACTTCGCAGAATATCCCTATCAAACGGAGTCCAAACGTAGTGAAACTTTTTGGAGATTTTCTTTGGACCAGAAGACTACTTGGGAGCCAAGGAAGCACCTGGGGGGAGGCCCATGGGGCCCACAAGACACCAGGGCGCGCTAGAGGCCCCTAGTGCGCCCTGATGGGTTGTGGGGCCCACGGCCACGGGGGTCTCCTGCACCGCCTCTTCGCTCTATAAATTCTCAGATATTCTAGAAACCCTAGGGGAGCAGACGAAGCACAATTCCTGCCGCCGCAATTTCCAGAACCACGAGATCCAATCTAGAGCCCTATTCCGGCATTCCGCCGAAGGGGAACACGATCACAGAGGGGTTCATCATCCTCATTGGTGCTTCTCCGATGATGCGTGAGTAGTTCACCATAGACCTACAGGTCCGTAGGCAATAGCTAGATGGCTTCTTCTCTCTTTTTTTATTCTCAATACAATGGTCTCTTGGATATCTATTTGATGTAAACTTTTTGCGGTGTGTTTGTTGGGATCCGATGAATTTTGAGTTTATGAGTGGATCTATATCCATGAATATTATTTGAGTTTCTTTGATCTCTTATATGCATAATTGTTATAGCCTCGTATTTCTTCTCCGAAACTTTGGTTTAGTTAGGCCAACTAGATTGATTTTTCTTGCCATGGGAAGAGGTGCTTTGTGATGGGTTTGATCTTGCGGTGTCCTCATGCAGTGACAGAAAGGGTAGCGAGGCACGCATGTATCGTTTCTATTAAGGATAAAAAGATGGGGTCTATTCCTACATGAATAGATCTTGTCAAGATCATGTCATCGCTCTTATTGCATTACTCCGTTTCTCCATGAACTTAATACACTAGATGCATTCTGGATAGCGGTCGATGTGTGGAGTAATAGTAGTAGATGCAGAATCGTTTCGGTCTACTAATCTAGGACGTGATGCCTATATACATGATCATTGCCTTGGATATCGTCATAATTATTCGATCTTCTATCAATAGCCCAACAGTAATTTGTTTACCCACCGTATGCTATTTTCTCGAGAAAAGCCACTAGTGAAATCTACGGCCCCCGGGTCTATCTTTTATCATATTGCGTTCACATCTATTTTTCACCGTATTTGTTTTCAGATCTATTATTCCAGAAACCCAAAAATATTTTGCTGCACTTTTTATTTGCATCTTTTATTTCGCATTTTATTCAGATCTATTTATACAATCTCATACAATTTAAACTATCTTTTTACCGAGGTGGGATTGTCAACCCCTCTTAAGCGTCGGGTTGCAAGTATTTGTTCTTTGTGTGCAGGTACCATTTACATAGTGTTGCTTGGTTCTCCTACTGGTTCGATAACCTTGGTTTCACAACTGAGGGAAAATACTTACCATAGCTGTGCTGCATCATCCCTTCCACTTTGGGGACATACCGACGCAGTCTCAAGCCACGTCATGGCTCACGACTCGTAGTGTACTGCCAGCCCCCCCCACCCCCACCCCCCCCCCCGACCCCAGATGCACACTTACACACACCACGCATCCACCGCAAATATGAGGCATGTTAAATTTTCCCTCGGTGAACATATGTTACCAAAGGAGGGACGTTTTAATTTGTACAAAAAAGCAGAGATCATTAAGATGTTTTAGTACATTGATTGATTTTCCAGGGGTATAATGTGCAAAAATCAAATTTGAGCTACATGCACATGTGACAGTGCACCTAAATGGACTGGAAAAACACATGTGTCTCACTACGTGCATGTTTACTCCCCGTGCAAGAAATTTCAAACATTGAGAATCTTGATTTTTAAAATCTAGTACATCCAAAACTTATTTGAAATTCATGAAACTTATCGTGTTGTCATAGGGACACCAATACACAGTGGTATTGTACTTTTTTGTCCAATTGAGACAAGTTTTGATGTAATTTTTATCTTCTTACAAATGGGAGATTATTAATAATTGGGAACCAATATCGCAAACAGATTATTTATTCGAACCGTGCGCAATAGACGAACAATGGATACGTGCCTTGCTTCGGTTAAGCAATAAAGCGGTAGCATTAATCATCGAAATAGTAAAACAATATATGTGCCACCACGTGACCCGTGTGCCGTGCGAGCAGGCGTGAGTTGACGGGACACATGCAAGCAGTCCGCCGCGCAGGCAAACCAGGAGGCGTGCGTGCAGGTGTGTGAATTGAAGGGAGGCGTGCTCGCTGCGTAGTGTCATCGGGAGGTGCTACTTCTTGAGCTTGCGTTGGTTTTTCCCTTGAAGATGAAAGGGTGATGCAGCAAAGTAGAGATAAGTATTTACCTCAGTTAAGAACCAAGGTATCAATCCAGTAGGAGATACAAGCAAGTCTCCAATCTATGCACCTACACAAACAATCAAACACTTACACCCAACGCGATAAAGGTTTTGTCAATCCCTTCACGGTCACTTGCAAAGGTGAGATCTGATAGAGATAGATATAATAGATTACTAAAACGTAAAACAAAATAAAAGTAAATAAATTGCAGAAAGGTATTTTTGGTTCATAGATCTGAAAATATATGATGGAAAATAGACCCGGGGGCCATAGGTTTCTATAGAGGCTTCTCTCTTGAAGGCAAATAATACGATGGGTGAACAAATTACTGTCGAGCAATTGATAGAAAAGCGCAAAGTTATGACGATATCCAAGGCAATGATTATGCATATAGGCATCACGTCCGTGTCAAGTAGACCGAAAACGATTCTGCATCTACTACTATTACTCCACACATCGACCGCTATCCAGCATGCATCTAGAGTATTAAGTTCATAAGAACGGAGTAACTCCTTAAGTAATATGACATGATGTAGAGGGATAAACTCAAGCAATATGCTGAAAACCCCATCTTTTTACCCTTGATGGCAACAATACAATACGTGCCTCGCTACCCCTACTTTGTCACTGGGTGAGGACACCGCAAGATTGAACCCAAAACTAAGCACCTCTCCCATTGCAAGAAGAACCAATCTAGTTGGCCAAACCAAACCGATAATTCGAAGAGAAATACAAAGATATCAAATAATGCATATAAGAATTCAGAGAAGATTCAAAAAAATTCATAGATAAAACTGATCATAAATCCATAATTCATCGGATCTCGACAAACACACCGCAAAAGAATATTACATCGGATAGATCTCCAAGAACATCGAGGAGAACATGGTATTGAGAATCAAAGAGAGAGAAGAAGCCATCTAGCTACTAGCTATGGACCCGTAGGTCTGAGGTAAACTACTCACGCTTCATCGGAAGGGCAATAGAGTTGATGTAGAAGCCCTCCGTGATCGAATCCCCCTCCGGCAGGATGCCGGAAAAGCCCCCAAGATGGGATCTCACGGGTACAGAAGGTTACGACGGTGGAAA
Source organism: Thinopyrum elongatum (assembly GCA_011799875.1). NCBI lineage: Eukaryota > Viridiplantae > Streptophyta > Magnoliopsida > Poales > Poaceae > Thinopyrum > Thinopyrum elongatum. The sequence goes on from CM022303.1 coordinate 226,659,476, forward strand.
AGTATTTTAGTGGACGCTTCTGGTCGTTTGGGAATATTTAGGAATATATAGAGGAAGAATTAGGGTTAGGGGAGCTCTGAGGGGCCCACAAGCCCTCAGGGCGCCCCCCCTAGGGCACGCCCCCTGGTTTGTGGCCTCCTCGGGACTCCTCTGACTTCATCTCAGAGTCTGCTGGGTGTCTTCTGGTCCAAGAAAAATCATCGCGAAAGTTTTATTCCGTTTGGACTCCATTTGGTATTCCTTTTCTATAAAACTCAAAAACAAGGAAAAAAACAGAAACTGGCACTAGGTTCTAGGTTAATAAGTTAGTCCCAAAAATAATATAAAATAGCATATTAATGCATATAAAACATCCAAAACAGATAATATAATAGCATGGAAAAATGAAAAGTTATAGATACATTGGAGACGTATTAAGCATCCCCAAGGTTAATTCCTGCTCGTCCTCGAGTAGGTAAATGATAAAAACAGAATTCTTGATGCGGAATGCTACCTAACATATTTATCCATGTAATTTTATTTATTGTGGCATGAATATTCAGATCCATAAGATTCAAAACAAAATTTTAATATTGACATAAAAATAATAATATTTCAAGCATACTAATAAAGCAATCGTGTCTTCTCAAAATAACATGGCCAAAGAAAGTTATCCCTACAAAATCATATAGTCTAGCTATGCTCCATCTTCATCACACACAGTATTAAATCATGCACAACCCCGATGACAAGCCAAGCAATTGTTTCATACTTTTGATGTTCTCAAACTTTTTCAACTTTCACGCAATACATGAGCGTGAGCCATGGATATAGCACTATAGGTGGAATAGAATATGGTGGTTGTGGAGAAGACAAAAAGAAGGAGATAGTGTCACATCAACTAGGCGTATCAACGGGCTATGGAGATGCCCATCAATAGATATCAATGTGAGTGAGTAGGGATTGCCATGCAAGAGATGCACTAGAGCTATAAGTTTATGAAAGCTCAAAAAGAAACTAAGTGGGTGTGCATCCAACTCGCTTGCTCACGAAGACCTAGGGCAGTTTGAGGAAGCCCATCATTGGAATATACAAGCCAAGTTCTATAATGAAAAATTCCCACTAGTATATGAAAGTGACAACATAGGAGACTCTCTACCATGAAGATCATGGTGCTACTTTGAAGCACAAGTGTGGTAAAAGGATAGTAGCATTGCCCCTTCTCTCTTTTCTCTCATTTTTTCTTTCTTTTTCTTTTATTTGGGCTCCTTTTGGCCTCTTTTATTTTTGTAAAGTCCGGAGACTCATCCCAACTTGTGAGGGAATCATAGCTTCCATCATCCTTTCCTCACATAGGACAATCTCTAATAATGATGATCATCACACTTTTATTTACTTACAACTCAAGAATTACAACTCGATACTTAGAACAAAAATATGACTCTATATGAATGCCTCCGGTGGTGTACCGGGATGTGCAATGATCTAGCATAGCAATGGCATCAAAAAACAGACAAGCCATGAAAACATCATGCTAGCGATCTTACGATCATGCAAAGCAATATGACAATGATGGTGCGTGTCATAATAAGCGGAATGGTGGAAGTTGCATGGCAATATATCTCGGAATGGTTATGGAAATACCATAATAGGTAGGTATGGTGGCTGTTTTGAGGAAGGGTATATGGTGGGTGTGTTGCACCGGCGAAAGTTGCGCGGTACTAGAGAGGCTAGCATTGGTGGAAGGGTGAGAGTGCGTATAATCCATGGACTCAACATTAGTCATAAAGAACTCACATACTTATTGCAAAAGTCTATTAGCTATCAAAACAAAGTACTACACGCATGCTCCTAGGGGGATAGATTGATAGGAAAAGACCAACGCTCGTCCTCGACCGCCACTGATAAGGAAGACATCAATAAATAAATCATGCTCCGACTTCCTCACATAACGGTTCACCATACGTGCATGCTATGGGAATCAAAAACTTTAACCCAAGTATTTCTACCAATCCACAATTACTCACTAGCATGACTCTAATATCACCATCTTTATATCTCAAAACAATCATAAGGAATCAAACTTCTCATAGTATTCAATGCTCTTTATATGAAAGTTTTTATTATATCCCTCTTGGATGCCCATCATATTAGGACCAAATTCATAACCTATGCAAATTACCATGCTGTTTAGAGAGACTCTCAAAATAATATAAGTGAGGCATGAGAGTTCAACAATTTCTATAAAATAAAGCCACCGATGTGCGCTAAAAAGATATAAGTGAAGCAGTAGAGCAAAATTGCCTAGCTCAAAAGATATAAGTGAAGCACAAAGAGTATTCTAATAAATTCATGATTCATGCGTGTCCCTCTCAAAAGGTGTGTACAGAAAGGATGATTGTGGCAAACTAAAAATCAAAGACTCATATCATACAAGACGCTCCAAACAAAACACATATCATGTGGTGAATAAAAATATAGCCTCAAGTAAATTTACCGATAGACGAAGACGAATGAGGGGATGCCATCCTGGGCATCCCCAAGATTAGATGCTTGGCGTCCTTTAATATTACCTTGGGGTGCCTTGGGCATCCCCAAGCTTAGGCTCTTGCCACTCCTTATTCCATAGTCCATCAAATCTTTTCCCAAAACTTGAAAACTTCACAACACAAAACTCAACAAAAAACTCATGAGATCCGTTAGTATAAGAAAATAAATCACCACTTTTTGGTACTGTTGTGAACTCGTTATTTATTTATATTGGTGTAATATATACTGTATTACAACTTCTCCATGGTTCATACACCCCGATACTACCCATAGATTCATCAAAATAAGCAAACAACACATAGAAAACAGAATCTGTCAAAAACAGAACAGTCTGCGAAGATCTGAATTGTTCTAATACTTATGTAGCTCAAAAACCTCTGATACATTAGGAAAACAGAGGCAATTTGTATATAAATCTTTTTTTAAAAATTCAGGTTTTTTCCGCTCTCCAGTGAATATAAACAATTCTGTTACTGGACGCAAAAGTTTCTGTTTTTCAGCAAGATCAAATCAACTATCACCGTAAGCCATCCCAAAGGTCTTACTTGGCTCAAACACTAATTAAAACACCAAAACACAATTACTACAGAGGTAATAATGTGTATTTTCATAAAATCAGAAAATAAAAATATTGGGTTGTCTCCCAACAAGCATTTTTTCTTTAAAGCCTTTTAGCTAGGCGTTGATAATTTTAATGATGCTCACATGAAAGATAATAGTTGAAACACAAAGAGAGCATCATGAAGCATGTGAAAAACACATCTAAGTCGAACATACTTCCTATGCATAGGCATTTTATAAGCAAGCAAATTATCAAGACAAGCAAAAACTAGCATATGCAAGGAAGAAGAAAGAAACAATAGCAATCTCAACATAACGAGAGGTAATTTAGTGACCTGGAAATTTCTACAACCATATTTTCCTCCCTCATAATAATTACATGTAGGATCATAATCAAATTCAACAATATAACTATCACATAAAATATTATCTTCATGATCCACATGCATGCAAAGTTGACACTCTTCCAAAATAGTGGGATTAACATAAAATAAAGTCATTACTTCTCCAAGCCCACTTTTATCGAAAATTTCATAAGATTGATAAAACTCCAAAGTAGTGGGATCATTCTTTCGTAAAGTTGACACTCTTCCAAACCCACTTTCAATATTATTGCAAACACTATTATTAATATCATATTCATCATGAGGCTTAAATAAAATTTCAAGATCGTAAGAAAAATCACCCGAATCATGATCATTGCAACAAGTAGTGGACATAGCAAAATTAGCATCCCCAAGCTTAGGGTTTTGCATATTATTAGCACAATTGACATTAATAGAATTTATAATAAAATCATTGCAATCATGCTTTTCATTTAAGGAGCTATCATGAATCACTTCATAAATTTCTTTTTTTAACACTTCAACACAATTTTCAGATTCACGAATTTCAAGCAAAACATCATAAAGATAATCTAGTGCACTCAACTCACTAGCAATTGGTTCATCATAATTGGATCTCTTAAAAAGATTAGCAAGTGGATGAGGATCCATAAACTATTTGCTTTCTGATTTTCAATAAATACACAATTATTCCAAGCGAACAAGCAAATAAACCAAGTAAGACATAAAGGCAAACGGAAAGAAGCAAATAAAAACGCAAATATTTTTGTGTTTTTCTAAAAATGTTTTAGAAGTGGGCGAGAGGAAAACGAGAGGCAAATGGCAAATAATGTAATGCAAGAGATGAGAGTTTATGGTGGGTACTTGGTAGGCTTCATGTAGATCTCCCCGGCAACGGCGCCAGAAATTCTTCCTGCTACTTCTTGAGCTTGCGTTGGTTTTTCCCTTGAAGAGGAAAGGGTGATGCAGCAAAGTAGAGATAAGTATTTCCCTCAATTAAGAACCAAGGTATCAATTCAGTAGGAGATACAAGCAAGTCTCCAATCTATGCACCTGCACAAACAATCAAACACTTGCACCCAATGCAATAAAGGGGTTGTCAATCCCTTCACGGTCACTTGCAAAGGTGAGATATGATAGAGATAGATATAAAAGATTAGTAAAACGTAAAACAAAATAAAAGTAAATAAATTGCAGCAAGGTATTTTTGGTTTATAGATCTGAAAATATATGATGGAAAATAGACCCGGGGGCCATAGGTTTCACTAGAGGGTTCTCTCTTGAAGGCAAATAATACGGTGGGTGAACAAATTACTGTCGAGCAATTGATAGAAAAGCACAAAGTTATGATGATATCCAAGGCAATGATTATGCATATAGGCATCACGTCTGTGTCAAGTAGACCAAAACAATTTTGCATCTACTACTATTACTCCACACGTCGATCGCTATCCAGCATGCATCTAGAGTATTAAGTTCATCAGAACGGAGTAACGCCTTAAGTAAGATGACATGATGTAGAGGGATAAACTCAAGCAATATGATGAAAACCCCATCTTTTTACCCTTGATGGCAACAATACAATACGTGCCTCGCTACCCCTACTTTGTCACTGGGTGAGGACACCGCAAGATTGAACCCAAAACTAAGCACCTCTCCCATTGCAAGAAGAACCAATCTAGTTGGCCAAACCAAACTGATAATTCGAAGAGAAATACAAAGATATCAAATCATGCATATAAAAATTCAGAGAAGATTCAAATAATATTCATAGATAAAATTGATCATAAATCCACAGTTCATCAGATCTCTACAAACACACCGCAAAAAGAATATTACATCGGATAGATCTCCAAGAACATCGAGGAGAACATGGTATTGAGAATCAAAGAGAGAGAAGAAGCCATGTAGCTACTAGCTATGGACCCGTAGGTCTGAGGTAAACTACTCACGCTTTATCGGAAGGGCAATAGAGTTGATGTAGAAGCCCTCCATGATCGAATCCCCCTCCGGCAGGATGCCAAAAAAGGCCCCAAGATGGGATCTCATGGGTACAGAAGGTTACGACGGCGGAAAAGTGTTTTGGTGGACGCTTCTGGTCGTTTGGAATATTTGGGAATAAGTAGAGGAAGAATTAGGGTTAGGGGAGCTCCGAGGGGACCACAAGCCCTCAGGGCGCCCCCCCTCCCCGAGGGCGCCCCCCCAGGGCGCGCCCCCTGGCTTGTGGCTTCCTCGGGACTCCTCTGACTTCATCTCCAAGTCTAATGGGTGTCTTCTGGTCCAAGAAAAATCATCGCGAAAGTTTTATTCCGTTTGGACTCCGTTTGGTATTCGTTTTCTGTAAAACTCAAAAACAAGGAAAAAACAAAAACTGGCACTAGGCTCTAGGTTAATAAGTTAGTCCTAAAAATAATATAAAATAGCATGTTAATGCATATAAAACATCCCAAAAACAGTTAATATAATAGCATGGAACAAGCAAAAATTATAGATACGTTGGAGACGTATCAGGAGGCGTGCGAGTAGCTATGTGAAATGACGGTAGGCATGCCAGCAGTCCGGTGCGCAGGCTCATCGGGAGGCGAGCCAGCGGTTTGACTGCCGCCCACCTCTCTCCCACTCTCCCACACTACTCCATATTAATTGCACGCCCGAGCAGCCGCAACCCCCATCCTCGCCGCACACACAATCCTCTCTCTCCGCCTGCATCCTCGACGCCGCTCTCAGTCCTCACTGCCGTCTGTGTATGAGGATGCCGCTGAAGCACCCCATCAGAGGGAGCGGCGACGTCGGGGCTGCTGAAGCACCGCAGCACGGCGTGAAGATGGAGATAAAGGTTGTCGTCGCCGCCGACAAGGTCTCGCTGCACATTGACGTCGTCGACAGCGTCGTGCTTCCACAGCCGGAGCCGGAGGTCCACACCGGCTCCGGCGACGACTCTGATGATGACGGACAACCGGTTACTCATCTATACCCATATATGTGTCAAATATATCCTAGGGTTTCTCTGGTTACTCCTGCCTCCCCCTTTTTGAAATAGAAATCCTATGGTTATGTTCTCTCAATCCATGAAATCTGAGTAAGTTTCGTTAGATCCGTGTAGTGTATTGATTGTTTGAATGGTAGAAATGATAAATGATTAGTTGTTTCATCTGTACAAATGATTTCTGCTAATAATCCGACTAGGGTTAGTGTTTCGTGCTAATAATTCCTAGCCAGGTCTTGACAATTGATTTTTGAATGACCTACATATATGTTTGTGCCATTTTTTTTCAAGATTGATCTGTACATAGACGATTGTGCATAAAAATCAAACCATAATCTTTGGATATGTCTAAAAAATAGCCATAAATTCCTAATCCTACTTTACGGCATGTAAAAATTGATTTGATGCCAAATGTTCGCTAGAGATTAGTTTGTATTCCAAATTTGACGCCACATTTTTTACTATATGTATAGGTACTATCAGAGGATGTCGACAGCAAGGATGAAGATGGCCAGAGGAGGTACAAGCAGCAAATCCTCAGGGAGCTTTATGCAGGAATTCATAACAAGCGTATTAGGACCTAGAACTGGGGCTTTCGATGCCCATTTCGCAACCAAAAGCTTCATGACGCGTATCAAAGTGTTCTGGCGCATGCAAGAGGACGAGTTGTTGGCTCCTTCAGGCAGAAGTATTATTGCAGGGTGGCGCACACTGCGTACGCTGAGTATCTGGAGAAGCTTCACGATCGTGCCGGCAGATGAGATGAGATGTGGGATTGAACTATGTATGGCTATGTAGTGTCTTAATTATAAATGTGCTTGAGTATGCTTAATGATGGTTGAACTATATATGGTTGAACTATGCTTGTGTAAGCTTATTATCAATGCCTGAGTATGTTTAATATATGTTTACTTATGTCCAAATGTGGGATATGGATGCAATCAGTTCGGTTGATGGAATTTTATGCATATTAGGGTGAATGTTCAGCGTAGGTAAAAATTTCAGACATAACCGACGAAGGAAAACTGGAACCACCCTGAAACATGGTTATTTTCCCAGTTACGTCCATCACACATGGTTCCCAAATTGGAACCGTGTGCAATGGCTATCATTTTCCAAGTTGCGTCAATCACTTACGGTTGGCTCTAGCAAACTGTTGCCTCTGAAACTCTTTGTTGGACAGAAAACCCTCACCACCCAATTCAAAAAAGAAAAAAGAAAACCCTCACCATCCCACATCACAAAAACCCGCACCCCGCCCGCCACCCCCTCCGGTCCCCATTCACACCTGCACAAGCTCCTCCGCAACTATGCATGGCATCGCCTATCGCCGCGGCAACCACTTAGCTCGACGCCTGTCGCCGCCGTCAGGCTGCCGGCAAACCCCACCGCATTTCACCACTTCCACTTGCCGCTGCCTATCGCCATCGACTTTCTCGATGCTGCTCGCGGTTGACCCAAATCCGCCCGATTGGGGAATCCACGGTATTGAGGGTTTTTTCTCATGGACAACAAGGTAACTAATTTACTAAGATATTCCCTCATTTCTTATCCCAGTTCATCTGCCTCCTTTATACACCGGGCTGAAATTGCCATGAATTCATTTTTATTCGAGCTGATTTGAGGGTTTTCTTTCATTCATAGAGTGTACAGTGCACGGACACATCAGGACTTTGTGGCCTCGGCCAGACATCCATGGAGTTCCATCTCACCGTACCAGTTGACTTCGTGATGCGCACGGTATGTTCAATCTCACCCTACATCGGTTGGCATGGCCTACTTTCCTGAACATATACTATATATTGCTACATTTGGATAAAAGGTGTCACATGCAGCATATACGTCAAAGGGGATTTTTTTCCCCTCTTCTTTCTATATTAGGAAAATTAATGGTGTATTGTTCTTTCGATTACTCTCATATTTCCATGACATCATGGTTACACTTTCTGTTTAATTATAGATTTTTGTCCTTTGATTTCAACTGATGTACTAATGTTCTTTCTATTTCGCCCATATTTGCTTGTTACCATATTCTTTAACAATCCTACCATTTTCTGCAGCACATCCCTTGCTATGCAACAACATCTGTAGTACACAATCTTGCCCTTTACATAACTCAAGACTGCAGGGATGTCATACTGAACACAAACCATGGATTTACAATTGTTGCTTCTGTAAGACTTGATGAACATGGTCACTCCTATTTTGGCACGGGCCTTTGGACATAAATTTCTAAATTTTATGTACTGAAAACTGGCACTAAAATTGCACTGCACATAAAAGAGCCTGGTCATGAGATATATGCTAACTTCCCCGACGCTATCTTCCGTCTAGACTTTGTTCGAAGTAAGTGTTCTTTTCAATTATCTGCAGGTTGACTTACCCAGCAATATCAAAGGAATTGTGTAGTATTTAAGCAACCAATTGCTATTCCATTTTCTTACTCTATTCCTACCTACTAACTTCTAGTTACCAATACACTTTTCTTTTGCCCTGTTTTAACTAAATATTCCTTGTACTCGCACTTCTATCAGAAAGCGCCGCTGACGAGGAGACTCTGGAGGTGGAGAATGAGGCTGCCAACAAGCAGAGGCGGGTTGAGCAATAACCGCAAGCGACTCCAGCAGGCCTAGACTTCATTAGCAGCCTCCCCAATGATATGTTGATAGTCATCATCTCCCTCCTTCATATCAAATATAGGGCGTGGACAACCGTCCTTTCCCGCTGTTGGCACCCCCTATGGCACTCCACCCCTCTCGACCTCATCGACGCCCACGAGCTCTGCCATGGCTATCGCAAAAGCTTGGATGCATTGTCCCAGATCCTCAGCAGTCACCATGGCCCAATCAGAGGCCTTAGCATGGGCAAGTTCCATTCCAACGGCAAGGACCAAGCCAAGCTTGACGAGTGGTTCCGATCCCCCACCCTAGATCAGCTCGAGGAGCTCAGTTTTAATGATGGGCATATGCGCTCGCTGCCAACGTCCGCGCTCCGCTTCACGCCCACGTTGCGCCTCGCCAAGTTCATGAACTGCCATTCCCTCCCACCCCCCGAAATGATGCGCCCGCTCTTTTTCTACCATGACTGAAGCACCTCGAGCTCGTCGCCGTCTGCATCCCAAAGGATGACATGGAGCACCTGCTCCGCGGTTGTACTGCACTCGAGTACCTTTGTCTTCAGGCGATCTATGGTTTCAGTAGCTTCCACATCACTTCCATGACTCTCCGGACTATTTATGTGTGTTGCTGGTGCTGCAACAAGAGATCACAAAAGGTGTACCACAATATGGTCATTGAGGACACACCTTCACTTGAGAGATTACTTGTAGTTGATCAAGAAGGTCCAACAAGAATCAATGTCATTTCAGCGCCGAAATTGAAAGTGGTGGGCTACTCGTCCGTCAAATACTCTGAACTTGTTATTCGATCCACACCCGTTCAAGTACAACAGTCACCTTCTACCTCTCCTTCTTGAAATTAACATTATTTCTAATTTTGAAGATGTATGTTCGTTTGTCATCCATAAAATGATTCCGACAAGCTTGACCCCGAATCTGCGCACAGTGGAGGTCTTGGCACTAGAATCTATTGGCCCCAACCTGGACCAAGTTGTCAGTTTCCTGAGATGCTTTCCGTGCCTGGAGAAGCTATATATCGAGGTGATGTTCCTTTCCTGTTAAATGTTAACAATAAGGGAGTTCAATTTTTGGCACCTTTTCCCAAGTTTACAATGACAATGTACTATGATTTCTGAAGGAATTTTGGAGGATTTCAGTACATACATGTTTTTCCCCCATATTGGTTGCTTGATTCATATGGTCAATCCATAAGCATTTATCCTTTGGATTCATCTGTACTAGTTTTCTTAGGGAATTTTTCATCCACTCCAACCTCTTGTGAAGAAGGCTACATTTTTCTAGATTGTAATCAAATGTCCATGTTAATCATGTCGGATCGAAGATGGCACGTTAGTGCATTTTAGAAATCCTGCAAACCAACTAAGCCTGTAGTAGTGTTCAAAACTGCATGTAGGCACTAACACGTTCTCTTCTTTTGTAGATAAGATTAGGCCCGGTGGTGGATAATGTGATACAATATAACAATCAAATCGAATGCCTAGATCTGCATCTCTCAGAAATTACTTTGAACTCCTACCGAGGGACCTTACCAGAGATTATATTGGCCAGGTTCTTTGTTGTCAGAGCAAGGGTGCTGAAGGTAATGAGGTTTTCCCTAGATTTATTTCACAAAAATGAATGGTTTGTTGATCAGCGCCGGCGGCTGCGGCAGAATGGAAAAGGCTCCAAAAAAGCTGAATTTCATTTTGGAACTTAAGATGACAGAGTAATCAAAAGTCATCGTGTCAACCCCATACATGACTTGTCAGTGGCTGGTCCCTTTGCAGAAATGATGAGGTTTTGAAACCAGCCTTACTAGTGGTAATATTAGTTTGAACCTCTCTTATATCCGTGTTCAGCTGATCAGCGCGGGCGTTTGCAGCTGAATGAGCTGAATTTCATTTCTAATATCAGTTTGAACCTTGTAATCTTTGAATTTGAGCCATATAACTCTGGAATTTGAACCTTGTAATATTTCAGGCTTTTGTGGTACAATCCTTGAAATGGCATCGTATGAGACTCGTATATTGGTAGTACTATTTTGACCTTAATATGCAATGGACTTAGATTTTAGGGATAATTGGTTTTATGCCCCTAGTTCGGTCACACTCGGTTGGTTTACCCCTAGTTTCTGAAAACATGCGTTCCTCCTCAAACCACTTTGCTCGTCTTATGCTTTTGCCCTTTGACCGTTTGACCGCCATTTTGAAAACTTCATAAAAAATTCATACTAACTCAGAAAAATGCAAATAATATATCAAAATGTTTAGAAAAACATTACCTATATGTGCATGGCATTTGCATTCAGGAGAAAAGTGCTGGAAAGTCCCCATCTCAATTTTAGCTCATATAGGTGATGTGGACTTTCCAACACTTTTGCCATGAATGCAAATGGCATGCACATATAGGTGATGTTTTTCTGAACATTTTGGTATCTTATTTGAATTTCTATGAGTTAGTATGAATTTTTTTATTAAGTTTTTAAAATGATGGTCAAACGATCAAAAGGGCGAAAGCATAATACGAGCAAAGTGGTTTGGGCAAGAACGCGTATTTTCGGAAACTAGGGGTAAACCAGCCGAGTGTGACCCAACTAGGGGCATAAAGACAATTATCCCTAGATTTTATTAACCATTCTCGAATGTGTTTCCCTTGTTGATCTCATAGCACATGATTTGTATAGCTAACTTGACTGCGATCTTCGACATTATTGCACACAGTTGGTTTCTTCAACTGTGTGCCCTGTAGAGCACAGAATTAATTAATCATCACCCTTCTATGTAACTTTGACCTCATCACCCACGGGTAAACTTATGATCAAAGTCATTCCATGCACTTCATTTTTGCAAAGCTTTTTTCCAATAAACACTCATGATTTTCCCCTCTTCTAGCTGACACGTGGCCAAACTAGGCGGGCGGGAAGCTTGCGCGGTTGCGCATGGTAAACTACGCGGTTGCGTGGGAACAGGCTCACCAACGATACATTTGGCATCTCTTCGAGCCCACGCGTGGTCAAACGAAACACGTGTGGGGTGCTCAAGCGTGCACTAGAATCCTCTGCTATGAACGCGGTGACAAGACGTGACGATTACAGGCCCGCCGGCCCCCATTTATTACAGCGGCCATTTAACCCTTGTGTCTCTTCAACCTTTCGATCGCGCCCCAGTATTGCAATAAGCACACCCACCATGACAAATTCTTAGAGGGTATCCTGAGCGGCTCTAATGGCGCTCCGAGTGGCTACCGACAACGAGCAGCAGTTCACCATGCATGCCATGGTGGACAACCACAAAAGGTTCACAAAGCTCTCGGTGGTGTACACCAACAACCCGGTCTGGGTGTAGCACTCCATCCACATCATGGAGTTGTTGCTTGCTGAGGAGAAGTACAAGGTGGTCGGGTTCGACCTCGAGTACACCCGCGCTCGTGCCGGGTCTCGTCCCAAGGTCGTCGTCGCCCAGATGTGCGTGCGCAATCACGTCCTCATCTACCACTACCGCCTGGCCACAAGGCCTTGCGAGCGTTTCGCCAGGTTTGTCAACTACCCCCACTACATATTCGCTATGATGGAAATCACCAACGATGTAAAGGTGCTCAAGAATTCGGGCATCGCCTACCAAAATCTTGTCGACATCCAGGGCCAATACAAGATCTGGGGCAGCAAGAAGCATGAGAAGGACTCACTGGTTCACCTCGCCGAGGCCATCATCGACCCCTACTACAGAGACATGAAGGATTCCTGCAACAAGGACAGGCGTGCCTGGCACTCGGCCTGGATAGAGAAACTCAACAAAGCTCATGTCATGTACGCGGCAAAGGAGGCTTACACGAACTACGAGATGTACAGGCGGATCGTTGACATGAGGAAGTGCCTCCTTCCCCAAAAAGGCCAGGGATCCAGCCGGAAGCAGAGCAATGGCAGGCGTCGTCACAACAACATGTAGATGAGTAGATGCTCATTTCTCCTAGTTTAGTATGCATGTAATTGCTTACTTTGGTGTGTGGAAATGTTATGTGTGTAGTCACTTATGTAATTGTATGCTTAATTTGGTTATGCAATGCTGTTTTTTAAGTATATATGTTGATGCTCTGTAGACAGAGCGTAGATGTTGTGCGGACAGAGCAAATCACATCGCACACGGACTAAACAATGAAACCCGTCGGTGATGATTTCATCAATCACTCACAATTGTATACCAGCAATTGTTTGCTCACAACACACACGACTTGTTTACAGGAATCGTCTGTGTTGTCATCGGTCTTCCCACACATTTCTAATTACTGACCTGTTTTTCGCGTATCACACACATCTTGTTAAGTTGAACCGTTTATGTTGTGTTGGCTAATCGCAAACAGTTCATCCGAGTGAACTATATGCCGTATATCGCACACACCTTGATCTGGCTAACTATTTCTGTTGTGTTGCCTAATCACAAACAGTTCATCCGAGTGAACTGTATGCTGTATATCGCACACACCTTCATCTGCCTAACCGTTTCTGCTGTTATGCTCATCGCAAACAGTTCATTCGAGTAAACTGTATGCCACCCATCACACACGTAACTACAATCTGAATAGTGTTTGATGTCTCCGCCATCGCAAACGTTTTGTATCTTTTTTGACGGTTTTATTACATCTTCATTTGCGATTAATGCATCGCACACAGTTTCGTCGAAGGGTCTCTGATTGTAGTGTCGAGTTAGCAGCATCCTGCAGTAGTGAAAGAGAGATAAGAAGCCATCTAGCTACTAGCTATGGACCCGTAGATCTGTCGTAAACTACTCACATATCATTAGAAGGGCAGCAAGGTTGATCTAGAGCCCCTCCGTGACTGATTCCCTCTCCGGCAGAGTACCGGAGAAGGGCTCCATATGGGATCTGACGAGAACAGAAACTTGCGGAGGCGTGATACGTCTCCAACGTATCTATAATTTTTTATTGTTCCATGCTATTATATTATCTGTTTTGGATGTTTTATATGCATTAATATGCTATTTTATATTATTTTTGGGACTAACCTATTAACCTAGAGCCCAGTGCCGGTTTCTGTTTTTTCCTTGTTTTTGAGTTTTACAGAAAAGGAATATCAAACGGAGTCCAAACGGAATAAAACTTTCGCGATGATTTTTCTTGGACCAGAAGACACCCAGAAGACTTGGGGAGAGGGCCAGAAGAGTCCCGAGGGAACCATAAGCCCTCAGGGCGTGCCCTAGGGGGGCGCTATCGGCGTTCTGGGAACGGGGGTACCCGGACTTGCCTGCCTGTGGCCCACGGCGTGGCTCCATCGACGGCCTGGTATGGCACAGCTTCAGCGGCAACAACTCAAGACCCTCGCAAGGGGCCAAGCCTCGCGAGGCGGACGACACCAAGACCTCCACGAGGAGCGGCCTCCTCAGGCTGGCTCCCGAGAAGCAGAGATCTCTATGCAAGCCTCACCTCGTGAGGTCCGGATGACGTGAGCCATGACGACCAAGGCCAGGCGGGCGCCAGTGGGCGCAGTGTACCAGTTTCCTCTTCGGTGCTAAAGAGGCAAGCGCAGGCGCGGAGTCCGAAGGAATCAGCTAAAGGTTTCCATTCCCGTGCAACAAGACCAAGACCGCCAGGACAGCAGGACGGAGGTCATCACCGAGCCCACCATGGCGTCACGACCAGAGGCTTTTGCAGGCGAAGACTACTTTTGTCAGGATAGCATGTACTAGCTGTCTCCCTTCGAATTTGGCCGTTGTGGGATCCCTTCCCGCCTTTCATTTGGGAAGAGGACCAAGGCCACTATAAATAGGACTTATCTACCACCGTAGAGGGGGATCGCATCGACGGATCATCCAGATCACCCACACACTCACCAGCTCACCCGAGCCCAAGAACACCTCCCCTCCTGAGGCTGTTCGCCACTGTACTAGTTCATCCTCAGCCCCCCGAGGCCAATCCACCACAAAGCAGGAGTAGGGTTTTACACCGCAAGGTGGCCCGAACCTGGGTAAACTGTTGTGTCTCTTTTCCTTATAGTTCGACGAGCTAGGCTGTGAGATTAGCGAGTAGGCAGACTGGGGAGGATGAGTTCTTCGCACGCACCCCAGAGTTCAAACCTCTCAAGGGTTTGCGGAACCCGAAATCCGACATTTGGCGCGCCAGGTAGGGGTGCATTGGAGCCTCTCTTTCGCCGGTCGATCCGCCATCGCTCCACCGCTTCCATGGCTGACGCTCATTGCGCTCGTGCTGAGCGTCGGGCCGCCCTCGCCGCCCGCGTCGCTTAGACGGCGCCGGCGGGTGACGGCTGCCCTCGCCGTCCCCCGTCTCCAGTGGCGAACTCCACCACCGGCCCCGCGCGGCACGAGCAGCAAGCTTCGTCGCTGCACCCTTCTGTGCGGCGGGATGGACGCACCGCCACCCCGTCGCTGACTCCGGCTGGTTCGTCGTCTCATGCTCGTCGCGGGCCGGTGAACGTGCAGGCTGCATTGCTCATGGCGCAGAAGCTCCTGCACTACCGCCCCGTCGACGACCTCTACGAAGACTGGCTGGACCGCATCGCCGAGCTTGTCAGCACCGCCAAGGACTCTCCTCACCGTCTCGATCGTTGCCTCACCCGCCGCCTGCTGCGGGTGACGTAGCCCACGGAGCACCTCTTCCACCTCCCCATCAAGACGTCGCCCTCGAGCCAAGGCGCGAGGCCCCGTGGCGCAACTCGCCGCGCAGGGTGCCGACGCGTGAAGACGAAAGCTGCCAGGTGGTGCAGCGGCCGCGAGAAGATGCTCATGCACTCCCAGCACCGACACGCCAAGACCGCGCGCCGCCTGCAGCGATGGCGCACGAGCGCCAAGACCAGGCTCCACCTCCACGACGGGCTTCCGTGACCACAGCAGGTTGCCGCGCGTTCACTTCGGAGCTTCGCAGCGTCGTCTGGCCGGGGAAGTTCAAGCCCGACCTGCCTCCGCGCTACGATGGCACCCCTGACCCTGTCGAGTTCCTGCAGCTCTACGAGTTGATAATCAAGGCAGCCAACGGCGACGAGAAGGTTATGGCGAACTGGTTTCCCATGGCCCTCAAGGATGGTGCGCGCTCGTGGCTCCTGAACCTGCCTGCGGGATCGATCTCCTCCTGGGACGAAATGCGAGAGCGTTTCGTCGCCAAATTCCAGGGCACTCGCGACCGTCCATCGGCTGCGGGTGACCTGCAGCGCATCAAGCAGCAGCCAGGAGAGACCTTGCAGAAGTACATCCAGCGCTTCAACAGCGTCCGTCTCAAGATCCCCAAGGTGTCGGACGAGGCCATCATCTCGGCGTTCACTGATGGCATCCGCGACGTCAAGATGAAGGAGGAGCTCACCATACATGAAGACCTGTGCACGGTTCTGGAGATGTTCAACATGGCAACCAAGTGTGCGAGAGCTGAGGAAGGTCGCCTCTCTCTCCTGGATCTCCCGGAGGCTGACCCAGAAGACAAGAAGGCCAAAGCCAAGGACGTGAAGCACAAGGGACCGGCCGTGCTCACGGCCGAGCCAGAGATGAAGCGCGGCTGCGACCACCCAGAGTCATCCAAGGGCAGCCGCCCGTTCTGCGTCTTCCACAACATGCACAGCCACAACACCAACGACTGCCAGGAGCTCAGGGCCATCCGCGACGGGCGCCTCGGTCATCGCCCCGAGCGCAATGACCGAGGCTACAGCTGCGGAGTAGGCCGAGGTGGAGGACGCTGGGACGGCCACGACCCCCGCCAAGAATGGTGCAATCAACCTCGTGAGGACCGCTGGCAAGGCCAGCCTCGCGAGGGCCCCTGGAGGGACTAGCCTCATGAGGACCGTCCTCAGGGCAACGCTGGCCTTCCTCCGCTGCCGCCATCACCAACAAGGAATGACGACCATCACCAGGACGAGGGGGCTGGAGGCTTCCAGGAGCCTCGTGCCATGGCCTGCATCCTGGGCAGCGCTCAGGCCCCTGCCTCTCATTGCATCTTCAAGCAGTTTGCCCATGAGGTGAACGCGGCCCTCCCCAAGCTCGAGGCAATGAGTCCGCTCAGGTGGTCCAAGTGCACCATCACCTTCAGCTCATCCGACTAGCTCAAGTGCGCGGCGACTGCCGGCGCTCTCCCGATGCTCTGCTCGCCTACCATCCGCAACGTGCTCGTCACCAAGACTCTCATTGATGGCGGTGCGGGGCTCAACGTTCTCTCCATCGAAACATTCGACCGACTCCAAGTGCCCTACGACCAGCTGCAGCCTACCAAGCCTTTCTCAGGAGTGACCGACGGCTCCACCGCCCCGATAGGGCAGATCCGCCTCCTTGTCACCTTCGGCAAGCGCGACAACTACCGCACTGAGCTCATCGACTTCGACGTTGCCCACATTCGCCTCCCATACAACGCCATCCTTGGGTATCCGGCCCTGGCCATGTTCATGGCGGTGACTCATCATGGTTACAATGTCCTCAAGATGCCAGGGAGCTACGGCGTCATCACAGTCGCCTGCGAGGAGAAGGACGTGGTGTGCTCTCTCGAGCGCACCTACCAGGCTGCGGCAGTCGAGAACCCAGACGATGAAGGTGCCGTCTACCCTCCTGAGGCTGTCCCCAAGAAGAAGAAGCAGCTGCTCCACCAAGGACCTCAGGAGGGCGCGGTGCCCAGCGGCACCACCTCAGGCCCAGCGCCCACTGACGGGGCGCCTCCCTCCCTCGCATAGGAAGACGCGCCCGGTGCCTCTCTCGGACTGGGCTCGGGGGCTCTCCTTTGGAGGGCCTTTGACCTGGCCAACGTCACGAGGGAGGCGCTCGGGCACCATGTGGAGGCATGCTTCAGTGCACGCTACCGCCAGGAGGGTACAAGGCGCAAGGCACCAGGTGCTCAGGAGTTCATCACCAAGGCAATCAAGGAGCTTCAGGGGGCAAGAGCTATGCGAGGCGGCCATCACCCACCACCCGGCGCGGCTCCTTGTCCCGGCGAGGACAGCGAGCTGTGCGTCTGCGTCAAAATCCCAGGGCTTAACAGGGCCGCATCTTAGGAGCGCTTCTGGCCGTCCCGCGCTGGCCGATGCGAGGGTCCCCCTCACAGCTATGTTCGCATGCCTTTGGGCTTGCCGAGCGTAGCTGTTGCATTCCAGCGCCACATGCGGGGCGTCCTGGCGGCTCATGAGGCCAGAAGCCAGGCGATCCTGTCAGAGGAGGAGATGGATCCTCGTGAGCCCCCCTGGCCCCCGGAGCCTCTCAAGGTTCGGGGCCTGGGCGGCTCATGAGGAGCGATTTCTACGGCACGCGTCTTCAGCTACTCCAACATCTCTTCAGCAACGGTGCCAGGTGACATTTTCTGGTTTGTTCAGTTGGGGGCGCCCCTCGGGCTGCATTATCCCCAAGCCGCGTGGGTCCGTCCCTGCGGCATGTATCGTTTTGCATCTATCAGAACTAGCTCTACCTTATCCATGAGTTCATTTATGATTATCACTTGCGTGTCCGGTGCTTTGTCACCACGAACGTCGTACGCCCTTGCAAGCCCACCCACGACCGCCTCATGATTAAGGACTGGCACGGCGTCTGTGCTCGGGTCCGTACCTGCAGCGTCGCTAAACCCAAGTGGCTGAGCTCTGGCTCGTGGGCCATCTCCCGTGCACGTCACCTCCCATGGTCCTTGGTGCCTTGTTCTCGCATGAGCTAATCGGGGGCGGGTAAGTTAGGGCGCGCGACCCGGTGCCTCGCCACCGCGGGAGCCGCGCGCCGGTTGTCTTTCTTCAGGACATTCGCATGAGAAGACTGGGCACGGCGTCTGTGCTCGGGTCCGTCCCTGCAGCGTCGACAAATCCAACGGCTGAGCTCTGTCTGGCGGGCCGGACCTGTTCACGTCACCTCCTGGGGTCATTGGTGTTTGGCCTTCTCAAGCGATAACCTCGGGAAATTCACTCAGCGCAGGTTGCCTAACCATCTCGCAGGACTATCACAAGTGTTACGAATCAAATTCAGGCGCAACCCGCCTTGAGGTAGGGCCTCGTGAGTCCCGCGCTGGCTCACAAGTGCCCATACACACCTCCTCTAGCCCTGCCGTGCAAGCCACGTGTCAGGGCGGGGCTGTACACGCCCCGGGGTCTCCCCTCAGAGGGAGCCCCCACCCACATACCAGTGGAAGCACCATGCTCCACGCTGGCAGTCGACACGGTCGAGGAGCGGCTATGCCCGTGCAAGAGCGGTAGCGCCATGCTCCGCGCTGGTGATAAACAACTGGGGGCAGCCTAACAGCCGCACTAACCTCAGGAGAGCCACCAGGCTCGGTGTTCATCCTCACCGCGCTGCTTTCCCCTCGGGAGAGTAGCACGAGGGGCTGGGCACGGTGGCTACACTCAGGTCATGCCTGGCGTACGCCACCTTGCCAGGTCCCTCGGACCTGGTCTTCGCGCATCCCTCCCGAGCGAAAGCCCGGCGAGGACAGGTATGGAGTTTTTGTTCGTACGTCAAGGGGGACTCCTGAGCATCACGACTCAGGAGCCTAATTGGCCACATAGCCCCTCACCCCTTGGTCTCGTCCTGGTAATCCGGACGACCCAACGGCGGCTGAGGTATGCGTGGGGCCGGGCCCTGCCGACGCAGAACGCCAAGACCCACCCTCACGTCTCCTTCCCGAAGGCTGTTCGTACGTCAAGGGGGACTCCTGAGCATCGCGACTCAGGAGCCTAACTGGCCACGTAGCCCCTCACCCCTTGGTCTCGTCCTGGTGATCCGGATGACCCAACGGTGGCTGAGGTATGCGCGGGGCCGGGCCCTGCCGACGCAGAGCATCAAAGCAAACGGAAAGGAAACCGCAGAACCTTAGCAAGTTATTACAAAACATACTGTCTCTTAAAGTTCCAAAGCATAAGTTCTTACGCCTCCATGAGGCACGGTACATGTTGCAGGAATAAAACAAGGGGAAAGGGCCGCCATCTACTTCAGCCATGAATGCCACCGTTGCCCGCTTGGGGAGCCCCGTCATCGACGACGTCTCCACCGTCCTTGCCGTCAGCCGTAGGCACGGGGTCGACAGCGAGGAACTTCCGCAGCAGGGCCTCCACTTGACCCTTCACGGCCTCGGCAGCAGCATCTTGGAGCTCAGGGTCCACGGGCTGGAGCAGGCTACCAAAGTAAAAGCTGGAGTCCCGAAGATGGAGGTGGCTGAAGACGCGCGTTGCGGCCGAGGTCGATAGCGCGCGGGCTTCCCCCTCCACCATGGGGCCCACTCCGACGACGATGCCCTCGATCACTGCGACGAGTTTGGGGAGCAGCCCGGCGGGGCCTTCCTCCGGAGTCACCAGCGGCTCCTTGTACCCGCTCCCGTAGAGATCCTGTAGTGCCTTGCGGGACCTCTGCTCGAGGGAGTCAAAGGCGGCACGCCCCGCGGTGGCTGCTTCCTCAGCCTTGACAAGGAGTTTCTCCCTGGCCTCCAGCCGAGCCTTCTTGTCGGAGACAAGCTGGGCGTGGGATGCTTGGGCCACCTCCTCCCTCAGCTTCTCCAGGCGGCCGCGCTCCGTGTCCTGCTCCTGAGATGCCTGCTCTAGCTCAGCGTCACGACCGGCGATCGCAGACTCCCGCTCCTTCAGCTTTTCCTCCTGCTCCTCGAGCTGGCGGGCGCGGGTGGCCTGCTCGTCGCGAAGGGCTTTCAGCTTGGCCTCCGCCACACGGTAGCGCTCCTCGGTATCCTTCGCGTCCTTCAACACCATGTCACGGGCGGCGGCGGCCACGCCGGCCACCTTCCGGCCCTCCTCTTCAGCAGCGTCGGCCCGGTCTCAGGCCGCCCTGACGGACAAGTCAGCCTGGAGCCACCCCGAGACCAGCTCCAGGCGCCCCGACGCCCGGCGCCGGTCGGGGCCCCAAAGATCATTCCGGAGTTGATCCAATGCAGAGAAGGCCTACTACAGAGCACCGGGCGCGATAGAAGAGCCGCGGCCCGCCAGCGTGGCGGCTGGATGAGAAGATGGCGATGGCATCAAGACCGGCGAAGCAGCAGCAGCAAGGATGGCCGGGGGCACCGGAGCCCTCGGGTCATCAGCAGGCGTGCTGAAGGCAAGCGTCACTGAAGCCGGCGCGGCCGCGGAGGCATCCTTCTCCTGAGGCTGGGCCCCTGCGTCTCGCAAGGGCAACCTTGCGGCAGGAGGACGCGAGCCAGCCTCGTCCGTCTGCCCCAGGGCCTCCGGGGCCGAGGTGGGCTGCTTGGCCTCAGGAGCCCTCGCCTCCTCCTTCTTCTTTTTTGTCGCCGACATTGGCCTAGCCGCGGAGAGGAAAATGTTAGAGCACTACGTCAAGAGCAGGAAGCAAAGACGAAAGGTGTGCTTACTGGTCCGTGGTGACGTAATCCCTCGTCCTCTTCAGGAGCGCGATGCCCACAGGCTTCGTGGGCGCGAGCCCCGCCGCGTTCTCGGGAGCGGATGAACGCGCGGTGGCCGGATTTGCAGTGGCGGCGGCCAACGGTGGGGCGGAGGCGCCACCTCAGGGAAGCAACGATGACCTGTCCTTGTTCAGGACACCCAACTTCAGCTTCTTCGGAAGGGTGCCCCTAGACCTCGTGGTGACCCCGGCGGAGCGCAGCGACTCCCTGACTGGGTACTCGTCGGCGGCGTCATCAGAAAAGGCGCGAAGGAGCTCGCTCCGCCGTGGGGGAGAGGTCTCCCCTGCCTCCTCCAAGGTCGCCTCCGAGCTCTCGTTCTCCTCCTCCCCGAAGGGATCGCCGGAGGACACCGGCACTGGGGAGCCCAGGGGCAGGGAAGGCTCCAGTGGCACGAGCCCTCGCTCGTTGAAGACAGGCATGGCGGCGGCCACCTTCTTCCCGTCGGCGCGACGGTACAACGGGAGATGGGCATCCGAGGGGCCACCCTGGTCTTTCCCGAGCAAGGTGTGCACGACCTTGCTCAGCTCCTCGTCGAACAAGTTGTCCGGGCGCAACCGGAGGTCGTCTTCTACACCCTTGAAGCTTCACAGGGGGCGCGAGTGTGCCTGGAGCGGAGCCAGGCGCTGCGTCAGGAACTCCCTGACAATCATGGCCCCTGTCAGCTTCTCTGCCTTCGGGTCCTCCGCCTTCAGGTCGGCCGTTATCCTCTCCAGCAACTGCTCCGCCCTGGGGTCGGTGAGCTTCTCGTGAGCCCATCGATCCAGGGGCTTCGGCAGCACGGTCGGCAGCTCCAGCCGAGCGTGGGAGCACTTGGCGTCCATGAAGATCCACTTGTTCCGGAAGTCCTCCACCTTCTTCCCAGCCCATGAGATCGTGTTGCTGCCGTTGGCCGCGATAAAGCTGGCGCACCCAGATCACTGACCGCTGCTTATCCGGAGGTAGAAGAAGTGGCGGAACAACGTGACGGAGGGCGTCACCCCCACGAACGCTTCGCAGTAGAAGGCAAAGATCGACATGAGGAGGATGGAGTTGGGATGAAGATGGAGGGCATGGAGACCATAGTGGTTGAGGACGGCATAGAAGAAACGGGAGAAGGGGGAACCAGCCCAGCAAACATGCTATGCAGGAAGAAGGGGTAGAAGGTGTCACCCAAGGCTTCCGGCTGGGTGGAGCCGACACGGAGCGCCATCTCCCCTCCCTCATTATCAGCGCCCGCCGTCAGCGGGAGCACGGCGGCAAGGTGCTTCTCCTCGGCGATGGAGGACACGCTCAAGGCTGGCTCAAACCAGAGAGCCGAGCGCGCGGCGGAGGCCGATGACTTCCCCTTGTCGGTGGCCATCGGTGGCGAGCCCGAGGAGAGGATTCAACAGATCTGGAGGCGTGCTAAGCAGAAGGAGAAGGGGATCTGGAGCAAGACGGAAGGAAGGCAATGAAGGCTCAGCGGCAAGCGCCAACCTTTTTGTTAGCCAGGGATGGTTGTCGAGGCAGCATGGGGAAGCGGAGACGCCCACGTCCCATCAATCGCCATGCGTCGACCAAGGCCGCAGGCGGTTAGGGCACGCGGTGCTCCACACTTGCCCCTTGGCTTCGCCTCAAAGCCAAGTTCAAGCGCGCCTTGGGCCCGAGGGCTACTGTCGGCGTTCTGGGAACGGGGGTACCCAGACTTGCCTGCCTGCGGCCCACGGCGTGAATCTATCGATGGCCTGGTATGGCCCAGCTTCAGCGGCAACAACTCAAGACCCTCACGAGGGGGCCAAGCCTCGCGAGGCGAACGACACCAAGACCTCCACGAGGAGCGGCCTCCTTAGGCTGGCTCCCGAGGAGCGGAGATCTCTATGCAAGCCTCACCTCGTGAGGTCCGGATGACGTGAGCCATGACGACCAAGGCCAGGCGGGCGCCAGTGGGCGCAGTGAACCAGTTTCCTCTTCGGTGCTAAAGAGGCAAGCGCAGGCGTGGAGTCCCGAGGAATCAGCCAAAGGTTTCCATTCCCGTGCAACAAGACCAAGACCGCCAGGACGGCAGGACGGAGGTCATCACCGAGGCCACCACGGCGTCACGACCAAAGGCTTTTGCAGGCGAAGACTACTTTTGTCAGGATAGCATGTACTAGCTGTCTCCCTTCGAATTTGGCCGTTGTGGGATCCCTTCCCGCCTTTCATTTGGGAAGAGGACCAAGGCCACTATAAATAGGACTTAGCTACCACCGTAGAGGGGGATCGCATCGACGGATCATCCAGATCACCCACACACTCACCAGCTCACCCGAGCCCAAGAACACATCCCCTCCTGAGGCTGTTCACCACTGTACTAGTTTATCCTCAGCCCCCCGAGGCCAATCCACCACAAAGCAGGAGTAGGGTTTTACACCGCAAGGTGGCCCGAACCTGGGTAAACGGTTGTGTCTCTTTTCCTTACAGTTCGACGAGCTAGGCTGTGAGATTAGCGAGTAGGCAGACTGGGGAGGATGAGTTCTTCGCACGCACCCCAGAGTTCAAACCTCTCACGGGTTTGCGGAACCCGAAATCCGACAGGTGCCCCCTGGCTTGTGGGCCCCTCGAGAGTCCACCGACCTCCAACTCAGCTCTATGAATCCTAAAATATTCCCAAACCAACAGAAGCGTCCACCAAAATACTTTTCCGCCGCCGCAAGCCTCTGTTCCCGTGAGATCCCATCTTGGGGCCTTTTCTGGCACCCTGCTGGAGGGGGATTCGATCACGGAGGGCTTCTACATCAACCTTATTGCCCTTCTGATGAAGTGTGAGTAGTTTACCATAGACCTACGGGTCCATAGCTAGTAGCTAGATGGCTTCTTCTCTCTTTTTGATCTTCAATACAATGTTCTCCTCGATGTTCTTGGAGTTCTATCCGATGTAATATTCTTTTGCCGTATGTTTGTCGAGATCCGATGAATTGTGGATTTATGATCAGATTATCTATGAATATTATTTGAGTCTTTTCTGAGCTCTTTTATGCATGATTAAATATCTTTGTATTTCTCTTCAAATTATCGGTTTGGTTTGGCCAACTAGATTGGTTTTTCTTGCAATGGGAGAGGTGCTTAGTTTTGGGTTCAATCTTGCGGTGTCCTCACCTAGTGACAAAGTAGGGGTAGCGAGGCATGTATTGTATTGTTGCCATCAAGGGTAAAAAGATGAGGTTTTCATCATATTGCTTGAGTTTATCCCTCTACATCATGTCATCTTACTCAAAGCGTTGCTCTGGTCTTATGAACTTAATACACTAGATGCAGGGAGGAGTCGGTCGATGTGTGGAGTAATAGTAGTAGATGCAGAATAATTTCGGTCTACTTGACACGGACGTGATGCCTATATTCATAATCATTGCCTTGGATATCGTCATAACTTTGCGCTTTTCTATCAATTGCTCGACAGTAATTTGTTCACCCGCCGTATGTTTTCTGTCAAGAGAGAAGCCTCTAGTGAAACTATGGCCCCCGGGTCTATTTTCCATCATATAACTTCAGATCTATAAACCAAAAAACCTAAAAATACCTTGCTGCAATTTATTTGTTTTTACTTTGTTTTACGCTTTAGTAATCTTTCATATCTCTCTCTATCAGATCTCATCCTTGCAAGTGACCGTGAAGGGATTGACAACCCCTTTATCGCATTGGGTGCAAGTGTTTGATTGTTTGTGCTGGTGCATAGATTGGAGACTTGCTTGTACCTCCTACTGGATTGATACCTTGGTTCTCAAACTGAGGGAAATACTTATCTCTACTTTGCTGCATCACCCTTTCCTCTTCAAGGGAAAAACCAATGCAAGCTCAAGAAGTAGCAGGAAGACTTTCTGGCACTGTTGCCAGGGAGGTTCTACATCAAGCCTACCAAGTACCCATCATAAACTCTCATCTCTTGCACTTACTTTATTTACCATTTGCCTCTCGTTTTCCTCTCCCCCACTTCTAAAACGTTTTCAGAAAAACACAAAAAATATTTGCCTTTTTATTTGCCTTCTTTTCATTTGCCTTTTATGTCTAACTTGGTTTGTTTGCTTGTTTGCTTGGAATAATTGTGTGTTTATTGAAAATCAAAAAGCAAAAAGTTTATGGATCCTCATCCACTTGCTAATCTTTTTAAGAGATCCAATTATGATGAACCAATTGCTAGTGAGTTGCGTGCACTAGCTTATCTTTATGAAGTTTTGCTTGAAATTCGTGAATCTAAGAATTGTGATGAAATTTATGAATTGATTCACGATAGCTCCTTAAATGAAAAGCATGATTGCAATGATATTATAAATTATATTAATGTCGATTGTCCTAATAATATGCAAAACCTCAAGCTTGGGGATGCTAGTTTTGCTATGTCCACTACTGATTGCAATGATCATGATTGGGGTGATAATGCTTCTTATGATCTTGAAAATTTATTTAAGCCTGATGATGAATATATTTGGAATAATATTGAAAGTGGGTTTGGAAGAGAGTCAAATCTAGGTCATAATGATCCCACTACTTTGGAGTATGATCAATCTTATGAAGTTTTTGATAAAAGTGGGCTTGGAGAAGTCATGACTTTATTTGATGATAATCCCACTATTTTGGAAGAGTGTCAACTTTGCATGCATGTGGATCATGAAGAGAATATTTTATGTGATAGTTATATTGTTGAATTTATTGTGATCCTACATGTAATTATTATGAGAGAGGAAAATATGGTTGTAGAAATTTTCATGTCACTAAATTACCTCTCGTTATGTTGAGATTGCTATTGTTTCTTTCTTCTTCCTTGCATATGCTAGTTTTTGCTTGTCTTGATAATTTGTTTGCTTATAAAATGCCTATGAACAGGAAGTATGTTAGACTTCAACTTGTTTTTCACATGCCACATGATGCTTTCTTCGTGTTTCAATTGCTATCTTTCATGTGAGCATCATTAAAATTACCAACGCCTAGCTAAAAGGCTTTAAAGAAAAGCGCTTGTTGGGAGACAAGCCAATATTTTTATTTTCTATTTTTTTGAGTATACAGATTATTACCTCTGTAGTAATTGTGTTTTAGTGTTTTAATTAGTGTTTGAGCCAAGTAAGACCTTTGGGATGACCTATGGCGATAGTTGATTTGAGTTTGCTGAAAAAAAGAAACTTTTGCGTCCAGTAACAGAATTGTTTAAATTCACTGGAGCATGCAAAAACTCTGAATTTTTTACAAAAGATGGATATAGAAATTTCATATTCTTTCCTAATTTCTTAAAATTTTGGAGTTACATAAGTATGAGAACAATTCAGATCTTCGCAGACTGTTCTGTTTTTCGCAGATTCTGTTTTCTATGTGTTGTTTGCTTATTTTGATGAATCTATGGGTAGTATCAGGGGGTATGAACCA
Organism: Thinopyrum elongatum; assembly: GCA_011799875.1. NCBI lineage: Eukaryota > Viridiplantae > Streptophyta > Magnoliopsida > Poales > Poaceae > Thinopyrum > Thinopyrum elongatum. Next base: position 226,686,192 of record CM022303.1, read on the forward strand.
TGGAGAAGTTGGAATACAGTATATATTACACCAATATAAATAAATAATGAGTTCAAAACAGTACCAAAAGTGGTGATTTATATTTTTATACTAACGGGTCTCATGAGTTTTCTGTTGAGTTTTGTGTTGTGAAGTTTTCAAGTTTTGGGTAAAGATTTGATGGACTATGGAATAAGGAGTGGCAAGAGCCTAAGCTTGGGGATGCCCAAGGCACCCCAAGGTAATATTCAAGGACAACCAAGCATCTAAGCTTGGGGATGCCCCGGATGGCATCCCCTCTTTCGTCTTCGATCCATCGGTAAATTTACTTGAGGCTATATTTTTATTCACCACATGATATGTGTTTTGCTTGGAGCGTCTTGTATGATATGAGTCTTTGATTTTTAGTTTGCCACAATCATCCTTGCTATACACACCTTTTGAGAGGGACACACATTAATCATGAACTTATTAGAATACTCTATGTGCTTCACTTATATATTTTGAGCTAGGCAATTTGCTCTAGTGCTCCACTTATATCTTTTTAGAGCACAGCGGTGGCTTTATTTTATAGAAATTGTTGAACTATCATGCTTCACTTATATTATTTTGAGAGTCTCTAAACAGCATGGTAATTTTCTTAGGTTATGAATTTAGTCCTAATATGATGGGCATCCGAGAGGGATATAATAAAAACTTTCATATAAAGAGCATTGAATACTATGAGAAGTTTGATTCCTTGCATTTGTTTTGAGATATAAAGATGGTGATATTAGAGTCATGCTAGTGAGTAATTGTGGATTGGTATAAATACATGTGTTAAAAGTTTGTGATTCCCGTAGCATGCACTTATGGTGAACCGTTATGTGATGAAGTCGGAGCATGATTTACTTTTTGATTGTCTTCCTTATGAGTGGCGGTCGGGGATGAGCGATGGTCTTTTCCTACCAATCTATCCCCCTAGGAGCATGCGTGTAATACTTTGTTTCGATAGCTAATAAATTTTTGCAATAAGTATGTGAGTTCTTTATGACTAATGTTGAGTCCATGGATTATACGCACTCTCACCCTTCCACCTTTGCTAGCCTCTCTAATACCGCGCAATTCTCGCCGGTGCATTAAACCCACCATATACCTTCCTCAAAACAGCCACCATACCTACCTATTATGGCATTTCCATAGCCATTCGGAGATATATTGTTTTGAGATATAAATGAGAGAAAAGAGAGAAGGGGCAATGCTACTATCCTTTTACCACACTTGTGCTTCAAAGTAGCACCATGATCTTCATGATAGAGAGTCTCCTATTTTGTCAATTTCATATACTAGTGGGAATTTTCATTATAGAACTTGGCTTGTATATTCCAATGATGGGCTTCCTCAAATTGCCCTAGGTCTTCGTGAGCAAGCAAGTTGGATGCACACCCACATAGTTTCTTTTTGAGCTTTCATACACTTATAGCTCTAGTGCATCCGTTGCATGGCAATCCCTACTCACTCACATGGATATCTATTGATGGGCATCTCCATCACCCATTAATATGCCTAGTTGATGTGAGACTTTCTCCTCTTCACAACCACCATATTATATTCCACCTATAGTGCTATATCCACGGCTCACGCTCATGTATTGCATGAAAATTAAAAAAGTTTGAGAACACCAAAAGTATGAAACAATTGCTTGGCTTGTCATCGGGGTTGTGCATGATAAAATACTTTGTGTGATGAAGATGGAGCATAGCAGACTATATGATTTTGTAGGGATAACTTTCTTTTGCCATGTTATTTTGAGAAGACACGATAGCCTTATTAGTATGCTTGAAGTATTATTGTTTTTATGTCAATATTAAACTTTTGTTTTGAATCTTATGGATCTGAATATTCATGCCACAATAAAGAATATTACATGGATAAATATGATAGGTAGCATTCCACATCAAACATTCTGTTTTTATCATTTACCTACTCGAGGACGAGTAGGAATTAAGCTTGGGGATGCTTGATACGTCTCCAACGTATCTATAATTTTTTATTGTTCCATGCTATTATATTATCTATTTTGGATGTTTTATATGTATTAATATGCTATTTTATATTATTTTTGGGACTAACCTACTAACCTAGAGCCCAGTGCCAGTTTTTGTTTTTCCTTGTTTTTGAGTTTTACAGAAAAGGAATATCAAACGGAGTCCAAATGGAATAAAACTTTCGCGATGATTTTTCTTGGACCAGAAGACACCCAGAAGACTTGGGGAGAGGGCCAGAAGAGTCCCAAGGGAACCACAAGCCCTCAGGGCGCGCCCCCTAGCTTGTGGCCCCTCGGGAGTCCACCGACCTCCAACTCAGCTATATAAATCCTAAAATATTCCCAAACCAATAGAAGCATCCACCAAAATACTTTTCCGCCGCCGCAAGCCTCTGTTCCCGTGAGATCCCATCTTGGGGCCTTTTCCGGCACCCTGCCGGAGGGGGATTTGATCATGGAGGGCTTCTACATCAACCTTATTGCCCTTCCGATGAAGCATGAGTAGTTTACCACAGACCTACCGGTCCATAGCTAATAGCTAGATGGCTTATTCTCTCTTTTTGATCTTCAATACAATGTTCTCCTTGATGTTCTTGGAGTTCTATCCGATGTAATATTATTTTAAGGTGTGTTTGTCGAGATTCGATGAATTGTGGATTTATGATCATATTATCTATGAATATTATTTGAGTCTTTTCTGAACTCTTTTATGCATGATTAAATATCTTTGTATTTCTCTTTGAATTATCGGTTTGGTTTGGCCAACTAGATTGGTTTTTCATGCAATGGGAGAGGTGCTTAGTTTTGAGTTCAATCTTGCGGTGTCCTCACCTAGTGACAAAGTAGGGGTAGCGAGGCACGTATTGTATTGTTGCCATCAAGGGTAAAAAGATGGGGTTTCATCATATTGCTTGAGTTTATCCCTCTACATCATGTCATCTTACTTAAAGTGTTGCTCTGTTCTTATGAACTTAATACTCTAGATGCAGGCAGGAGTCGGTCGATGTGTGGAGTAATAGTAGTAGATACAGAATCGTTTTGGTCTACTTGACACAGACGTGATGCCTATATTCATAATCATTGCCTTGGATATCGTCATAACTTTGCACTTTTCTATCAATTGCTCGACAGTAATTTGTTCACCCGTTGTATGTTTTCTTTCAAGAGAGAAGCCTCTAGTGAAACCTATGGCCCCCGGGTCTATTTTCCATCATATATTTTTAGATCTATAAACCAAAAAAAATTGTTTTTACTTTGTTTTATGTTTGAGTAATCTTTTATATCTATCTCTATCAGATTTCATCCTTGCAAGTGACCGTGAAGGGATTGACAACCCCTTTATCGCATTGGGTGCAAGTGTTTGATTGTTTGTGCAGGTGCATAGATTGGAGACTTGCTTGTACCTCCTATTGGATTGATACCTTGGTTCTCAAACTGAGGGAAATACTTATCTCTACTTTGCTGCATCACCCTTTCCTCTTCAAGGGAAAAACCAACGCAAGCTCAAGAAGTAGCACGGCGGAAAAAGCACTTCGGGCTCTCTGATGTCAGGGGAATATTTGAGTATTTATAGAGGTGGAATTAGGTCAAGAGGTGCCACAAGGGGCCCACAAGCCTGGGGCACCCCCCTGGGGCGTGCCTCCCGAGCTTGTCACTCCCTCGTGGCTCATCAGGTCTTCTCCTGAACCTTATAGGGTCTCTTCTGGTCCAGAAAAAATCAATCCAAAGTTATTTCTCTATTTGGACTCTGTTTGATATTGATTTCCTGAAAAGCCAAAAACTAGCAAAAAAAATATCAACTGGCACTGGGCACTAAGTTAATAGGTTAGTCCCAAAAAATGATATATAATTGAATAAAGTTGCATATAAAACATCCCATATTGATACTCTAATAGCATGGAACAATAAAAAATTATAGATACATTGAAGACGTATCACATACCTACCCCTTCTCAGGGTTCTGGAGCATTCCGGATGGTCTCTTTTAAGTGTTTCTGCAGTGTCCTTGTTTGGATAATGTTGGTTTCCTTGTTAATGGGTGTACCTTAAATATAATGTTTAATTCTTTGCCCATTAACCACCTTAGGATTTGTGCCTTCAGCATTATTGATTTTAATGGCTCCGGAGCGATAAACTTCTTTGATGACATATGGTCCTTCCCATTTAGAGATAAGTTTTCATGCAAAGAATCTGAAACGGTAGTTGTATAATTAAACTTGATCACCAACATTAAATTCTTGTTTTTTGTATTCTCTTGTCGTGCCATCATTTAACTTTTTATTTAATCAACTTGGCATTTTCATAAGCTTGTGTTCTCCATTCATCTAGAGAACTAATATCAAATAACCTTTTTTCACCGGCAAGTTTGAAAGCATAGTTTAGTTCTTTAATTGCCCAATAAGCTTTATGTTCTAATTCTAGAGGTAACTGACAAGCTTTTTCATAGACCATTTCATAGGGGGGCATACCCATAGGATTTTTATAAGCAGTTCTATATGCCCACAATGCATCACATTAAGTTTCTTAGACCAATACTTCCTAGATCTATTAAGGGTCTTTTGCAAAATTAATTTTATTTCTCTATTGCTCAATTCAACCTGACCACTAGACTGGGATGATAAGGTGATGCAATTCTATGGTTAAAATCATATTTGGCTAGGAGTTTACAGAATGCACCATGAATAAAATGTGAACCACCATCAATCATTAAATATCTAGGGACTCCGAACCTCGGGAAGATAACTTCTTTAAGCATTTTAATAGATATGTTGTGACCTGCACTACTAGTTGGAATAGCTTCTACCCACTTAGTAACATAATCAACAACAACTAAAATATGAGTGTATCCATTAGAGCAAGGAAAAGGTCCCATATAATCAAAGCCCCAAACATTAAATGGTTCAATAATAAGTGAATAGTTCATAGGCATTTCCTGACGTCTACCATTATTACCAATTCTTTGACATTCATCACAAGAAAGTATAAACTTGCGTGCATCCTTGAAGAGAGTAGGTCAATGAAAACCAGACTGTAATACCTTATGTGCAGTTCTATCTCCAGCATGGTGTCCTCCGTATGACTCAGAATGACACTTCCGTAGGATTTGTTCCTGTTCATGCTCAGGAATACATCGTCTAATAACACCATCTACTCCTTCATATAAATGTGGGTCATCCCAAAAGTAATGTCTTAAATCAAATAAGAATTTTTTTCTTTTGTTGGTATGTGTAACTAGGTGGTATATATTTAGCAACAATGTAATTAGCATAGTCTGCATACCAAGGATTATTGTGAGAAGTAGAAGCATTTATAACAGCTAATTGCTCATAAGGAAAACTATCATCAATAGGCAGTGGGTCATCAAGAACGTTTTCCTTCCTATACAAATTATCTGCTACAGGGTTTCCAGCTCCCTTTCTGTCAACAATATGCAAATCAAACTCTTGTAATAAAAGAACCCACCTAACCAGTCTAGCTTTGGCATCTTTCTTTTGCAGAAAATATTTAATAGCAGCATGATCGGTGTGAATAGTGACTTTAGAATCAACAATGTAGGGTCTGAATTTATCACATGCAAACACAACTACTAAAAAATCTTTCTCGATAGTAGCATAATTCTTTTGAGCACTGTCTAGAGTCTTACTAGCGTAATAAATAACATTCAATTTTTTATCAACTCTTTGTCCTAGAACAGCACCAATAGCATAATCACTAGCATCACACATTATTTCAAAGGGTAGGTTTCAATTTGGTGGTTGAACAATGTGTGCAGAAATTAAGGCTTTCTTAAGTATTTCAAAGGCTTCTACACAATCATCATAAAAAACAAATGGAACATCTTTTTGCAAAAGATTGGTAAGCGGCCTAGAATTTTAGAGAAATCTTTTATGAACCTTCTATACAAACCATCATGACATAGGAAACTTCTTATACCTTTGATATCTTTAGGACATGGCATTTTCTCAGTTGCATCAACTTTAGCTTTATCTACCTCAATACATAATCTCTCTAACATTTCATCAATAAAAGTCAAGGGCTAATGATCCTTTCTAGTAGCTTTGTTCAATTTCCTAAAATCAATCACCATCATATAACCAGTTACAATTCTCTGTGGGATAAGTTCATTTTTATCATTAGGAACGACAGTAATGCCTCCATTCTTAGGGACACAATGTGACGCCCCCGATTCAATCGTACACTAACCATACACGCAAATGTGTACGATCAAGATCAGGGACTCACGGGAAGATATCACAACACAACTCTAAACACAAATGAAAGTCATACAAGCTTTATATTACAAGCCAGGGGCCTCGAGGGCTCGAATACAAATGAGTCAGCGGAAGAAACAATATCTGAGAACAAACATAAGTTAAACAAGTTTGCCTTAAGAAGTGTAGCACAAAAGTAACAATGGTCGAAAAGGCAAGGCCTCCTGCCTGGGAGCCTCCTAACTACTCCTGGTCGTCAGCGGCCTCCACGTAGTAGTAGGCACCATCGGTATAGTAGTAGTAGTCGGTGGTGGCATCTGGCTCCTGGACTCTGCCATCTGATCGCAGCAATCGGGTATAGGGGAAAAAGAAGTGGCAAAGCAACTGTGAGTACTCATCCAAAGTACTCGCAAGACTTACATTAGATCTATGCTAAGTATGCAACCCTATCAAAGGAATGGGTTGTATCTGTGGGCTGAACTGCAGAATGCCAGAAGAGAAGGGAAAGCCTTGCCTATCAAAGACTAGCATCTTGAAGCATCTTGCAGCATTAGAAGAGTGCAGATTAGCATAATATAAAGTAGTAGTATGTTGTAGTATCGCCCAAAGATTCTTCCTTGACTCCCTGCAAGAAAGCAATCCCGGAGCCATCATATCCATTTCATGCCTCAGCATCTAGTTCTAGTTGTATCGATCGGGATACAACTCCGAGCGTCCGTTACCGTGGACACGGCTATTCGGATAGATATACTTCCCTGCAGGGGTGCACAAACTTACCCAACACGCTCGATCAACTCCGGCCGGACACACCATCAGGTCATGACCGGCCTCGGCCGATCAACACACCGCAGTCCTACCTAGGATCAACAGAGAGGCCAACATGCTGGTCTACATCCTAAGCGCGCAAGGTTCTTGGGCCCATCGCCCTTTGCACTCCTGCATGTTGCGTACACGGCCGGTGTCAGTCTTGGCAACCACCTTATACAAGGCAGGTTCTTACACGGGCCACCCAAGCGCGCACCGCTCAGTCGCTGATGTCCGAAGAGCTTTCAGCTGATAAATACGATGCAGAGTGCCCATACTTATTCCCGCGTGGTGGTCAGTGCGAAAAGGCCAGAGGCCTACTCGGATCACATATCCAAATGGTTAGTGTCTTGGGAGCGCGCGGTAATGATAAATGATCCACGATATGTGGTCCCGTCGCCCCGTCTCACGGACTTACGGCAAGGGCTAAGAATGCCCGGCCGTGCCACGTGGAAAACTCACGGGTATCCTCCAGATCAACCCGACTACACATCAACTCACGGGTACACTCACGGTCAACCCGACACTACTGCAGGATGCTGCTAACGCGACACTACGATCAGAGACCCTTCGACGAAACTGTGTGCGATGCATTAATCGCAAATGGTGATGTAAAAAAGCTGTCAAAAAAGATGCAAAACATTTGCGATGGCGGATACAACAAACATGGTTCAGAATTTAGTTGCGTGTGTAATGCGGGGCATATGGTTCAGTTCAGTGAACTGTTTGCGATGAGGCAGAAGAACAGAAACGGGCAGCCAGATGAAGGTGTGTGCGATATATGGCATACGGTTCACTCGGATGAACTGTTTGTGATTAGGAGGAACAAAAGAAACGGTCAGCCAGATCAAGGTGTGTGCGATAGAGGGCAAATAGTTCACTTGAATGAACTGCTTGTGTTGAGCCAAGATAACAGAAATGGTTCAATTTAACAAGATGTGTGTGATATGCGGCAAACAGGTCTGTAATCAGAAATGTGTCCGAAGACCGATAATAACACAGACGATTGCTGCTAATTAGACATGTGTGTTGTGCGTTGGGATTGCATACAGAACAACAACACATATATATATATATACACACTTATAAGGACATGGTTGCATAACCAAATTAAACATCCAATTACATAGGTGGCTACTACACACATGACATTTGCACACACCAAAGTAAACTATTACATGCATAATTACATAGGTGGCTACTACACACATGACATTTCCACACACCAAAGTCAACTATATATTACTCCCCCCGGTCCTTTTTACTCTGCATAAAAGAATTGTCTGAAGTCAAACTTCACAAAGGTTGACCATATTTATATGAAAAAATATCAACATCTACCATGCTCAAGTTATACAATATGAAACTTTAAGTCATGACGCATGTACTGGTATTGATTTCACATTGTGAATGTTGGTATTTTTTTTATAAAGTTGGTCAAACTTTACGAGGCTTGACTTCAGACAAATCTTATATGCGAACTAAAAAGGACCGGAGGGAGTACATGCATAATTAACTAGGATAAACGATCATCTGATCACCATCTACTTCTTGGGACGCTTGCCGCTACTGATACGTCTCCAACGTATCTATAATTTTTTATTGTTCCATGCTATTATATTATCTATCTTGGATGTTTTATATGAATTTATATGCTATTTTATATGATTTTTGGGACTAACCTATTAACCTAGAGCCCAGTGCCAGTTTCTGTTTTTTCCTTGTTTTTGAGTTTTACAGAAAAGGAATATCAAATGGAGTCCAAATGACCTGAAAATTTACGGTGATTTTTTATGGACCAGAAGAAGCCCCCGAAGCAAAAGAGTTGGGCTAGAATAGTCCCGAGGCCACCACAAGGGTGGAGGGTGACCCCCCTAGGGCGCGCCCTCCGTCCTTGTCGTCGCCTCGTGGACCCCCCTGACTTGTTCTCGACGCCAAAAATTCCAATAAATATAGAAACCCCAAGAAATAAACCTAGATCGGGAGTTCCGCCACCGCAAGCCTCTGTAGCCACCAAAAACCAATCGGGACCCTGTTTCGGCACCCTGCCAGAGGGGGAAATCATCATCGGTGGCCATCTTCATCATCCCGGCGCTCTCCATGACGAGGAGGGAGTAGTTCACCCTCGGGGCTGAGGGTATGTACTAGTAGCTATGTGTTTGATCTCTCTCTCTCGTGTTCTTGATTTGGCACGATCTTGATGAACCGCAAGCTTTGCTATTATAGTTGGATCATATGATGTTTCTCCCCCTCTACCTTCTTGTAATGAATTGAGTTTTCCCTTTGAAGTTATCTTATCAGATTGAGTCTTTAAGGATTTGAGAACACTTGATGTATGTCTTGCATGTGTTTATCTATGGTGACAATGGGATATTCACGTGATCCACTTGATGTATGTTTTGGTGATCAACTTGCGGGTTCTGTGACCTTGTGAACTTATGCATAGGGGTTGGCACACGTTTTCGTCTTGACTCTCCGGTAGATACTTTGGGGCACTCTTTGAAGTTCTTTGTGTTGGTTCGAATAGATGAATCTGAGATTGTGTGATGCATATCATATAATCAAACCCGCGGATACTTGTGGTGACATTGGAGTATCTAGGTGACATTAGGGTTTTGGTTGATGTGTATCTTAAGGTGTTATTTTAGTACGAACTCTAGGGTTGTTTGTGACACTTATAGGAATAGCCCAATAGATCGATCAGAAAGAATAACTTTGAGGTGGTTTCGTACCCTACAATAATCTCTTTGTTTGTTCTCCGCTATTAGTGACTTTGGAGTGACTCTTTGTTGCATGTTGAGGGATTGCTATATGATCTAATTATGTTATCATTGTTGAGAGAACTTGCACTATTGAAAGTATGAACCCTAGGCCTTGTTTCCAAGCATTGCAATACCGTTTTCGCTCACTTATATCACTTGCTACCTTGCTGTTTTTATATTTTCAGATTACAAAAACCTATATCTACCATCCATATTATGCTTGTATCACCATCTCTTAGCCGAACTAGTGGACCTATACAATTTACCATTGTATCGGGTGTGTTGGGGACACAAGAGACTCTTTGTTATTTGGTTGCAGGGTTGTTTGAGAGAGACCATCTTCATCCTACGCCTCCCATAGATTGATAAACCTTAGGTCATCCACTTGAGGGAAATTTGCTACTGTCCTACAAAACTTTGCACTTGGAGGCCCAACAACGTCTACAAGGATAAAGTTGCGTAGTAGACATCAAGCTCTTTTCTGGCGCCGTTGCCGGGGAGGTGAGTGCTTGAAGGTATATCTTTAGATCTTGCAATCGAATCTTTTAGTTTCTTGTTTTATCACTAGTTTAGTCTATAAAAGAAAACTAAAAAAATGGAATTGAGGTTGCCTCATATGCTTCATCTTTTTATTGTCTTTCGTGAAAATGATGGAAAGGAAAATTGTGCTCAAGTGCTAGAAGAAGTCAATAAAATGTTTGGCACTAAATATTTGAATGATGAGCATGATTGCAATGTTGTTAGTATGAATTCTTTGAATATCCATGATGCTAATGATATGCAAACCATAAGCTTGGGGATGCTATGTTTGATGAAGATGATATTTTTTGTCCCCCAAGTTTTGATGAGCAAATTTATTATGATGAAAGCATGCCTCCTATTTATGATGATTATATTGATGAAAGTGGGTTTGGAAGAGTGTCAACTTTAGGAAGTCATGATCCCACTATTTTGGAGGGTATTGAATCTTATTGTGATAATTATGAAAGTGGATTTGGAGAGGTCATGACTTTATTTAGTGATGAATCCACTATTTCGGAAGAGGCTTCAATTGATTATGAGAACAAAGTTGCTATCTATGATGATTATTGTGATGACATGTATGCTATAAAGAATAATGATAACCATGAAACTTGTCATCTTGATTTTAATTTTCAATTGGATTATGCCTCACATGATAGTTATTTTGTTGAGTTTGCTCCCACTACTATTCATGAGAAGAAATTTGCTTATGTGGAGAGTAATAAAATTTCTATGCTTGTGGCTCATGAAAAGAATGCTTTACACTGGTACAGCGAGGTGCTATACAAACGGTTTTTAACCCCTTTTCGCGACGGCATTTGGAACCGTCGCCAAGTGAGTGTGGGTGATAGGGGGGTCCTTTACACACGACCCAGAAACCGTCGGGGATATGCCCTCCTGGCACACACACGCTTAGCAAAATGAGGTCGTGTGCGACCGGCGAGCGCTCAAATACGGTTATACGTACAGTAGTGCTAAAAAAATACAATTATATAGGTGAAATCATTTCCGGTCGTAAGTACATCCCACACAGTCAGTCCCCACTAAACGTTTCCATTCGTATATACATCCCACACAGTCGCTCCAAGGAAAACATTTCTGTTCGCAGGTACATCACACACATTTTCCTGTTAAATTGTTTGTGATAGCGTTGCCATTGCACACGATATTAATAATTTTATCGTTTGCGTTATTGAATGCATCACACACAGTGCGTAGAAGAAACTGTGTGGCAAAGGCTGTCCATCACACATAGTTTTTATGTGGTAAACATTTGCGCAAGGTGGCCTAACGCAAACAGTTTTCAAGAGAATGTCGTGTGTGATTGTTCATTGATCCAACACGGTTTATTCCTAGAAACTGTGTGCGTTGCCTGAGGTCATCGCCCACGGTGTTTTCTCAATAACCGGTTGCAATAAAAAAAACCAATTAGCAGGCTAATTGCCCTATTATTAATAATCCATTTATTAATCTAATTGACATTCATATTAAGCACATAATATATTTCATTTCCATATTAAGGAAGCAGGATTTCAGAATTGAAATACATCAGAGTACAACATGATATAGCTTCAGCACTCAGCTACCCCATTACACAACTGCACCAGCACCAAGTTTCACATGCAACATCTAGAACCTTTCAAAATTAGCATCATACATGGTACATAGACAGATGCATCTCATCTGGAAAACTGCTGAAGCGGAAGGCGAATATTGAGCCTTCATTCATGTTGAAGGTCTTTGCAACTTTAGGCCAGTGCCTGTGGATGATTGACCTTCCATCCTTCGTCCTCTTCAGGAACACTTCAATATTGAACCGTGGGTGTTGTATGAAAACCTTTCTCGCCTCCTGACCATAGAGGTGGTTTGAGAGGTAATCATCAGTGAACTACTTTGGAAAGGCCTGAAAACAAGGATGTGCATAAATATCTTCTCTATATTGGAACTGGGGCAAAGGAATAAAAAAATGCAAGGTATAATAGTTAGTACCATCTTGTAGTGAACTGATGTCTTCTTCATTGTGCAGACAAAGATCTTGTTGTTTTTTGTCGCTAATTTCTTTATCCTAACAATCTTTCTGAGTTTCTTGACTTGATTGATATTCATGGACAACTCATTTCCCCATATGCAAAAAGGGTCGAATAGTAGGTCAAAACCTCTGACAGCAGGACCTACATGTGCAAGACCAAATTGTTAAAAACCTAAATATTAGAATGGTTCCTGCAATTGCACAATAATGTGCTATTAGACAACAGACCATGCACGTGCTAACCTCGATTGTAAATCTCAGTGCTTCCCATTGTTTCCCTGCAACACATATAAGGTAGTTAGTCATCAGGTTAAGTAAGGGTTCGCATGCTATCAGTAAAATATGTTGATGAAAAATATGCACATTGCAGATTCATCAGATTAATTCAAGCCACATGGAAACCCCATTTATCCAAACCAAGCATGATTAAGAACTAGGAAATATAGCACTTGTATATGTTTCTCATGTATTAAGTGCAGCCAAATTCGATTTATTCCTCACATGCACAACAATACAAAATTCTACCCACGACAATTGGACATCGCATTGTAGAATTGAACCAAGCAGTTAACTAAACACCACAACAAATGAACCAAACATTAACTGAGCACCACATTGCACAATATAACATGCTCCTAATAGAAGATCAGACAGTTAACCAAACCAAGCATGCTTAACAACTTTGAAATATAGCAATTGTATTTGTTTCTCATGTATTTAGTACAGCCAAATTCAATTTATTCCTCACATGGTATACAATAATAGAATGCACCCACAACAATTGAACATCGCATTGCAGAATTGAACCAAACAGTTAACTAAACACCACAACAAATGAACCAAACGTTAACTGAGCACCACATTACACAATATAACATACTCCTAATAGAAGATCAGACAGTTAACCAAACCAAGCATGCTTAACAACTTGGAAATATAGCAATTGTATTTGTTTCTCATGTATTTAGTACAGCCAAATTCGATTTACTTCTCACATGGTATACAATAACAGAATGCACCCACAACTATTGAACATCGCATTGCAGAATTGAACCAAACTGTTAACTAAACACCACAACAAATGAACCAAATGTTAACTGAGCACCACATTGCACAATGTATAACCAAACCAAGTATGCTTGACAACTTGGAAATATAGCAATTGTATTCGTTTCTCATGTATTTTGTAAAGATAAATTTGATTTATTTCTCACATGGAAGACAATACAAAATTGCAGCCAGAAGAATTGAACATCACATTTGCAGAATTGAACCAAACAGTTAACTGAAGATGACAACTAATTAACCAAACAGTTAATAAGTGAGCACCACACTGCACGACATATAGAACATATACACTAGAGCAACAGATTGCATGGTAAAATTAGATAGCACAATTCACTAGAATTTGGTAAGGAAAGGCATGAGCAGCACACGCAACGGGTAAACCGAGCATGCTTAACCGGCGTAGCTAGCAAATGGCAAGGTGCTCCTCCAAGATCTGGGGGACGGCACGAATGGCAGCCATCGCGACCTCATCCGCGCGTGCGGCCGCGATTTGCTTCTCCGCTACCCAATGCTCCTTGAGCTCCTGGCTATACTGCGTGCACCATGGCTTAGGGCGGCGTTTATTTGGTGGAGGGGTCGGTGATTTGGGCGGAAGGTGTCGCGCCAGCGGTCGGGGCATGTGGGATGTGGAAGGAGGAGGAGGATGGGGGTCGGGTGTGGATTACCTGCCTGGATAGACGAGGCCGAGCAGCGTGAAGGAGGGTCGCTGGCGAGGAGGCGGCGCTGCAAGCAAGGAGTGAAGGTTTCAACTTGGAAAGGAAGGCGGAAACAGGGGAAATGTGGCTTTTGGTAAGGGGGAGGGGGAGGGGGCGGGGAGTTAGATATTTCCGCGGAAGCCGAAAATTTTGAATCGGTTCAGCGAAATAACTGGCACGCAAAGTGTCATCAGACACGGTCCCTTATTCAGAACTGTGTATGATGTGTGAACATCACAAACGATTCAGATAGCTTAACCCATGTGTGATGAGTTTGAACGTCAAAATTTTTGGATCGAATTTCCCTGGTTACCGTGGTCATCCACGTCATTGCATAATTTGGGTACACAAAGGAGACTACAGCGCACCCACACTTCTTAATCGAGCAAGTTCAGCAATTAAACAGAGCTAGCTGACCTAAACATTACTCTAATAAATTAAAAACCGGCGCTCTTAATTAAACAAAACAAAGATTACTACTACGGCTGGTGCTCGTCGATCTCCGCCGCCTCCTCCATGTCCAGCTCGCGCCCGACAGTCACCTGGGGAAGGTGCTCCATGGCATCCATCGCACCATACTCGACAAGCATCTCGCCATCCGTGTCCGCCATCTCTTTTGAAAAGGCCACCATGAGCTGGGCATGGGCGGCCGCGATCTGGGCTTGGACGGGCTCCGTCGTGGCAAGGTATGCGGCGGAGGAACGGACGGCTGCTTGAACACACTCGGCGATTGCCAACTCTTCGGCCGTGGGTTGCCGACCGTTGTCGGAGAAGCTTCGTTCGATTTGTGCGGTGACCGCCACGAGCTAGGCGTGGGCGGCCTCGACATGGTCGTGGGCGGCCTCCATCAGGGCTAAGGCCGTCGCTGCGGAACGGACAGCTGTTGTGCCGCTCTCGCCAGTTGCTATCCCCGAGGCAGATGTTGCTGCCACCACCTGAGAAGCAACAGCGATCGTTTGGGCTGCCTTGGCCGCCCGGTCGCAGATTGCGGCCGCGCTCATGCACCTTGTTAGCACGCGCATGGCGGCTGCAGCCACGCTCTCGCCGGAGTGGACCGCTGAAGTTGCCCTCACGACACGGGTCCACGTCCCCATCTTTCACCGGCGATGATTGAACAGTGAAATGATATTTGGGGAGCGAGCTAGTGTGCTTGACACGCCGGCTGTGGACTGTAGCCGACGCACCTTCTCGCGTAAGCCATAGGCGTACTATACATTGACGGTGCTCCGGGATATTTTGTACTACATCTCACATGGTTGGTGATAATAAACTGTGTGGGATCTACTTGATTTTTCATCTTGATTTGAATTATATAATGGGGTCACAACGGCAATGGACAGTGTTTGAATTGCTTCAACTTTTATCTGCAGTGAACATGCAACTATATGTGTGTCGTAAAAGAATTGGAATTATTCAGGGTTCGTTTGGACATTTTATACATTAAATTGGTTTTCTAGCCATTTCAGGTGCACAATTCAAAATTAAACTGCATGCACATGCTCCGGTGCACCAACATGGGTTGTAAAATCATATATGTGTGCATGGGTTTATGCTTATGTGCCATGCAAGAAATGGGGATGAATTTCGAACACCACAGCATCGTGGCTCTCCGGCAAACGTTGAGGTACTTGCTTTTGTAATTCTAGTAAATCCAAAACCCGTCTGAAATTCATGAACCTTGGCATGCTATCATGGAATGGCATCAACATGCTGGGGTAAAAAATATTGTCCCATTTGGGGCAGGTTATGGTATAAGCTTCTAACAAACCAGAGCTTCTCAGAAGAAGCCTCATGGTTCCGTTAGGGAAACGTGTCACCTTTGTGGACAAAATGATATTCGTCACCTCTTCTTCCTTTCAATTTTTTTCCTGGTGTCAACATAGAACAACAGGAGTGTCGTGTTAAATTTTGGATTTTTTTCGGGGATCGTTTGGACATTTTTATACGTTAACTGAGTTTTCTAGGCATTTATGTGCATAATTCAAAATTAAACCACATGCACATGCTCCAGTCCATAAAAACGGGTTGCAAAATCAAATGTTTGTCCTTGGTTGCAAGTTTAGGTCACATGCAAGAAATGAGAATGAATGTCAAACACCTTGACACTATCGCTCGGCCGCTAACATTGAGATACATGGTTTTAAAATTCTAGTAAATCAAAAACTCATCTGAAATTCATGAAACTTGACATGATATCATGGAATGGCATCGACATGCCGTGGTAAAAATATTGTCCCATTTGGGGCAGGTTTGGGTATAAGCTTCTCTCACAACAAGCCTCATGGTTTCGGTAGGGAACGTGCCACCTTGGGGGACGAAACGATATCTGTTGCCTCTAATTACTTTCAAAAAATTCTCGTGTCAACATAGAATAACACGAGTGTTGTGTTAATTTTTGGGATTTTTCGGGGTTCGCTTGGACATTTTTATACATTAACTGAGTTTTCTATGCATTCATGTGCATAATTCAAATTTGAACTACATGCACATGCTCTAGTGCATATAAATTGGTTCAAAATTGGAATGTGTGTCCTTGGTTACATACTTAAGTCCCATGCAAGAAATGAGAATGAATGTCAAACACCTTGCCACCGTCGCTCGGCCGCTAACATTGAGATACATGGTTTTTAAATTCTACTAAATCAAAAACGTGTCTGAAATTTATGAAACTTGACATGCTAGCATGGAACGACATCAACATGCAGTGGTAAAAATATTGTCCCATTTGGGGCAGGTTGGGGTATATAAGCTTCTCACAAACCAGAGCTTCTCACAACAAGCCTCAAGGTTACGGTAGGGAACGTTTCACCTTTCTGGACGAAATGATATCCGTTGCCTCTTCTTGATTTCAATTTTTTTTTCTAGTGTCAACATAGAACAACATGAGTGTTGGGTTAATTTTAGGAATTTTTGGGGCTCGTTTGGACAATTTTATACATTAACTGGGTTTTCTATGCATTTATGTGCATAATTCAAATTTGAACTACGGGCACATGCTCTAATGCATATAAATTGGTTGAAAATTCAAATCTGTGTCCTTGGTTGCATGCTTAGCTCCCATGCAAGAAATGGGAATGAATGTCAAACACCATGCCACTGTCACTCGGCCGCAAACATTGAGATACCTGGTTTTTAAATTCTAGTAAATCCAAAACTCGTCTGAAATTCATGAAACTTGGCATGCTATCATGGAGCGGCATCAACATGCCGTGGTAAAATTTTTGTCCCATTTGGGGCAGGTTTGGGCATAAGCTTCTCACAAACCAGAGCTTCTCACAACAAGCCTGATGGTTTCGGTAGGGAACGTTTCACCTTTCTGGACAAAACGATATCCGTTGCCTCTTCTTGATTTCAATTTTTTCTCTAGTGTCAACATAGAACAACAGGAGTGTTGTGTTAAATTTTGGAATTTTTTGGGGCTCGTTTGGACATTTTTATACATTAACTGAGTTTTCAATGCATTTATGTGCATAATTCAAATTTGAACTACAGGCACATGCTCTAATGCATATAAATTGGTTGAAAATTCAAATCTGTGTCCTTGGTTGCATGATTAGGTCCCATGCAAGAAATAGGAATGAATGTTAAACATCCTGCCACCGTCACTCGGCCGTAAACATTGAGATACCTGGTTTTTAAATTCTAGTAAATCCAAAACTCGTCTGAAATTCATGAAACTTGGCATGCTATCATGGAGCGACATCAACATGCCGTGGTAATTTTTTTTGTCCCATTTGGGGCAGGTTTGGGTATAAGCTTCTCACAAACCAGAGCTTCTCAAAACAAGCCTAATGGTTTCGGTAGGGAATGTGCCACCTTTGGGGACGAAACGATATTCGTTGCCTCTTATTGCTTTCAAAAATTTTCTAGTGTCAACATAGAACAACAGGATTGTTGTGTTAAATTTTGGAATTTTTTGGGGTTTGTTTGGACATTTTTATACATTAACTGGGTTTTCTAGGCATTTTATGTGCATAATTCAAATTTGAACCACATGCACATGCTCCAGTGCATATAAATTGGTTGAAATATCAAATCTGTGTCCTTGGGTGCATGCTTAGGTCCCATGCAAGAAATGGGAATGAATTTCAAACACCAGGGCACTGTTGATTGCCGGCAAAATGTTGAGATACTTTGTTTTTAAATTCTTCTACTAAATCCAAAACTCGTCTGAAATTCATGAAACTTGGCATGCTATCATGGAATGGCACCCGACATGTTGTGGTATTTTTCGTGTCCATTTTGAGAGAAGGCGCACTCGAATAACAACCAACAAAGGCATTTTGAAAAAATAGCTGCCACTTTAATATCTCAAACGTTTGTATAATTCAAATCGTGTGTGTTCTATTAACCATTCACGTGACACCACGTGTCTTGGTTTTAATGGCTATAGGAGGTGCCGTGCAGATAGCTGCTTGACTGAATGAGAGGCGTGCAAGTTGTCCTTCAATGCACAGGCTCAGTGGGAAGCGTGCAAGCTATACGCTGCGCAGGCTCACTGGGAAGCGAGCCCTTTGACTTCCATGGCCGCCCGCCTTCCTCTCCATTAATGGCACCCGAGCCGCTGTTTAATACAGGCGGCCTTACTGTTCGCCTCCCATTCCCCTCCCTCCCGTAGACCTTCACCAACGCCATGGCGTAGAAGGATCATCTGCCACTAGTCTTCAAGTTTGGTGAAGTCGACTCCGAGCCGGAGGAGATAGAAAATAAGGAGGAATGAGGCCTCATGGACATGGCCCTGAACGAGCTGGCCGCTGCAGTTGCTGCCCCCGCTCCCGTCCCAGCTCCCATCCCCGTGCCCGCGCCAGTGACCATCCCCGTAGCATTGACGGGCTGGTCGCCGAGCACTATCGCAGAGCTGGAAGCCGCGGGCGTCAGCGAGGTCTCCGCGGACCCGCACCAGTGCCAACACCGGTGCCCGTGCGCGCCCCTCCACCCATCGCGGCGCTGGTCCCCATGCATTTGGCTGCACCCGCCACGCCCGTGCCCATGCACGCGCCCCCCTCAGCGGCATGGGACGCCGCCGTCGACCGCTACCTCTCAGCGGCGCCAGTTGCCGTCCTCCCGCGCCCCGCCCGTCGATCGCGCGACGACATGATGTTTGATTTACAAGTGAAGAACAATATGTGCTGCCTTGAAGACTTCAACAATGGCGTCCCGAAGGACGACAACGATGGCGCGGCACGCCGCCTTCGCCGCCGCCGGAAATAGTTTTTTTTGGGGTTTAATATTGTATCTCGATCATATGAATATAAATTCGCAGTGTGACTGAATGAAAGATATGGTTTGAACGAACTTGCGTTTTTCTCTCTTAATGTACAGACTTATCAAACGATTTTCTTTTGAAAAAAACATCAATGGTTTTTAAATATAAAACACTCATCGCAAACGTTTTAGTTAGAACACCCGTATGCAAACCGACAGCTTCCCCAGGAAGCCAAGGGAAAATGTGCCGAGCAGGACTTGTGCACCTCTTGATCACAAACGTTTTAGATAGAACACCCGTATGCAAAGTGAGAGCTATGGTCTTCCCCCTTAAGTCAAGGGAAAATTCGCAGCGCAGGATTTGTGCATCCCTTCAACGCAAACGGTTGTTTTGGATGACCCGTGTGCAACCACGTACAAACAATTTGGTAAGATTTGCATCTGTCATATTGGGTACGTTGCCATTTCTCAAACTGGAAAGATTGACATTTGTTGATCTAGTAACATTGCCATTTGTCAACCATGTAACACTGCTATTTGTCAAAATATGTAGCTAAAAATCACTAGCACTATCTAATTTGTGCAACTAAAATTCAGTAATTAAGCATAGGTTTCATTCATAGATTAAGCAGTTGTTCTTTATACAAACAGTTCAATTCGACAGCTGAACCGACCAATCTTTTCCCCAATTGTTGCCAACCACGTACTGAAATAGCTAGTTCAACTATATATACTAGCTAATTTTAAGTACGTTGTACAGTTCCACCACATCTATAGTCATATGAACTGAACAAAATAGCCTCTAAATACTACTACTACGGAGGGGCTTTGTACTACTTCCGGCAGCCTCTCCTCTGCCGAGCGCGCTCAGTAAGAGGCAGAGGAGGAGGAGCCTACCGACGAGCTGGACAACTGCAATACGGTGCCTGCCGCTGCTGCACCTTCAGCGACGCTCACCTCAAACGCCCTCTGCCGCTCCAGACGACCCCTCTCGAAGCGGTGGTTCTCCTTGTAGATCTCCTGATTCCTCGCCTCTCAAGCGGCGTGGGCCGCGGCCACGGCAGCGGTAAGGCTCTTTGCGTGCTCGACGAGGCGCTCCTCCTCCTCCCGCAGGAATTCGGTGTAGCGCGCAAGGTCGCTGACGCAGGTGCGGGCCTCCACCTCCGCCTTCCGCCTTCGGGCGGCGGTGGCGGAGCGGGTGATGAGCCCGGTGGTCGACGGTGGGCTGGCGGCCACGGCGGCCGACGATGGGGTGGCGGCCATGACCACCACCTCCCGCCTTTGGGCCGCGGTGGCGGAGCGGGTGATGGCCACGGTGGCCGGCAGTGGGGTGGCGGCCACGACGGCCACCTCCCGCCTTCAGGCCGCGGCGGCGGAGCGGGCGATGGCCCTGGCTTTCGACGGTGGTGTGGCGGCAACGGCGGCTGGCAACAGCTGCCAACGGGCAGCGGCGGCAGAGCGTGTGGTGGGAGTTCTGCGCACACCTAACAGGGACGCCACGCGCACTACACTATGCCGGGGACTGCGCCGCTGCCACGGTGTAGCCTCCCAGCTGGAGCTGTCCTCTGATGACGGTGGAGTGGCTGAGCGACGACGACGAACCGGTGCCATTGGCGATTGTGGGAGAAGCAGACGAGATAAGCTACGGGGAGGGAGGGAAAATGCGACGCAGGACTCGCCGGCCGTGAGGGTTTATATAGCAGGCCGGTAAGCATTCGGATTTTGGGGGATTTCACCGAGTCAGGTGGGAAGCTTGCGCGGGAACGGGCTCACCGACGATTCATTGGCGCCACTTCGAGCCATCGTTTGGCCAAAAGAACGCCCCCGCGCGCTGCGCAAGCTTGCGCTGTAAGCCGTCTGCGGCAGCGGGGTGACAAGACGTGCGAGAGGAGGACGAAAGGCCACGTACACATATGGTTAATAAAAAAAACATTTGCGATTTAATTACCATCTATACCCCTGTCCTGGTTTATAAGTAGGATTTAACTAATAAAATACGAATGCATGTCACCAAAGATTATATAGTTGGATTCATATTTGAACATAGTTTCCAATTATATAATTTTTATAACATGCATTAACATTTTGTTGGTTAAATTTAAGGGCAAAGTATGGCACAGAATATAAAAGGGACGACCAAGACGGACAAATAAGAGTGTGCGAATGATCTGTATAGTCACTTATGTAATCGGATGTTTATTTCAGTTATATATATATATATATATATATATATATATATATATATATATATATATATATATATATATATATATATATATATACATGTTATTCTTTTGTAGACAGAGCAAATCACACGGCTTATTAGCAGCAATCGTCTGTGTTATTATTGGTCTTCGCACATATTTTTTATTACGAACCTGTTTGCCGCGTATCACACACATCTTGTTCAGTTGAACCGTTTCTATTGTGTTGCCTAATCACACACAGTTCATCCTAGTGAACTGTATGCCGTATATCACACACACCCTCATCTGGCTGCCCGTTTCTGTTGTTCTGCATCATCGCAAACAGTTCTTCTTGATTAACCGTTTGCCACTCAACGCACACGCAAATCTATTATGAACCGTGTTTGATGTCACCACCATCGCAAATGTTTTGCACCTTTTTTGACGGTTTTTTACACCACCGTTTGCGATTATTGCATCGCACACAGTTTCGTCGAAGGGTCTCTGATTCGACTGTCGCATTTGGACCATCCTACAGTAGTGTTATGTGATGGTTATATTATTGAATTCATTCATGATGCTACTGAAAATTATTATGAGGGAGGAATATATGCTTGTAGGAATTGCAATAATATCAAGTTTCCTCTCTATGTGTTGAAAATCTTGAAGTCACGTTTGTTTTGCCTTCCTATGCTAGTTGATTCTTGCTCCAATAAATTGTTTGCTCACAAAATACCTATGCATAGAAAGTGGGTTAGACTTAAATGTGCTAGTTATATGCTTCATGATGCTCTCGTTATGTTTCAATTCTTATCTTTTATATGAGCATCATTGAAATCATCATGCCTACCTAAAAAGGCATTAAAGAAAAGCGCTTCTTGGGAGACAACCCAATATTTACCCTTACTGTTTTTGTCTGTTCACATGATTAAGCTACTGTGGTAATCATGTTTTATAGTTTTTGTTTGAATAAAGTGCCAAGCAAAACCTTTGGGATAGTGTGGATGATAGTTGACTTGATTCTGTGCAAAAATAGAAACTTTTGGGTCCAGTAACAGAATTGTTTAAATTCACTGGGACGTAGGAAAACTCTGAATTTTTTACAGAGGATTGATATACAAATTTTCTACGCTGTCCTAATTTTTAAAAAAGATTCAAGTAACAGAAGTATGAGATTAATTCAGATCTTTACAGACTGTTCTGTTTTTGACAGATTCTGTTTTCAATGCATAGTTTGCTTGTTTCCTAGTTTCTATGGCTTATATTGCTCAATATAAATTGTAGAAATGATAGGGTACAGTAGGTATCAGGTGATAAAAAAAATTAATCTTGTCTTGACAGTACCAAAGTGAATGATTTGTTTGATCATACTAACCCATCTCACGAAGTTCCGTTAAGTTTTGTGTGATTGAAGTTTTCAAGTTTTGGGTGAGATATCGATATGAGGAGAATAAGGACTGATAAGACCCTAAGCTTGGGGATTCCCAATGCACCCCAAGGTAATATTCAAGGAAGATTCAAGCAACTAAGCTTGGGGATGCCCCGGAAGGCATCCCCTCTTTCGTCTTCAACATTATCGGTTGGTGAGATATCGATATGAGGAGAATAAGGACTGATAAGACCCTAAGCTTGGGGATTCCCAATGCACCCCAAGGTAATATTCAAGGAAGATTCAAGCAACTAAGCTTGGGGATGCCCCGGAAGGCATCCCCTCTTTCGTCTTCAACATTATCGGTAACCTCACTTGGAGCTATATTTTTATTCATCACATGATATGAGTTTTGCTTGGAGCATCATTTTATTTTGTTAGTATTTGCTTGCTGTTACTTAGAATAATGTTTTTCATCTTTTAGTTCAATAAAAGGCCAAGTGTGGCCTTTACCATGCTTATTTTGCAAGTCTATATGTTGCTGTTTTGAAAACAGAAAGTTTTCTATTGTTGTCTGAATTCTTCTGGAAAGTCAGAATATGATAAAATCTTGAAATTTTTACAAAATGAGTAACAACAAATTTTCTACAGTGTGGTATATTTTCAGAATTTTGGAGTTAGGTAAGTATGAGTACAATTGCACTCTTTACAGACTGCCCTGTTTAGACAGATTGCTGTTATGTTTGCATTGTTTGCATATGTTTACTTGTTTAATGATTATATTTGAGGATAGGAGTATTAAATATGCAGAGTAATTTAGTATGCAATGTCAAATAATAATTTTAGTGATTTGCTACGGTAGAGAATGATAAGGTTTTGCATTTGATTTATACTAACTTATCTCACGAGTTCTTGTTGAGTTTTGTTTGGATGAAGTTTTTAGGATTTAGGAAACCGTGATATAAAAGGAATTAAGGAGACACAAAAGCTCAAGCTTGGGGATGCCCAAGGAATCCCTAATTAATATTTCAAGAAGTCTCAAGCATCTAAGCTTGGGGATGCCCCGGTTGGCATCCCACCTTTCTTCTTCAACAATGATCGGTCAGTTTCGGTTGAGACTAAGTTTTTGCTTCTTCACTTGATATGTGCTATCCTTGGAATGTCATTTTATTTTGTTTTGCTTGCTGTTTGAATAAAATATTAAGATCTGAAATTCTTTTATGAGAGAGAGTCTTCACATAGCAACATAATTATTCGACTACTCATTGATCTTCACTTATATCTTTTGGAGTAGTTTGTCGTTTGCTCTAGTGCTTCACATATATCTTTTAGAGCACGGCGGTGGTTTTATTTTGAAGAAATTGATGAACTCTCATGCTTCACTTATATTATTTTGAGAGTCTTAAACAGCATGGTAATTTGCTTAGGTTATGAATTTAGTCCTAATATGATGGGCATCCAAGAGGGACATAATAAAAACTTTCATATAAAGTGCATTGAATACTATGAGAAGTTTGATTCCTTATGATTGTTTTGAGATATGAAGATGGTGATATTAGAGTCATGCTAGTGAGTAATTGTGAATTTGAGAGATACTTGTGTTAAAGTTTGTGATTCCCGTAGCATGCACGTATGGTGAACCGTTATGTGATGAAGTCGGAGCATGATTTATTTATTGGTTGTCTTCCTTATGAGTGGCGGTCGGGGACGAGCGATGGTCTATTCCTACCAATCTATCCCCCTAGGAGCATGCGTGTAGTACTTCGTTTCGATAACTAATAGATTTTTGCAATAAGTATGTGAGTTCATTATGACTAATGTTGAGTCCATGGATTATACGCACTCTCAACCTTCCACCGTTGCTAGCCTCTCTAGTACCGCGCAACTTTCGCCGGTACCATACACCCACCATATACCTTCCTCAAAACAGCCACCATACCTACCTATTATGGCATTTCCATAGCCATTCTGAGATATATTGCCATGCAACTTTCCACCGTTCCGTTTATTATGACACGCTTCATCATTGTCATATTGCTTTGCATGATCATGTAGTTGACATCGTATTTGTGGCAAAGCCACCTTTCATAATTCTTTCATACATGTCACTCTTGATTCATTGCACATCCCGGTACACCGCCGAAGGCATTCATATAGAGTCATATTTAGTTCTAAGTATCGAGTTGTAATTCTTGAGTTGTAAGTAAATAAAAGTGTGATGATCATCATTATTAGAGCATTGTCCCAGTGAGGAAAGGATGATGGAGACTATGATTCCCCCACAAGTCGGGATGAGACTACGGACGAAAAAAAAGAGGCCAAAAAAAGAGAGAGCCCAAAAAAAACAAAAAAAATGAATGAGAGAAAAAGAGAGAAGGGGCAATGCTACTATCCTTTTACCACACTTGTGCTTCAAAGTAGCACCATGATCTTCATGATAGAGAGTCTCCTATGTTGTCATTTTCATATACTAGTGGGAATTTTTTTATTATAGAACTTTGCTTGTATATTCCAATGATGGGCTTCCTCAAATTGCCCTAGGTCTTTGTGAGCAAGCGAGTTGGATGCACACCCACTTAGTTTCTTTTTGAGCTTTCATACACTTATAGCTCTAGTGCATCCGTTGCATGGCAATCCCTACTCACTCACATTGATATCTATTGATGGGCATCTCCATAGCCTGTTGATACGCCTAGTTGATGTGAGATTATCTCCTTCTTTTTGTCTTCTCCACAACCACCATATTCTATTCCACCTATAGTGTGATACGTCTCCAACGTATCTATAATTTTTGATTGTTCCATGCTGTTATATTATCATTATTGGATGTTTTACAATCATTTTATATCATTTTTTGGTACTAACCTGTTGACATAGTGGCCAGTGCCAGTTGCTGTTTTCTGCATGTTTTTTACATCGCAGGAAATCAATACCAAATGGGGTCCAAACGCAGCGAAACTTTTTGTGGATTTTTTTTGGACCAGAAGACATCCAGTGGGCCGGAGAAGCACCTGGGGGGGTGCTCCAAGGGGAGCACAACCCACCAGGGCACGCCTGGAGGCCTAGGCGCGCCCAGGTGGGTTGTGCCCACCTTAGGGGCCTCCCGCACCGCCTCTTTGCTCTATAAATAGCCCAATATTCCAGAAACCCTGGGGGAGTCGACGAAAATCAATTCCAGCCGCCGCAAGTTCCAGAACCACCAGATCCAATCTAGACACCATCACGAAGGGGTTCATCATCCTCATTGGTGCCTCTCCGATGATGCATGAGTAGTTCATTGTAGACCTTCGGGTCCGTAGTTAGTAGCTAGATGGCTTTCTCTCTCTCGTTTGATTCTCAATACAATGGTCTCTTGGAGATCCATATGATGTAACTCTTTTTTGCGGTGTGTTTGTTGGGATCCGATGAACTTTGAGTTTAAGATCAGATCTATCTTTTTATCCATGAAAGTTATTTGAGTCTTCTTTGATCTCTTATATGCATGATTGCTTACAGCCTCGTATTTCTTCTCCGATATTTGGGTTTTGTTTGGCTAATTTGATCTATTTATCTTGCAATGGAAAGAGGTGATTTGTGATGGGTTTGATCTTACGGTGCTTGATCCCAGTGACAGAAAGGGAAACGATACTTATGTATCGTTGCCATTAAGGATAACAAGATGGGGTCTATTTCTACATAAATAGATCTTGTTTACATCATGTCATCGTTCTTATTGCATTACTCCATTTTTCCATGAACTTAATACACTAGATGCATGCTGGATAGCGGTCGATGTGTGGAGTAATAGTAGTAGATGCAGGCAGGAGTCGGTCTACTAATCTTGGACGTGATGCCTATATAATGATCATTGCCTGGATATCGTCATGAGTATTTGAAGTTCTATCAATTGCCCAACAGTAATTTGTTTCCACCATTTGCTATTTTTCTCGAGAGAAGCCACTAGTGAAAACTACGGCCCCCGGGTCTCTTTTTTAATATATTTGCCTTCAAGATCTATTTTGCTATTCACTCTTTTATTTATTTGCAACTTTTATTTTCACATCTATTAATCCAAAAACCCAAAAATACCTCGCTGAATTTTATTTGCATCTTTCAATCTACTACAATTTTATCTATCTCGTTACCCCAAAGGGATTGACAACCCCTTTAACACGTCGGGTTGCAAGTATTTGTTCTTTATGTGCAGGAGCTGTTTACGTGGTGTTGCGTGGTTCTCCTACTGGTTTGATAACCTTGGTCTCATCACTGAGGGAAATACCTACCGTCGTTGTGCTGCATCATCCCTCCCTCTCTGGGGAAAAACCGATGTAGTTCTAGCAGACATCAAGAGGAGTTTCTGGCGCCGTTGCCAGGGAGACATCACCAACATCTACCAGGTTCCTAATCACAAATCTCATCTCCTTGCAATTTACATTATTTGCCATTTGCCTCTCGTTTTCATCTTCCCCACTTCACAAAAATTTGCCGTTTTATTCGCCCTCTTTTTCGTTCGCCTTTTTCTCGTCATATCTCATGTTTGCTTGTGTTGCCGTGTGCCTTCTATTTGCTTGCATCTTCGCTTACTAAAAATATATTGTTATGGATCCTCATCCACTTTCTAATCTTTTCAAAAGAGCCAATTAAATTCACTAGATTATCTTTATGAAGTTTTGCTTGAGATCTATGAATCTGAAAATTGTGATGAAGTGTTAAACGAAGAAATTTATAAAGTGATTCATGAAAACTCCTTGAATGAAAAGCATGATTGCAATGATGTTATTATAAATTCTATTAATGCCAATTGTGTTAATTATATGCAAAACCCCAAGCTTGGGGATGCTAATTTTGATATGTCCACTACTTATTGTAATGATCATGATTGGGGTGATTCTTCTTATGATCTTGAAAATTTATTTAAGTCTCATGATGAATATGATATTGATAATAATGTTTGCAATAATATTGAAAGTGGGTTTGGAAGAGCGTCAACTTTAAGTAAAAATAATCCCACATATTTGGAGAGTGTTCAACCTTATGAAATTTTTGATAAAAGTGGGCTTGGAGAGGTCATGACTTTATTTGATGATAATCCCACTATTTTGGAAGAGTGTCAACTTTGCATGCATGTGGATCATGAAGAGAATATTTTATTTGATAGTTATATTGTTGAATTTTATTATGATCCTACATGTAATTATTATGAGAGAGGAAAATATGGTTGTAGAAATTTTCATGTTACTAAATTACCTCTCGTTATGTTGAGATCGTCAATGTTTTATTCCTCTTCTTTGCATATGTTAGATGTTTCTTGTCTTGATAATTTGTTTGCTTATAAAATTCCTATGCATAGGAAGCATGTTAGGCTTAAAAATTTTAGTCACAAGTTTTATGATGCTCTCTTTATGCTTCAATTCTTGTCTTTCATGTGAGCATCGTTGAAATCCTATGCCTAGCTAGGGGCATAAAACTATAGCGCTCGTTGGGAGGCAACCCAACTTGTATCTTTTTGATTTTTGGTTTTCTTGCTGTTTTCAATAAAATACCTAATTATGCCTCTGTTTAGATGTGTTTTTGTGGTTTAAATTAGTATTTGTGCCAAGCAAAGCCTTTGGGATGATTTGGGTGATAGTTGATTTGATCTTGCTGAAAAACAGAAACTTTTATGCTCAGGAAAACAATTCTTATTTTTAACAAAAGAGTGCTTTTGAGTTGATTCTTTTTGCATAATATTAATAAAAAATTCCTCACGTTGTCCTAATTTTTCAGAATTTTTGGAGTTAAATAAGTATTCGCAGTTTTCAGATTACTACGACTATTCTGTTTTTGACAGATTCTGTTTTCTTTGCGTTGTGTGCTTGTTTTGATGATACTATGGTTTTCTTTGAAGAGTTT
Source organism: Thinopyrum elongatum (assembly GCA_011799875.1). Taxonomy (NCBI): domain Eukaryota; kingdom Viridiplantae; phylum Streptophyta; class Magnoliopsida; order Poales; family Poaceae; genus Thinopyrum; species Thinopyrum elongatum. The sequence goes on from CM022303.1 coordinate 226,714,919, forward strand.
TTGCCCTAGAAAAGTTGGAATACAGTAGATATAATGCAAAAATAAAATATGAATGGGTTTGCAACAGTAGTTAAAGTAGTGATTTGTTTTCTTATACTAACGGATCTCACGAAGGTTTTGTTGAGTTTTGTGTGATTGAAGTTTTCAAGTTTTGGGTGATATTACGATGGATGAAGGAATAAGGATTAGCAAAAGGCTAAGCTTGGGGATGTCCGAGGCACCCCAAGATAATATTCAAGAAGTATCAAGCAACTAAGCTTGGGGATGCCCCCGAGTGGCATCCCCTCTTTCTTCTAACGACCATCGGTATTTTACTTGGAGCTATATTTTTATTCGTCACATATCATGAGTACTTGGAGAGTCTTGTATGATATGAGTCCTTTCTTGTTTTGCTTTTTATTTTAAGTCTTGAATCCTTGCTGGACACACCTTTTTGAGAGAGCCAAAAACTAAGCTATGCTTGCTCCTATGCTTTACTTAAATTTTTAGAGCCTTGGAATTGCTCTAGTGCTTCACTTATATCTTTTTGAGCACGGTGTGCTTTGTTATTTTTGAAGAAATTCTCTCTTGCTTCACTTAGATCAATTGAGAGAAAGAAATATTATGCTCATGTTCTTCACTTATATTTGTTTGAGCTTATTAAAAGCAACATATGAAACTAGTCCCAAAGTGATAGATATCCAAGAAGGATATAATAAAAACTTTCATGAAGATCATTGGACAAAATAAACTTGGTTCTTTGTAATAGTTTTGAGATATGACGATATAATATGTGAGCCATGTTGATGAGTAATTGTGCTTTAGTAAGAATATTGGTGTTAAGGTTTGTGATTCCCTATGCAAGTACGAAAGTCAATAGTTATGCAATGAAATTATATCTTACTTATGGTGCATTATTCGGTGTTACTTATGCTTAATGCTTGCTTACGAGATTATTCTTTTCTTGGTTGGGCGCTTCTCAATCTTTTTGCTAGCCTTCATTTGCACCAAGTATGATCACTACTTGTGCATCCAAAACCCTTTAAACCAGTTTTGCCATATGAGTCCACTATACCTACCTATATGCGGTATTTCCGTGCCGTTCTAAGCAAATTTGTATGTGCCGTCTCTAATTTTCAAAATAAATTTCTCTTTTGTGTGCTCGTACAGCTCGCGAGGCGGTGAGGGGTGGCCGATATTTTCCATGCTAGATGTGTTATTCTCACGATGAGTGTTTATCCACTTGTCATTGCACGAGAGTACGACAAAGGTATTAGGGATGCCCAGTCCCAAAATGAAAAATGAATTTACTTTATGTTGTCAAATAATAAATTCCTTGGAAAGTGTTGGTATGGAGGGCACCCGTGGATACGCCTAGCCATGGAAAGTGAAAGAAATGGTGGAAAAAGGAATAAACTTTATTTTCTGTTTGGGAACCGCCTATGATATATCAAGCATGGAAAGTGTTGGGAGCTCTAAGTCGTTTTCGTTGGTGGGAAAAGTATGCCTCTCAAAATGTTTTTATCTCTAAATTTAAGCTTTGAGCTCTGGCACCTCTACAAATCCCTACTTCCCTCCGCGAAGGGCCTTTCTTTTACTTTATGCAATTTTTAATTTGAGTCTCCATCTTCTCTTACAAAGCACCAACTAAGGGGCACTATGATCATACTTGAGCATTGGGTGTAGCTAATATTCGAGTGTGTTTCATGAATAGATCAATGATTGAGCATGACAGGCTAGGGATAACTTGCTTTAGCGTTGATATTTTGAAAGACATGGTTGCTTGTTGATATGCTTGAGTATTTAAGTTATCATGTCGAAACTAGACTATTGCTTTGAACCATATAAAAGTCCAAATGTCCATGCTATTAAGAAAAGAATATGTGATGAACATGTTAGGCAGCATTCCACATCAAAAATTCTGTTTTTATCATTTACCAACTCGAGGACGAGCAGGAATTAAGCTTGGGGATGCTGATACGTCTCCAACGTATCTATAATTTTTTATTGTTCCATGTTGTTATATTATCATTCTTGGATGTTTTACAATCATTTTATATCATTTTGTGGTACTAACCTATTGACATAGTGCCCAGTGCCAGTTGCTGTTGTCTGCATGTTTTTTACATCGCAGAAAATCAATACCAAACGGAGTCCAAACGCAGCGAAACTTTTTATGGATTTTTTTTGGACCAGAAGACATCCAGTGGGCCGGAGAAGCACCTGGGGGGGGTGCTCCGAGGGAAGCACAACCCACCAGGGCGTGCCTGGAGGCCCAGGCGCGCCCAGGTGGGTTGTGCCCACCTCAGGGGCCTCCCGCACCGCCTCTTTGCTCTATAAATACCCCAATATTCCAGAAACCCTAGGGGAGTCGACGAAAATCAATTCCAGTTGCCGCAAGTTCCAGAACCACTAGATCCAATCTAGACACCATCACGGAGAGGTTCATCATCCTCATTGGTGCCTCTCCGATGATGCGTGAGTAGTTCATTGTAGACCTTCGGGTCCGTAGTTAGTAGCTAGATGGCTTTCTCTCTCTCGTTTGATTCTCAATACAATGGTCTCTTGGAGATCCATATGATGTAACTCTTTTTTGCGGTGTGTTTGTTGGGATCCGATGAACTTTGAGTTTATGATCAGATCTATCTTTTTATCCATGAAAGTTATTTGAGTCTTCTTTGATCTCTTATATGCATGATTGCTTATAGCCTCGTATTTCTTCTCCGATATTTGGGTTTTGTTTGGCCAATTTGATCTATTTATCTTGCAATGGGAAGAGGTGCTTTGTGATGGGTTCGATCTTATGGTGCTTGATCATAGTGACAGAAAGGGAAACGAGACGTATGTATCATTGCCATTAAGGATAACAAGATGGGGTCTATTTCTACATAAATAGATCTTGTCTACAACATGTCATCGTTCTTATTGCATTACTCCGTTTTTCCATGAACTTAATACACTAGATGCATGCTGGATAGCGGTCGATGTGTGGAGTAATAGTAGTAGATGCAGGCAGGAGTCGGTCTACTAATCTTGGACGTGATGCCTATATAATGATCATTGCCTGGATATCGTCATGAGTATTTGAAGTTCTATCAATTGCCCAACAGTAATTTGTTTCCACCGTTTGCTATTTTTCTCGAGAGAAGCCACTAGTGAAAGCTACGGCCCCCGGGTCTCTTTTTTAATATATTTGCCTTCAAGATCTATTTTGCTATTCGCTCTTTTATTTATTTGCAACTTTTATTTTCAGATCTATTAATCCAAAAACCCAAAAATACCTCACTGAATTTTATTTGCTTTTATTTGCATCTTTCAATCTACTACAATTTTATCTATCTCGTTACCCGAAAGGGATTGACAACCCCTTTAACACGTCGGGTTGCAAGTATTTGTTCTTTGTGTGCAGGAGCTGTTTATGTGGTCTTGCATGTTTCTCCTACTGGTTCGATAACCTTGGTCTCATCACTGAGGGAAATACCTACCGTCGCTGTGCTGCATCATCCCTCCCTCTCTGGGGAAAAACCGGCGTAGTTCTAGCAGACATCATAGTGCTATGTCCATGGCTCACGCTCATGTATTGCGTGAAAGTTGAAAAAGTTTGAGAACATCAAAAGTATGAAACAATTGCTTAGCTTGTCATCGGGGTTGTGCATGATTTGAATATTTTGTGTGATGAAGATGGAGCAAAGCCAGACTATATGATTTTGTAGGGATAGCTTTCTTTGGCCATGTTATTTTGAGAAGACATAATTGCCTTGTTGGTATGCTTGAAGTATTATTGTTTTTATGTCAATATTAAACTTTTGTTTTGAATCTTATGGATCTGAACATTCATGCCACAATAAAGAAAATTACATGGATAAATATGTTAGGTAGCATTCCACATCAAAAATTCTGTTTTTATCATTTACCTACTCGAGGACGAGCAGGAATTAAGCTTGGGGATGCTTGATACGTATCCAACGTATCTATAATTTTTAATTGTTCCGTGCTATTATATTATCTATCTTGGATGTTTTATATGCATTTATATGCTATTTTATATGATTTTTGGGACTAACCTATTAACCTAGAGCCCAGTGCCAGTTTCTGTTTTTTTTCCTTGTTTTTGAGTTTTACAGAAAAGGAATATCAAACGGAGTCCAAATGACCTGAAAATTTACGGTGATTTTTTATGGACCAGAAGAAGCCCCCGAAGCAAAAGAGTTGGGCCAGAAGAGTCCCGAGGCCACCACAAGGGTGGAGGCCGTGCCCTCCGTCCTTGTCGTCGCCTCGTGGACCCCCCTGACTTGTTCTCGACGCCAAAAATTTCTATAAATATAGAAACCCACAGAAATAAACCTAGATCAGGAGTTCCGCCGCCACAAGCCTCTGTAGCCACCAAAAACCAATCAGGGCCCTGTTCCGGCACCCTGCCGGAGGGGGAAATCATCACTGGTGGCCATCTTTGTCATCCAGGCACTCTCCATGACGAGGAGGGAGTAGTTCACCCTCGGGGCTGAGGGTATGTACCTGTAGCTATGTGTTTGATCTCTCTCTCTCTCTCGTGTTCTTGATTTGGCACGATCTTGATGTACCGCAAGCTTTGCTATTATAGTTGGATCATATGATGTTTCTCCCCCTCTACCTTCTTGTAATGAATTGAGTTTTCCCTTTGAAGTATTTTATCGGATTGAGTCTTTAAGGATTTGAGAACACTTGATGTATGTCTTGCATGTGTTTATCTGTGGTGACAATGGGATATTCATGTGATCCACTTGATGTATGTTTTGGTGATCAACTTGCGGGTTCTATGACCTTGTGAACTTTTGCATAGGGGTTGGCACATGTTTTCGTCTTGACTCTCTGGTAGAAACTTTGGGGCACTCTTTGAAGTTCTTTGTGTTGGTTTGAATAGATGAATCTGAGATTGTGTGATCCATATCGTATAATCAAACCCGCGGATACTTGTGGTGACATTGGAGTATCTAGGTGACATTAGGGTTTTGGTTGATGTGTGTCTTAAGGTGTTATTTTAGTATGAACTCTAGGGCTGTTTGTGACACTTATAGGAATAGCCCAATAGATCGATCAGAAAGAATAACTTTGAGGTGGTTTCGTACCCTACAATAATCTCTTCGTTTGTTCTCCGCTATTAGTGACTTTGGAGTGACTCTTTGTTGCACGTTGAGGGATTGTTATATGATCTAATTATGTTATCACTGTTGAGAGAACTTGCACTAGTGAAAGTATGAACCCTAGGCCTTGTTTCCAAGCATTGCAATACCGTTTTCGCTCACTTTTATCACTTGCTACCTTGCTGTTTTTATATTTTCAGATTACAAAAACCTATATCTACCATCCAAATGCTTGTATCACCATCTCTTCGCCAAACTAGTGCACCTATACAATTTACCATTGTATCGGGTGTGTTGGGGACACAAGAGACTCTTTGTTATTTGGTTGCAGGGTTGTTTGAGAGAGACCATCTTCATCCTACGCCTCCCACGGATTGATAAACCTTACGTCATCCACTTGAGGGAAGTTTGCTACTGTCCTACAAAACTCTACACTAGGAGGCCCAACAACGTCTACAAGGATAAAGCTGCGTAGTAGACATCACTACTGCTCTGCTTGTGGCTCGATCCGGCCTCGTCGATTTCGGTAACGAGGCAGTTCCTCATGTCATCGATCCGCCTGTGCATCTCGTAGCATGTGTACACGCTCTTGGCCGCGAACCTGAGGTGAGGTTCATCCAGTTGCCGCGTCCAGGCCCCGTGCCAAGATACGGGATTTGTTCTCTTGGCATCCTGCTTCATCTTTTCGTAGTAGGGGTCGATGATGGACGAGGCGAGTTCAACCAGGGAGTCCTTCTTCATGATGCCCCAGACCCTGTAGTGGTCACGGATTTCGACAAGGTTCTTGCAAGCCAAGCCCGTAACCTTGAGCGCCTTTACATCGTTGCAGGTTTCCACCATAGCGAACTTGTAGTCGGTGTTGTTGACAAACCTGGCGAAACGGTCGCAAGGCTCTGTGACCATGCAGTAGTGGAAGATGAGGACATGATTGTGCACGCACAACTGGTCGATGGCAACCTTCTGATCTTTGCCGAGATGACTGTCGGTGTACTGGAGGTCGATGCCGACCACCTTGTACATGTCTCGAGCAAGCAACTACTCCACGGTGTTGATGTAGTCGTCCACCACGGCCGGGTCTTTGGTGTACACCACCGAGAAATCTGTCTCCCTCGTGTGAGTCTCCACTTTATGCTCGCCGAACTCCATTGGAGTGCCCCTAGATATCCTCTCTGTATGTGTCGTTGTGGGTGTGCTTGTTGTGTTGTGGGGCGAGATCGAGAGGTTGAAGAGACTAAGGTTATAATGGCCGCGGGAATTAATGGGGAAGCCGGACGGCCTGGAATATCCACACCCCCGGATGGCAGTTCTAAATTGCAGCGCGTAACACCATCGTGCCGCACATAACTGCATTGTGGCGACGCGCGTGGTGCAACCGCATGCATATGGGGCCCCCAACATGATCGTGCGCAGGCCCCAACCGCTGGCAGAGCGCGCGCGTAGGGACGCGAGCAGAGCGCTCCGCGGTCGCCTCAATGGCGAGCAACCATATATATGCATATAGCAGTTGAACACGCAAGGAAAAGCTGTCCACAAGCCGAGCGCGTGGAGGTACGCGAGTAGAGCGCGCCGCGGCGCCTAACGGCGAGCAGAGCGCGCCGAGGGACGCGAGCAGAGGCCGGCACAATGATACATGGCAAAATAAGATGAACTGTGCGAGCAATGTCGGAGACATAAAGCACGAATCAGATTAGAGTTGTGTGTGCGATACGTGGCATGCAGTTGATCCACCCGAGCTGTTTGTGAAAGAATAAGCCGTGTGTGTTGTGGGCAAACGCTTGCTGGTATACAACCGTCTGCGGTTGATGAATTCATGACCGACGGGTTCCCTTGTGTGGTCCGTGTGCGATGTGATATGCTTTGTCTACAGAACATCAACATATATACTTATAAGAACAGCATTGCATAACCAAATTAAGCATACAATTACATAAGTGACTACACACATAACATTTCCACACACCAAAGTAAGCAATTACATGCATACTAAACTAGGAGAAACGACCATCTAATCATCTACATCTTGTTGCGACGACGTTTGACATTGCTCTGCTTCCGGCTGGATCCCTGGTCGTGAATGGTTAATAAAATCTAAGTATATTGCATATTAAGGTCAAAATAGTACTACCAATATACGAGTCCCATACGATGCCATTTCAACGATTGTACCACAAAAGCCCGAAATATTACAAGGTTCACATTCCATAGTTACATGGCTCAAATTCGAAGATTACAAGGTTCAAACTGATATTAGAAATGAAATTCAGCTCATTCAGCTGCAAACGCCCGTGTTGATCAGCTGAACATGGATATAAGAGAGGTTCAAACTAAAATTACCAATAGTAAGGCCGGTTTTGAAGCCTCATCATTTCTGCAAAGGGATCAGCCGCTGACAAGTCATGTATGGGGTTGACACAATGACTTCCAATTACTCTGTCATATGTAGTTCCAATACGAAGTTTAGCTTTTTTGGAGCCTCTTCCATTCTGCATGTGCTGCCGGCTCTGATCAACAAACCATTCATAATTTCTACGTAAATGCATGTTCAACCACATTACCTTCAGCACCCTTGCTCTGGCAACAAAGAACCTGGCGAATATAATCTCCGGTAAGGTCCCTCGGTAGGAGTTCAAAGTAATTTTTGAGAGATGCAGATCTAGGCATTCAATGTGATTGTCGTTATATTGTATCACATTATCCACCACCGGGCCTATTATTATCTGCAAAAGAAGAGAACGTGTTAGTGCCTACATGTAGTTTTCAACACTACTACAGGCTTATTTGGTTTGCAGGATTTGTTAAATGCACCAACGTGCCATCTTCGATCTGACATGATTAACATGGGCATTTGATTGCAATCTAGAAAAATGTAGCCTTCTTCACAAGAGGTTGGAGTGGATAAAAAATTCCCTAAGAAAACTAGTACAGATGAATCCAAAGGATAAATGCTTATGGATTGTAACCATATGAATCAAGCAACCAATATGCGGTGGGGGTGGGGGTGTATGTCCTGAAATCCTCCAAAATTCCTTCAGAAATCGTAGTACATTGTCATTGTAAACTTGGGAAAAGGTGCCAAAAATTGAACTCCCTTATGGTTAACATTTAACAGGAAAGGAACATCACCTCGATATACAGCTTCTTCAGGCACGGAAAGCATCTCAGGAAACTAACAACTTGGTCCAGGTTGGGGCCTATAGATTCTAGTGCCAAGACCTTCACTGTGCGCAGAATCTGGGTGAAGCTTTTCTTGATGATAGACGAACATACATCTTCAAAATTAGAAATAATGTTGATATCAAGAAGGAGAGGTAGAAGGCGACTGTTGTACCTAAAAGTAGGAGTATTTAACAGACGAGTAGCCCACCACTGTCAATTTCGACGCATAAATGACATTGATTCTTGTTGGACCTTGTTGATCAACTACAAGTAATCTCTCAAGTGAAGGTGTGTCCTCAATGACCATATTGTAGTCCACCTTTTGTGATCTCTCGTTGCAGCACCAGCAACACACATAAATAGTCCGAAGAGTCCTGGAGGTGATGTGGAAGCTACTCGACCAATTCATCACCTGAAGACGAAGGAACTCAAGTGCAGTACAGCCGCAGAGAAGGTGCTCCATGTCATCCTTTGGGATGCAGACGGCGATGAGCTCGAGGTGCTTCAGTCGTGGTAGAAAAAGAGCGGTCGCGTCATTACGGGGGGGATGGCAGTTCATGAACTTGGCGAGGCGCAGCGTGGGCGCAAAGCAGAGCACGGACGTTGGCAGCGAGCACATATGCCCATCATTAAAACTGAGCTCCTCGAGCTGATCTAGGGTGGGGGATCGGAACCACTCGTCAAGCTTGGCTCGGTCCTTGCCGTTGCAACGGAACTTGCCCGTGATAAGGCCTCTGATTGGGCCGTGGTGACTGCTGAGGATCTGGGAGAACGCAACCAACCTTTTGCGATAGCCATGGCAGAGCTCATGGGCGTCGAGGAGGTCGAGAGGGGTGGAGAGCCATAGGGGGCGCCACCGCCGGGAAAGGGCGATTGTCCTCGCCCCATATTTGATTGGGAGGAGGGATATGATGACTGTCAACATATCATCGGGGAGGCTGCTGATGAAGTCTAGGCCTGCTGGAGTCGCATGCGGTTCTTTCTCGACCCGCCTCCACTTGTTGGCAGCCTCGTTCTCCACCTCGTCGGCGGCGATGGAAACCTCTATCTCCATATTCACGCCGTGCTCCGGTGCTTCAGTAGCCACGGTGTTGCCACTCCCTCCGATGGGGCGCTTCGGCGGCATCCTCATACACTGACGGCTTTGAGGACTGAGAGCGGTGTCGAGGATGCGGGTGGAGAGAGAGGATTGTGTGTGTGGCGAGGATGGGGGTGCCGGCTTTGAGGACTGAGAGCGGCATCGAGGATGCTGGTGGAGAGAGGGGATTGTGTGTGTGTGGCGAGGATGGGGGGGTGCGGCTGCTCGGGCGCGCCATTAATACGGACCAGTGGGAGCAAGGCGGGCGGCGGTCAAAGGTTGTCTCGCTTCGCAGTGAGCCTGCGCGGTGGACTTCTGGCATTCCTATACCATCATTTCACACAGCTACTCACACGCCTCCCGGTGACATTGCGCAGCGAAAACGCCTCCCGTCAATTCACACGCCTGCACGCACGCCTCCCGGTCTGCCTGCATGGCGGACTGCTCGCATGCGTCTTGTCAACTCACGCCTGCTCGCACGCCACACGGGGCACGTGGCACGTATATTTTTTTTGTTTTTTGATGATTCATTCTGCCGCTTTACTGCTTAACCGAAGCATGGCACGGTCTAATGCACACGGTCCGAATAAATATTCTGTATGAGATATTGGTTGCCAGTTATTAACAATCTCCCATTTGTAAGTAGATTATATCAAAACTTGTCTCAAATTTGATGAAAAAAATACAATATCACAGTCTACTGGTGTCCATATATGACACCATGATAAGTTTCATGAATTTCAACTAAGTTTTGGATTTACTGAATTTTAAAAATCAATATTCTCAATGTTTTGAAATTTCTTTCACGGGGAAACATGCACCGAGGGACACACATATGATTTTGCAATCCATTTTGGTGCACATGTGGCTCAAATTTGATTTTTGCACATTAAATCCCTAGGAAATCAATCAATGTATAAAACGGGTCGAATGATCTCTGGTTTTTTAAACTTTAACACGAGACTCCTTTGGTCACATGTTCACTGCAGAAAAAGTTTGACATGCCTCAGAATGGAGGTGGTGGTGCGGGATGTGTGTGTGTGTGTGTGTCATAACCTCGCTCCATGCGGGGACTTTCCGGTTCCCGAGGCAGGTGCCACATCAAAGTTGTGCATTGGTATTCAAACATCACGCAATACCATGCAGGGGGTGGTTGCCCTATAGGAACTCACTCGCGTGCGGTGCTTCCATCTGTGGGCCCGCGAGAGGTCGTCCTCCATCACTTTGACCCAACGAGAAAGAGAGGCACATTTGACGAACAAGGAGGATTAATTCTTTTAGGGATGTGTTAGGGTAGGAGTATATATATATAGTACGTGTCAAAGGGGAGATGGGACCAACATATACTAGGTGTCACACATGAACCTCACTGTGTGTGGGGACTTTGCGGTTTTTGAGGTTAATGCCACATCAAAGGTTGTGCATTAGGTATTCAAAACATCACAACCACACACCTCTCCATATATATGCTTTGGCACACATGCAAGCGATGGTGGTTGTCCTGTGGCACTAACTCGCGTGGTTATCAGCGATGCTTCCATCTGTCGGCTTGGTCCATCACTTTCACCGAAAACGAGAGAGGTTAATTATTTTGACTTAGGAGGGGATTAATTTTTTGCTTGTCCCGCGATATAGGTGAGATTACATACATAATAGCACATGTGTACACATGAATCCATCCCGCTGGATCGAGGGGGGCGAGCACACGATACGTCATGAACCTCTTGCTCTGTGTGGGGATCTATGCGATTTTGAACGCATGCACCACATCAATGTTGTGCATTAGGTATTAATTCAAACACATATGCATGCATCATGCACCTCCATAAATATGTTTGGGACACATGCATGCAATGGTTATCTTTGCACACTCTCACTCGCTTCGTTAAATATGGGCGGCAAGCCTATATATATTTGTGGGCCCGCGTGGACGTCCATCATTTCGACCGATGACGAGAATGGTTACCAGGGTGGATTATTCTTCTTTGGTTCGTGTTACCGTATAGTAGTAGGTCGATCATTCTAGGCCTAATTAAGTTTGAGCGCATGCATGCTACGCATCGTGAACCCTCGATCAGTGTCGGGATTTTATGGTTCCAAAGCATGGTGCCACATCAAATTTGCGCATTGCGTATTCAAACACCAGTACCACACACACCACTTCCATACATAATTGGGCCACATGCACAGAGTGGTTTTTGTCTTCAGACAGTACTCCCTCGCGAGTTTATCGGCGATAAGCTAGCCCATTTCGCGGGGCCATGTGGACGTCCATCACTTTGATCAACAATGAGCGAGAGAGGTTGTACGATCAAGTTGGATTCTGTTTGGTCCGTGTTACAGTACGTCTTGGTGAATGCCCTCCCCCCGACACGTGCGTGTGTGGGGGGGGGGCGTACTTCGCACTACCCGCAACCTCCGTGGGGTCGGGGAAGTCTGGTTATTTTGTGAGGCACACGTGCCACATCAAAGTTGTGAATGGTATAGTTAAATATGACACCACACCCTTTTCATACATATAGTATAGGGCCACCCGCAGGTGTTTCATATTTGGTCTCACCCATCTCCCGCCACAAGCACACATTTGTGGGTCGGGACACCGTGTCCACCTTTGTTCAGAAGCAAAAGAGGAAGTTTGACCATATATATGATGGACTCCTATAGGTTTTGTATTATGGTAGGGTGAGATTTCAAACCTAACTATCTAGGGCATGCATTCGTAGCTAGGATTCCCTTACCGCCGACACGAAGTGGGGTTCGTAGGGGGTGGCTGACTAGCAATACTGTGCGCTTTGTGCGACAGGTGCCACATCAAAGTTGTGCATTGGGTATTTGAACATCAAACCACCCTTTTCATACATATATTTGGTCCACATGCAAGTGTGTTCGTGTTCTGACCCTTTCCCACATTATTCTTTTTGCCAAATTTATAAACAGCACATGAGTTGGATGCAGAAACCGTCTGTGATTGGGTACGCAACAGACACAGTTCAGTCAGACTACCTGTGTGCCACGCCCGTGCCCCTGTAGTCACTCACATGAGCACAGTAGATTGGGCTCCACGAGGCTTGCCTCCCGCTCTCGAAAATATCTACTGCCTCATAATCTTGAAAATATCACCCGTGTAGAGGGTTTTTTTGTTTGATAGCACACGATTCATATGTGTGGACCGTGTGCGATGTCTGTTACTCCCGCTCTGCTTCAATCAGTTGATCCAAATTTTCAGTAGCCCTGGATTTTTTTTTTGAACTGGAGCCCCGGCATTTTACTCCCGCCTGCATCCCTCGCAATCTCAAAAATATCTGGTCGGCTGATACGTCCATTTTGCATCATGCTTTTATGTTGATATTTATTGCATTATGGGTTGATATTACACATTATGGCACAATACTTATGCCTTTTCTCTCTTATTTTACAGGATTTACATGAAGAGGGAGAATTCCGGCAGCTGGAATTCTGGGCTTGAAAAGGAGCAAATATTAGAGACCTATTCTGCACAACTCCAAAAGTCCTGAAACTTCACGGAGAGTCATTTTGGAATTAATAAAAAATATTGGGCGAAGAAAGCACCAGAGGGGGGCCACCAGCCATCCACAAGGGTGGAGGGTGCGCCCTACCCCCCAGGGCGCGCCCCCTGCCTTGTGGGCCACCTGGCAGGCCCCCGATGCCCATCTTCTGCTATATGGTTTGTTTTGACCTGGAAAAAATCAAGAAGAAGCTTTCGGGATGAAGCGCCACCGTCTCGAGGCGGAACCTGGGCAGAACCAATCTAGGGCTCCGGCGGAGCTGTTCTGCAGGGGAAACTTCCCTCCGGGAGGGGGAAATCGAAGCCATCATCATCACGAACGATCCTCTCATCAAGAGGGGGTCAATATCCATCAACATCTTCACCAGCACCATATCCTCTCAAACCCTAGTTCATCTCTTGTATCCGATCTTTGTCTCAAAACCTCAGATTGGTACCTGTGGGTTGCTAGTAGTGTTGATTACTCCTTGTAGTTGATGCTAGTTGGTTTATTCGGTGGAAGATCATATGTTCAGATCCTTAATGATAATTAATACTCCTCTGATTATGAACAAGAATATGCTTTGTGAGTAGTTACGTTTGTTCCTGAGGACATGGGAGAAGTCTTGTTATAAGTAATCATGTGAATTTGGTATTCGTTCGGTATTTTGATGAGATGTATGTTGTCTTTCCTCTAGTGGTGTTATGTGAACGTCGACTACATGACACTTCACCATGATTTTGGCCTAGGGGAAGGCATTGGGAAGTAATAAGTAGATGATGGGTTGCTAGAGTGAAAGAAGCTTAAACCCTAGTTTATGCGTTGCTTCGTAAGGGGCTGATTTGGATCCATATGTTTCATGCTATGGTTAGATTTATCTTAATTCTTCTTTCGTAGTTGCGGATGCTTGCGAGAGGGGTTAATCATAAGTGGGAGGCTTGTCCAAGGAAGGGAAGCACCCAAGCACCGGTCCACCCACATATCAAATTATCAAAGTAACGAACGCGAATCATATGAGCATGATGAAAACTAACTTGACAACAATTCCCATGTGTCCTCGGGAGCGCTTTGCTTTATATAAGAGTTCGTCCAGGCTTGTCCTTTGCTACAAAAAGGATTGGGCCACCTTGCTGCACCTTAGTTACTTTTGTTACTTGTTACCCGTTACGAATTATCTTATCACACAACTATCTGTTACCGATAATTTCAGTGCTTGCAGAGAATACCTTGCTGAAAACCGCTTGTCATTTTCTTCTGCTCCTTATTGGGTTCGACACTCTTACTTATCGAAAGGACTATGATAGATCCCTTTACTTGCGGGTCATCATCAGCTGGAGTGGTTTTCTGTTTGATAGCACACGACTATTATGTTTTAACCATGTGTGATGTTCGTTACTCCCGCCCCGCTCTGCTTTGATCCCTTGATCCAAATTTTCGGTAGCCCGCCATTTTACTCCCGCCTAGTAAAATTTCCAGTACCCATGGCATTTCCTCAAACACCTCCTTGGACCCCCTCCACACACACACCCCAAATCCTTCGCTCACCCCAAATCCCCCCCCCCCACGCTCACACCAAATACACACCACCCCTCTCTCACTCCAAACCTAGCTAAGGTCGTCGCCGCTGCGCCGCCTCCATCGTCAACCTCTGCCGGTCTGCCCGTGCAGTTTACCCATCGATATACATACCCTCGCCGCCCTGAGTTTCTTAGATGACGCCTGCGAAATGCCCCCTTTCCCAGAAATCCCCGTCCCCACCCCTCCCCCACTCCAGAGCGTCGCAGCCTAAATCCGGCTATGCTTCCCGGGGAGCTCGAGGAGCGAATGGCCCAAAAGAGCTTTACCGCAGCCTCTTCGCCCGACGTCGGCGAGGTGGCCGCCAAAGAAGCTGACGACAATGACTGGACCTGGATTGAGCCTTTCAATCAGTGAGCTAGAGTATTCTGGCATGTCGCGGACGCCGACTATGACATCTGTGATGCCCCCGGCTCAATCGTGCACTAATCATACACGCAAATGCACACGATCAAGCCTAAGGACTCACGGGAAGATATCACAACACAACTCTAAAAACATAAATAAAGTCTTACAAGCTTTATATTACAAGCCAGGGGCCTCGAGGGCTCGAATACATAAGCTTGCGTACAAGCGTCAGCGGAAGCATCAGATATCTGAGTACAGATATAAAAGAAAACACAGATAGGCCCTTAAAAAGGCGGGGTAAAAGAAAACACTACGATCGAAAGGCGCAGGCCTCCTGCCTGGGACCCTCCGATCCTACTCCTGGTCGACGGCAAGCTCGAAGTAATATCCACCCTCGGGGTAGTAGTAGCGATCGTCGACGGGGCAGCTGTATCCGGGGCTCCGTCATCTGGTTGCATCAAAGGGATATGGGGAAAAAGAAAGCAAAGCAACCGTGAGTACTCATCCGAAGTACTCAGCAAGCAAGGATCTACACTACATATGCAACAATATCAAAGAGTGGCTGTATATGTGGACTGGGCTGCAGAAATGCTAGAATAGAGAGGAAAGCCTAGTCCTATCGAAGACTAGCATCTTCAGCGGTCTTGCAGCAATAGAAGAGAGTAGAACAGTACAATATAATGTAGCAGTATCATTAAGTCTCAACCTCACCCAGAGATCCTTTCTCGACTCCCTGCGAGAAAGCAATCCCAGAGCCATACAGTCATCAACCTCGTCCGGAGATCCCTTCTCGACGCCCTGCGAGAAGCAATCCCAGAGCCATAGTATCCAATTCTAGCTGTATCAATTGGGATACAACTCCGAGTGTCCGTTACCGAGGATGCGGCTATGCATAGATTAGTTCTTCCCTGCAGGGGTGCACCAACTTACCCACCACGCTCGCTTAACTCCGGCCGGACACACTTTCTGGGTCATGCCCGGCCTCAGCCAAACGACACACCGCAACCCTACCTATAGCTCAGCAGAGAGGTCCCCGCCGGTCTACAACCTAAGCACTCAGGGGTCTTGGCCATCGCCCTGTGCACTCCGGGTTGTTGCGCACATGGTGAAGCCAGGCACCAACACTACAGGAAGGCGCCAGTCCGTCCGTGCCGCCATGCTGAACTGGACGTCTGACAGAGCTTTCGGATGATGCATACGATGCAGAACGCCCATATTATGCCCACGTGGTGGTTAGTGCTATCGGGCCAGAGGCCCACTCGAATCAAATATCCAAACCATTAGTACCTTGGGGTTGCGGTAACGAGCAGAGACTCATGATCGATGTGACCCCATCGCCCCGTCTCGAGGACTTGCGGCAAGGGCCAAGAATGCCCGGCCACGCCTCGTATCCATCACTCGGGCACCATCCAGGCAACCCGTCTTCACATCACACGCAGGTACCCCTCAGGGTCGACCCGCCTTTCCAAGTAACAATAGTACAGTCCAAGTATCCGTGTGTCCATAACATCAGGGGAATCCGAGGTATCACCCTCGTTGGATTCCTACTCGATGTATCCGTCAAGGTGAACTCGGAGGAATCACCCTTAATGGGTTCACACTTGAGGTGTTGTACGACGGCGTCGTTATCGGAAGTGGTGAAGGAGGAATCACCCTCGATGACCACGACCGAATAGCTATTCTACAGAGTTAACATCAGAAGTGCTACAAGAGGTTTCACCCTCAGCACTCGATAATAACGCTGCAGTGTCGTTACAACTAAGGGGGGGTGATGTGCGATGCCGGGGCCTAGTCTTCAGTCCCGTTGATCGGGTCTTCTGATAATCCAGCGGGGCAGTCGGGATAAGTGGGGTCACTGATAGGTCTCTACCCAGCCTATACTAGACAGTTTAGGATAAGCAGATAAGGTTTCAATAGCAGGTTACAATAAATAGGCTATGCATCAGAATAGGTAAAGCAGTAGCAGCAACAATTCTAATGCAAGCATGAGAGAGAAAGAATAGGCGATATCGGTATGCTCAAGGGGGGGTGCTTGCCTGGTTGCTCGGCGGCAAGGCAATGTCGTCAACGGTGGCGTCGGGCTCCTGAGCTGCGTCGGTACCGGGCTCTAACGAGAGAGAAGAGGCAGAGGAAACAATAAATACAGAGCAAACAAGTGTAGCACAAAGCATAACATGGCAATACACGGTGACAGAGGTGATCTAACGCAGTGCCGGGTGATACTGGCGAAGGGGGAATTCATCCGGGAAAGTATTCCCAGTTCTGGACAAATGTCGGACAGGTGACCGGAGGGGGAATGTCCCAGGTTCAGGTAGTTAGAGACGTGTGACGGACGAACGGACCGCGCATTCGGATTCATCTCATCGTTCTGAGCAACTTTCATGTACAAAGTTTTTCGATCTGAGCTACGGATTATTTTATATGATTTTTCAAAGTTTTATTGATTTTCTGGAATTTATTTAATTATTTAAATTCGAATTATCCAAAACAGTATCAGATGACATCAGCATGATGTCAGCATGACATCAGCGGGTCAAACCCAGCTGACCAGAGTCAACTCTGACAGGTGGGGCCCACCTGTCATTGACTGAGCCTAACTAATCAGGTTTAACTTAGCTAACCTAGTTAATTAAGCTAATTAAGCATAGTTAATTAAGTTAATTAATTATTTTACTAATTAATTAATTATATATTATTGTTATTATTTATTTTTATTTATATATATATATTTTTAATTATTTTTATTACACTTTTTTTAAATAAGGGGCGTGGGGCCCCCTCGTCATAGGCCCATCGGGGCCTAGCGAATCGGGCGTGCGGGCGACGGGCGCCAGCCCGAATGGGCGCCCGCCCCGGCCAACAGGGGGGACGGCGACAGCAGGGCGCCGGAGCGGCGGCCTGGCGAGCTGGTGGTGGGGCGGAGCAGGGCGGCGCGGCGTCGGCTGGAGTGGTGGCGTCGGGGGCGCAGCGGGGGGGGGAGCAGCGAGGCGACGAGCTGGGGAGGCGCGATGGACGGGACGACGAGCACGGCACCGTGGTGAGCCTGAGGCACTGGCGCGGCGCGCGCGATGGCGATGCGGGGACATAGGCAGGGCGCGGCCATGTGCGGGCGGCAGCAGCGCCGGAGAGGTGACGGACGGGCGCGCGCGAGGCCACGCGAGCGCGTGCTCGGGCGCGGGGTGGCACCAGCGAGCGCGGACGAGCGCGGTGGGGCGGTGCGCGTGTGTGCGTGCGCGGTGGACGGGCAACGGGCGCGCGACGCGAACGGCGCAAGGCCGACGCGGCGGTGGAGGCACGGGGGGGAGGGGAAGGGGAGGCGCGGCGCACGGCCGATCGGTGGTTGAAGGACAGAGAGGGGGGCGAAGGGGTTCGGGGTCTCACCCCCGTGGCAGGGGATCAGGCGGCGAGGCGCGAGGGAGCCGGTCGGGGAGGAGGCGAGGACGACGGCGATGCGGATGGGGCGGCGACGGGCGGCGTCGGCGAGGCGACGCGACGATGGCGTCGGGCGCCCAGGGCGCGCATCGGGCTCGAGGAGAAAAGGGGATCGAGGGGAAGAGTGAGGGGTAGCTAGGGTTTCGGTTCGGTGGGGGGGTTAAGCGGGGCAGTGGGGAAAGCCGGCTGGGCCAGGTGGGCTGGCCAGTGCGGCGGCCAGCTGGGCCGTTTGGCCCAGCGGGGAGGGGGGCTGGTTCTTTCCTTTTTTTAACTCTTGTTTATTTTTCTGATTTCAATTTGTTTGAGCACTAAAAGACTTTTTGAAAATACGTGACCTGGGCCAAATATTTCAGTGCATTATTAGACACTGTTAGGAAATGGTTTGATGTCCATATCTTTTTATTTGGATTTTATTTATTTGAAAAAGGATTAAATACTGATGTTTAGTTGCTGTTAGAGTCACTTAATTGATTTAGTGAATATTGGTTATAATTTTAGAGTTGTCTTTGGAATATTTGTCATTTAATGAACATTTTAGTTTCTGGGTTTGGACAACTTTTATTTTCACCTTTAGTTTGAATTTCCATTTGAATTTGAATTTGAAAAGAGATATGATACTAATGATGATTAAGCACTGTTGATCCTGATGACATGGCATAATCAAAAGGGTGATTACTGTAGCTTAATACATGGGGTGTTACAACATCGAGGTCGTCGACACCGATGGCTTGACGCGGGTTATGTCATAGGTTAAGTTGGCCACCCCCAACCCTTCGGGTTCGATATCCGTCGATCTCATCGATGGCCCTGCCGCTGATGTCATGCGGCTCGTTATGAACAATTTGCCATCCTTCATCACCATGGAGCCCCTTTTGTCATTTCTGAAGGACACGTTCGGTGACGCTGGCTTGGGGTCCTCAACTGGCAAGTCAGACCTCATCGACGGCGACCACGAGGAGGAGCCAATCTGTGACAAGTGAGGAAACCCATGATTTGTTTTCTCGAACCCCTTTTGTAGTGAGAACCTGTCCAGTATTTATTACTATATTTGGTTTTTTGCATTGCGCCTTGTTTATTTCTACAGTTTATGGTTGTTCGGTTGTTTGTAGTTAGCATATGTCCAGTTTCAATTGCCATCTTTGGTTGTTCGTAGTATGCCTTGTTTATTTCAGCTATTAACTGTGTGATGTTCTATATGTGCTAGTATGAACTGTGCAGTTCAATTTCATCAATACCAAATTTAACAATAGCTCTATGAATGACTATATTTGGTTGCTGTTAAGCATGTTGTACTCCCTCCAAATCTTTTTAGTTCGCATATAAGATTTTTCTAAAGTCAAGCCTCGTAAAGTTTGACAAACTTTATAGAACAAAATACCAACATTCACAATATGAAATAAATATCAGTACATGTGTCATGACTTAAATTTTCATATTGTACTCCCTTCATCCGAAAAAGCTTGTCCCAAGCTTGTTCCTAAAATGGATGTATCTAGCACTAACTTGATGCTAGATACATCCATTTGAGGGACAAGTTTTTTCGGACGGAGGGAGTATAACTTTAGCATGGTAGATGTTGATATTTTTTCATATAAATAAGGTCAAACTCTATGAAGTTTGACTTTAGACAATTCTTATATGCAGAGTAAAAAGGACCGGAGGGGGTATTGAACACGCCTTTCCATTTGATTTAACAATGGCACTGTTTGGATACTCTAACTTAGCTAGAGGTTAGAGTTAGTTTCTAGCTCATGACAGTTAAAAGGGAGAGAGAGAGAGAGAGAGAGATTGGTGGAATAGTTGATTGTATTGCTTGAGCCTCGTGGGCATATATATAGGAGTACATGGTCATCTTGGAGTACAAGTCAAGGTAGAATAAATCCTACGCTATCCTACGTTTCCTAAATAACAATGATACTAAACAATGACTAACCCTGAACTAACTCTAGCCAAAGAGGTGTTTGGATGACAGTGTTAGATTGACAATAAATGCACTAGGAGAACTAGCCCCAATCAGCACCTCTTGGGTGGGATAGTTGTTTTGGGTGGGTTTGACACAACTAGCTCAAACTAGCCCTCATGTTTGGATACTTTAGGGCTATTTGAGCCCAAACTAGCTCAAACTAACTCTAACCCATGGATCCAAACAGGGCCGATAACTAGTGTACTTAGACCTGCACAATACAAGTTTGAATGACTGTGTTTGCTTGTTTTTAAATATTAGGCCTGTTGCAGTTAATAACACACCTTTCCACTTCTTGTTTTTAAATATTAGGTTTTTAACAATTTGGTCTTGCACATGTAGGTCCTGTTGTAAGAGGTTTTGACCCACTGTTTGACCCTTTTTGCATATGTGGAAATGAGTTGCCCATGAATATCAGTCAAGTCAAGAAACTCAGAAAGATTGTTACGATAAAGAAATTAGCGACAAAAAACAACAAGATCTTTGTCTGCACAATGAAGAAGACATCAGTTCACTACGGGATGGTACTAACTGTTATACCTTGTCTTTTTAATTCCTTTACGCCATTTCAAATCTAGAGAAGATATTTATGCATATCCTTGTTTTCAGGCCTTTCCAAAGCAGTTCACTGATGATTACCTCTCAAACCACCTGTATGGTCAGGAGGCGAGGAAGGTATTCATACAACACCCACGGTTCAATATTGAAGTGTTCCTAAAGAGGACGAAGGATGGACAGGCACGGGCCTAAAGTTGCAAAGACCTTCAACATCAATGAAGGCTCAATATTCGCCTTCCGCTTCAGCAGTTTTCCAGATGTGATCCATCTGTCTATGTACCATCTATGATGCTAATTTCGAAAGGTTATAGATGTTGCATGTGAAACTTGGTGCTGGTGCAGTTGTGTAATGGGGTAGCTAAGTGCCGAAGCTATATGATGTTGTACTCTCACGTATTTCAATTATGAAATCCTGCTTCCTTAATATGAAAATGAAATATATTGTGTGCTTAATATGAAATGTCAGTTAGATTAATAAATGGATTATTAATAATAGGGCAACTAGCCTGCTAATGGCCAATTAGCCTGCTAATTGGGTTTTTCTATTGCGAACGATTATTGAGAAAACACCATGGGCGATGACCTCAGACAACGCACACAGTTTCTAGGAATAAACCGTGTTGGATCAATGAACAATCACACACGACATCCTCTTGAAAATTGTTTGCGTTAGGCCACCTTGCGCAAACGTTTACCACATAAAAAGTGTGTGTGATGGACAGCCTTTGCCACATAGTTTCTTCTACGCACCGCGTGTGATGCATTCATTAACGCAAATGATAAAATTGTTAATATTGTGTGCAATGGCAATGCTATCACAAATGATTTAATGGGGAAAATTGTGTGTGATGTACCTGCGAACGGAAACATTTTCCTTGGAGTGACTGTGTGGGATGTATATATGAACGGAAACGTACTTCTTAGATTAACTGTGTGGGATGTACATACTAACGGAAATGTATTCCTTGGATTGACTGTGTGGAATGTACATACGAACAGAAATGTTTAGCCGGGACTAACTGTGTGGGATGTACTTACGACCGGAAATGATTTGGCCTGTATAATTGTATTTTTTTAGCACATTTGTACGTATAACCGTATTTGATCGCTCGCCCGTCGCACACGACCTCATTTAGCCGAGCGTGTGTACCAGGAGGGCCTATCCCCGACGGTTTCTGGGTCGTGTGGGAAGGACCCCCCTGTCGCAGTCATTCACTAGACGACGGTTCAGAACGCCGTCGCGGAAAGGGGTTAAAATCCGTTTGTATAGCACCTCGTTGTACCAATGCGACTTCACTTTTCTCTCGCGGGTACCCCTCGGGGCCGACCCTACTTCAGTCATGGTTCTGTGGTAAAGTCAAAGTAACCGTGTGTCCAAGACAGCAAGGGAGAAACCCGAGGAATCACCCTCGATGGATTCCCACTCGATGTAACCGTCAAGGTGGACTTGGAGGAATCACCCTCGATGGTCCACACTATCGGGAGTCAGGGGTTGCACGACATAGTCATTATCGGGAGTGGTGAAGAAGGATTCACCCTCGATGACCACGACCGATTAACTACACTACAGATTTATCATCAGGAGTGCGTTACGAGGTATCACCCTCGGCACTCGATAGTAGCTCTGCAGAGTCATACAATGAAGGGGGTGATGTGTTCTGTCGGGCCCTAGACGTCGATAACGTCGATCGAGTCATCTGGTAATCTAGCAAGGGCAATAGGGACAAGGTGAGGGGTCACTGATGGCTCACTAACCAACCTATACTAAGCAGTTTAGGATAAGTAGGTAAGGTACAAGAACAGGTTACAAAATCAGGCTATGCATCAGAGTAGGATCATACAAAAGCAGTAGCAGTTCTAATGCAAGCATAAGAGAGAAGAGAATAGGCGATATCGGAATGATCAAGGGGGCTTGCTTGCTTGGAAGCTCTGCTGAAAAGGAAGAAGGGTCGTTGGTGACGTAGTCGATCACAGGGGCAGCATCGGTCTCAGGGTCTGCCGAAGAGAAGAGGGGGAGAAACAATAAATACAGTGCAAACAGATGCATCACTAAGCATGACATGACAATATGCAGAGCTAGGGTTGACCTAACGCAGTACTACACATTGCAGACGAAGAGGGAAAACAACCAGAGGGGTTTTCCTGGCGTTTGGCATTTTCCGGACAGACGAAAGAGAGGGGGACAGTTCCATGTTCAGTATGCTAGGGGCATGTGACAGATGAATGGATTGCATATTCAGATTCGTTGGAATTTTCTAAGCAATTTTCATATATAAAATATTTTCATCTGACTTACAGATTATTTCATATGATTTTTCTAAGTTTTAAACAATTTCTGGAATTTAACATATTTAAATTAATTCAGAAAGAGGATTAATGCATCAACATGATGTCAGGGTGACATCAGCAGTCAACCCAGCTGACTCAGGTCAAACCTGACAGCTGGGTCCCACCTGTCATTGACAGTGGGGCTAACAGGGTTTTAGAATTAAACTAATTAACTATTTAACTAACAGGAGCCCATTGTCAGAAATTAATCAATTTTAATTAATTAAATTAACTAATATAATTAGTGTTAGGGGCGGGGCCCACCAGTCAGTGACTGGGGGTTGCCCAGTCAAAGTTGACCGAAGTCAATAGGTCAGCCGGGCCACTGGGGCCCACGGGTCAGTGACCCAGGGGGTGGCCCCAGGTCGGCCATGTCGGCGGGCGGCAGTGGCGCGCCAGCGGCGACCTCTCGAAAATGGCCACTGGGGGCCGTTTGGACCGCCGCGAGCACCTACATGTGCAGGGGGCGGCGCGCTTCGAACTGAGGCATCAGCGGGTGCGGGGGCTGGCCGGAGTGGCGCCGGTATCAAGCGTGGGCGATGGTGGCGTTTGGGTGCTCATTGGAATCGCGCTACAAGGCACCAGAGGGCGTGTGCGGTGCTGCATTCGGACGCGGGAGTCGAGCTGTGGCGAGTGGTGGTGGTAACGGCCGCCGGGGGGGCACTATTGCGACGGCGGCGAGCTCATGAATGACGGCCGGCATCGGGACTCGTTGGGGGCGGCGCTAGGGGCAGCGGGGGGACGCACTGGAGGGCGTGATACGTCTCTGTCATGTCTATACTTTTTTATTGTTCCATGCCAATATTATACAACTTTTATATAATTTTAGCAACATTTTATATTATTTTTGGGGACAAACATATTGATCCAGTGCCCAGTGCCAGTTCTTGTTTGTTGCAGGTTTTTTGTTTCGCTGAATATCCATATCAAACGAAGTCCAAACGCGATAAAAATTTACGGAAAATTATTTTGGAATATATGTGATTTTTGGTAGGTGGAATCAACGCAAATAGGGGCCCACAACCTCCACAAGACACCAGGGCGTGGCCCAGCCCCCAGGCGCATGGTGGTGGGTGGTGGCCACCTCGTAAGGCGGTTGCTGCTCTACTTCGGGCACAAGGAAGCTTATATCTGGAAAAAAATCGTGTTAAAATCTTAGCGCAATCGGAGTTACAGATCTCCGGGAATATAAGACACGGTTTTCGGCCAGAAAATAGGAACATGCAATAGAAGATAACAGAGAGAGAGAGTGATCCAATCTCGGAGGGGCTCTCGCCCCTCCGCCACCATGGAGACCATGGACCACAGGGAAAACCCTCCTCCCATCTAGGGAGAGGCCAAGGAAGAATAAGAAGGAGGGGGGCTCTCTCCCCCTCTCTCCCGGTGGCGCCGGAGCACCGCGGGGCAATCATCGTGTTTGCTTGATTTGCAAACCAAGGTATACTTTGTTTGAGAAACAAAGGTACCCTCCTTAGTTTGCTTGATTTGCAAACCAAGAAAGAACTTGAGTTCACTCATCATAGACATCTCAAACTTCTCCGACATTAGTCTTCCAAACTTTTCACTAAAATGAGGGTTAGTTGACCCAAATATGATATCATCAACATAAATTTGGCACACAAATAATTCACCATTAACCCTTTTAGTAAAAAGTGTTGAATCAATTTTTCCAATCTCAAAGCCTTTTTCAATAAGGAACTTGGTCAAGCATTTATACCATGCTCTAGGAGCTTGTTTAAGACCATAAAGAGCTTTGTGAAGTTTGTAAACATGGTCGGGTTTCTTAGGATTAACAAAGCCGGGAGGTTGTTTAACATAAACTTCCTCCTCAATTTCACCATTTAGAAAAGCACTTTTAATGTCCATTTGATACAATGTGATATCATGATGGTTTGCATAAGCAAGTAAGATGCGTATGGACTCAAGTCTAGCTACGGGGGCATATGTCTCACCATAGTCCATACCTTCGACTTGAGTGTAGCCTTGAGCGACAAGACGGGCCTTGTTGCATACAACTTGTCCATCTTCATCTTGCTTATTCCAAAACACCCATTTGGTACCAATGACATTGTGCTTCTCATCGGGCTTTTCAACCAACATCCACACTTGGTTCCTCTCGAAATTGTGTAGCTCTTCATGCATGGCATTCACCCAATCCGGATCATCAAGAGCATCTTCAACCTTCATAGGTTCAATACTAGAAATGAATGAGTAATGTTCACAAAAGTTAGCCAAACGAGTTTTAGAGTGAGTAATTCTCCCGGTTTGGATATCGTCAAAGATTTGTTCGACGGGATGGTCTCTTGAGACTCTTGCTCTAACTCATGAGAGCTTTTGTTTAGGTCGGGGTAGAACATCCTCTTCATCATCTTGTTATTCCTCTTGGCCTTCTTCGTTGTTGGTGTTGTCGTTCTCTTGTGGAGGTGGAGAAGGAGGTTGATGAGGTTCATCTTGGTGTACTTCCTCGTTTTCTTCATCTTGGCGAGTCCCACTTGTGGATGCCTCCGAGTTAACTCGTGGTTCACCTTGTCGTGAGGTAGAAGCTTCCAGTTGGACGGACGAGGTACTCTCCTTCACCTCCGTTGGACGAATCTTGCCAATAGACAAGTCTTGGATTGCTTCCGAAGGGTCTTTATCTCCTACGTCAATTGGCAATTTCTCTACTTGCGAGCCGTTAGATTCATCAAACTTCACATCTACCGTCTCTTCAACCTTTCGGGTGAACTTGTTGTAGACACGGTAAGTGTGAGAGTTTGAGCCATAACCGAGTAGGAAACCTTCATGAGATTTAGGAGCAAATTTCGAACGACGATGCTTATCAAGAATGTAGCCCTTTGAGCCAAATACTCGAAAGTATCCAACTTGGGGTTTGTTACCGGTGAGAAGCTCGTATGCCGTCTTGCCGAGTAGCTTGTGAAGATATAGATGATTTGTTGCATGACAAGCTGTCTCAACCGCTTCCGCCCAAAAGTGTTTTGGCGTCTTGTACTCATCAAGCATCGTTCTCGCCATCTCAATAAGAGTCCGGTTCTTCCTCTCAACAATTCCATTTTGTTGAGGCGTGTATGTAGCCGAGAACTCATGTGTAATCCCTTCTTCGTCAAGAAAGGTGTCCACATTTGCGTTCTTCAACTCTGTTCCGTTGTTGCTGCGAACCTTCTTGATCTTCACTTCAAATTGATTTTGGGCCTTCCTAGCGAAGTTCTTGAAGATCTTTTGGACCTGCGATTTATCATCAAGAAAGAACCCCCACATAAATCTTAAAAAATCATCGACTATGACTAAACCAAACGAATTTCCACTGAGACTTTTATAGGCGTTTGGACCAAAAAGATCCATATGAAGCAGCTCGAGCGGTCTTCTCGTGGTCATGATGTTCTTCACGAGGTGGCTTCCTCCAACCTGTTTTCCTGTTTGACAAGCACTGCACAATCTATCCTTGTCAAATATAACGTCTTTCACTCCAAGGATATGATCACCTTTAATAAGCTTATCAAGATTTCGCATGCCCACATGACCTAACCTTTTATGCCACAACCAACATTTAGAAGATTTAGCAATTAAGCAAGTTCTAGGTTGAGCCTTTTTAGTGAAATCAACAATGTGTAGATCACCTCTACGTATATCGGTAAAGACCATTTTATGATTATCTCTTCGAAACACTTGACAATCTACTTCAGTAAATAGGACATTGAAACCAAAATTGGCTAGTCTAGATACAGAAAGTAAATTATACCCAAGAGATTCAACGAGCATAACATTTTGGATGGAGCTGTCATGTGAGATGACCACCTTACCAAGGCCAACCACCTTACCCTTTGAGTTATCACCAAAAGTGACATATTTTCGAGGGCCGTTGTTTTCAGCAAGCTCACGAAACATATCCTTGTCTCCGGTCACGTGATCGGTACAACCACTACCAAGAACCCATTCCTTTCCTCCAGCCATGTAGCTGAGAAGATTAGCCATAAGGCCAAAGTGTCTCATAGACTCATCGAGATCAAAGTCACTATCATCATCCTCATCATAGTATCCATGTTCGACATCGTCTTGTGATTGATCATCACCTAGAGAGAGTGATTCATTAGATTTATGATCATGACAATGTTCATATTTATGAATTCTAATGACTTCCGAGATGATATTACTAATGATTCCAACATCTCCTTTGGCACGCATAAGGTCACGAAGCTCAAATAGACAATCACCAAACATAGGATCTTTAGGATTCATCTTATTTAAAGCAATGGACTTTTGAAGAATCACATCTAGATTTTTCAAGGAATAGTCTGGAAAGCGTTCCTCAAGGAATCTCCACATGGTGTAAGCACAATCAAGAGTAGGCAAGCATGCTATCAAATTTCTAGGCAAACCTCTAGTACTAAGATTGACAGTTCTAAGATTGTGAATCATGTCGAGAGACTCATCGGGGGTAGGATGCAAAGGATCAACAAGGGGCGCACAAGGGCTAGTAATGTACTTGTTCAAGTGATATTCATTGAAAATCTCAAGCATCTCATTTTTCCAAGCATTAAAGAACTCTCCATCAAGTATGGGTACTCTATGTCTAAGACTCCCCATCGTAGACTCATCCATCTTCCTCCAATGGTGATTAAACCAAAGCAATGGAGATCAAAGCTCTAACACCAATTGAAAGGATCGAGAAGAGGTGTCTAGAGGGGGGTGATTAGACCCTCAACAAAGAAAAGTAGCAGTTTTTAATTTCTTCAAGTTAAGGTGGAGTTTTAGCACAAGTTTAAACATTCACAATACATTTCAAGAAAGCATGGCAAGAGTATATGAGCAGCGGAAAGTAAAGCATGCAAGTTGCAAGAAAGTAAAGGGATGGGATTGGAGTGTGCAAACGCAATAGGAGACACGGAGATTTTTGGTGTGGTTCCGATAGGTGGTGCTATCGTACATCCACGTTGATGGAGACTTCAACCCACGAAGGGTAACGGTTGCGCGAGTCCACAAAGGGCTCCACCCACGAAGGTTCCACGAAGAAGCAACCTTGTCTATCCCACCATGGCCATCACCCACGAAGGACTTGCCTCACTTGGGTAGATCTTCACGAAGTAGGCGATCTCCTTTCCCTTACAAACTCTTTGGTTCAACTCCACAATCTTGACGGAGGCTCCCAAGTGACACCTAACCAATCTAGGAGACACCACTCTCCAAAAGGTAATAGATGGTGTGTTGATGATGAACTCCTTGCTCTTGTGCTTCAAATGATAGTCTCCCCAACACTCAACTCTCTCACAGATTTGGATATGGGGGAAAGATGATTTGAGTGGAAAGCAACTTGGGGAAGGCTAGAGATCAAGATTCTTGTGGTTGGATTGGAATGTCTTGGTCTCAACACATGAGTAGGTGGTTCTCTCTCAGAAAATGAGTAGTGGAAGTGTAGGCACGTTCTGATGGCTCTCTCACAAATGGAGAAGGGGGTGGAGGGGTATATATAGCCTCCACACAAAATCTAACCGTTACACACAATTTACCAAACTCGGTGGGACCGAATAGTGAAACTCGGTGAGACCGACCTGGTTCAAAATGTGAACGTTAGGT
Source organism: Thinopyrum elongatum (assembly GCA_011799875.1). Taxonomy (NCBI): domain Eukaryota; kingdom Viridiplantae; phylum Streptophyta; class Magnoliopsida; order Poales; family Poaceae; genus Thinopyrum; species Thinopyrum elongatum. The sequence goes on from CM022303.1 coordinate 226,743,530, forward strand.
TTTTCGGTGGGACCGACAAGGTCAACTTGGTGAGACCAATGCGCTAGGGTTAGGGCGAAACCTCATCTCAGTGAGACCGATTGCATGAACTCGGTGAGACCGATTTCAGCAATAAGCAAACAGAGACTTGGTCAAGCAAACTCGGTGGTACCGACTGCTTATCTCGGTGAGACCGAAGTAACTCCAATAGGTAACAGAGAGTTTGCAGGGCCATCTCGGTGAGACCGAGATCCCATCGGTGAGACCGAACTGATTAGGGTTTCTGGCAGTGGCTATGTCAAGTGAACTCGGTGGCGCCGGATGAATCAAATCGGTGGGGCCGAGTTTGACTTTAGGTTTAGGACATATTTGGAATTGAGAAAGTGGTTGAGGGCTTTGGAGCATATCACTAAGCACTTTGAGCAAGTAGACCATTAAGCAACACCTCATCCCCTTTTAATAGTATTGGCTTTTCCTATGGACTCAATGTGATATTGGATCACTAAAATGAAAATGAAGAGTCTTGGGCTTTTGCCAATATGTGTCCTTAGCATCTTGAAGGGGTTCCACATCCTCCTGTCCTGCCACTCCACTGTTGAACTCATCTGAAATATACTAGATGAAAATATTAGTCCAACAAGAGATATGTTGACATTAATTACCAAAATCACCCAGGGAGCACTTGTGCTTTCAATCTCCCCCTTTTTGGTAATTGATGACAACATACATCAAAGCTTTTAGATAAAGATATGAAGTGTAACAAGTAAAGCTTTGGAAGAACATGCAACATGCATTGGCTCCCCCTTCATGTATGCAATCATATGAAGATAGATTATAAAAGTATGTGAATGCATAAACATGTCAGAGCAAGCAATGAGTTACATGTATCTTGGCTATATGCATCAGAGCAAATGATGTGAAGTGCAGAAAATATACCTACATGTCCATGAGTCCTTCTTGCAAACAATATGTACATCAGCAAGAGATCCTCATGCACATGAGTGTGATGCATATACTTACCTTGTGGCCTTGAGATGACTTTGGAAGAGATGAACCTGAGAAAACAGGGTTAGATAACACAGGAACATCTACTAAACAGAGCAAGAACAGGAAACCACAAGAGTACCAAGACTGGGATGACATGTAGTGAGTGAGTACTTAGTACTCTATTTGGATATTGACATGTCCCCAAGGGATAAAGATATGCAAAGAATTCCAAAGATTTTCTTCCCTTAAGTGTCTTTCTCCCCCTGAATCTGATATTGGATAATGGAAGAAGATAGGGAATAGAAAATCAAAGCAAAGAAAATCCGAGCAAAAGACACAAAGAAACATCTACTAACATGTCTTTCCCCTCTTAAAGACATGTGGCTTCTCTCCTCCTTGAATACCAGGCATCTGGGATGGCTAAGAAGTCTCCCTCTCCCTTTGATGTGGTTAAGCTTTGATGTGCTCTCTCTCCCCCTTTGACATCAATTTCCAAGAAGGGATCTTCTGGAGCATGAGTCAAGTAGGTTTGGTCCTTGAGTCACATTACAAAGCAACATGTAATTTAAGATGCTGGTAGAGGACAAGAATCATCGAGTGGAGCTAGAACAAATATGCAGGATGCAAATGGCAAAATGTTTCCTCAGTAGTGAAATCGGTGAGGCCGAATTTAGCACAGAGAGGAAACAATTGTCATCTCAGCTCACTAGGCAAATAAGATCTCACAAAGATTTGCAGGGAATTAACTGAAGGATTTGCAATGAATTAAATGCAGGGAATGCAGAAAATAACAGAGAAAAGAAAAGAAATCTAGATAAAGTATGCAAGAGATAAATGCAAGAACACAGAGAAACACTAGAGAACGTCATCTAGAATTGGTCGGCGACAGAGTCACCTATGTTAGAGTATATTGACTTAGGAGTCAAGTAAAGATACTTGATCATAGGTTATACTCATCGTTTAAGCTCAAAATGGGGTTGCCATTTTTTGTTTAAGCATTTTGATGTATTCACATCTTGTTGAGTTGCTTTGACCCATGTCTTGGCGTAAAGCTTCTCTAAGATGGAATAACATACCTTGGGTGGTGGTGTTGATCTTGATCATGTAGTTGAACTTGTGTTGGATGCTCAAGGTTGATGTAGTTCATCAAGAGTTGGGAGCACCACTTGTAGTTTGAGTTCACCTTCCTACATGGGTTAGTCTTGCAAGGAAGAGCACTTGTGTGTCCAAAATGACAATAATGAAACTTGATACCAAATGAAATTTGATATATTGTCAAAGGATATATTGAAAGGATTCATGCTTCCTTATCTCCAACCACCATATTGTAGAGACTTGGTGATGTAGAGATTGCTTAGAATGTGAGTGAGTTGCAATGTCATAGAGTTGGGCTCATCCAAGTACCTACAAGGGTTAGATAACATGCAAGGGTACAAGTATAGATCCAAGACATATGATCATCATCATAAGAGAAATATCAAGGATTAGTCATGTAATGGCTCATGCCTTGCATGCATCCAAATGGAGTTACTACTCCAAGTTTGAGGCATCAATGATGTTCAATTCACCTCTCAAATGGCAAAATACTTTCTCATCAAGCGGTTTGGTGAATATATCCACCAATTGCTTATCGGTACGAACATGCTTAAGATCGATATCTCCTTTAGCAACATGATCGCAAATGAAATGATGACGAACTTCAATATGCTTAGTTCGAGAATGTTGCACGGGGTTGTGAGCAATATTAATAGCACTCTCATTATCACAAAGCAATGGAACATGTTTCACATAGATCCCATAATCTTTAAGAGTTTGGGTCATCCAAAGTAATTGAGCACAACATGAACCGGCGGCAATGTATTCCGCTTCGGCGATGGATAAGGATACCGAGTTTTGTTTCTTGGAGGACCAAGACACAAGAGATCTACCAAGAAGTTGACAAGTACCCGAAGTGGACTTTCTATCAACCTTGTCTCCAGCATAGTCCGAATCAGAGTAGCCAACAAGATCAAAAGAAGACCTCTTAGGATACCAAATGCCAAAGTTTGGTGTGTGAATTAAGTATCTCACTATCCTTTTCACAGCCTTAAGATGACATTCTTTGGGGGCCGCTTGATATCGTGCACATATGCACACACTTAGCATAATATCGGGACGGGAGGCACATAGATATAACAATGAACCAATCATAGAGCGGTAAACCTTTTGGTCAACCGGTTCGCCATCCTTAGTCAAGTCAAGATGTCCACTAGTAGGCATGGGTGTATTCATACCTTTGCATTCTTGCATGTTGAACTTCTTGAATAAGTCCTTGGTATACTTTGTTTGAGAAACAAAGGTACCCTCCTTAGTTTGCTTGATTTGCAAACCAAGAAAGAACTTGAGTTCACTCATCATAGACATCTCAAACTTCTCCGACATTAGTCTTCCAAACTTTTCACTAAAATGAGGGTTAGTCGAGCCAAATATGATATCATCAACATAAATTTGGCACACAAATAATTCACCATTAACCCTTTTAGTAAAAAGTGTTGAATCAATTTTTCCAATCTCAAAGCCTTTTTCAATAAGGAACTTGGTCAAGCATTTATACCACGCTCTAGGAGCTTTTTTAAGACCATAAAGAGCTTTGTGAAGTTTGTAAACATGGTCGGGTTTCTTAGGATTATCAAAGCCGGGAGGTTGTTTAACATAAACTTCCTCCTCAATTTCACCATTTAGAAAAGCACTTTTAATGTCCATTTGATACAATGTGATATCATGATGGTTGGCATAAGCAAGTAAGATGCGTATGGACTCAAGTCTAGCAACGGGGGCACATGTCTCACCATAGTCCATACCTACGACTTGAGTGTAGCCTTGAGTGACGAGAGGGGCCTTGTTGCGTACAACTTGTCCATCTTCATCTTGCTTATTCCGAAACACCCATTTGGTACCAATGCAATTGTGCTTCTCATCGGGCTTCTCAACCAACATCCACACTTGGTTCCTCTCGAAATTGTGTAGCTCTTCATGCATGGCATTCACCCAATCCGGATCATCAAGAGCATCTTCGACCTTCATAGGTTCAATACTAGAAATGAATGAGTAATGTTCACAAAAGTTAGCCAAACAAGTTTTAGAGCGAGTAATTCTCCCGGTTTGGATATCGTCAAAGATTTGTTCGACGGGATGGTCTCTTGAGACTCTTGCTCTAACTCGTGAGAGCTTTTGTTTAGGTCGGGGTAGAACATCCTCTTCATCATCTTGTTCTTCCTCTTGGCCTTCTTCGTTGTTGGTGTTGTCGTTCTCTTGTGGAGGCGGAGAAGGAGGTTGATGAGGTTCATCTTGGTGTACTTCCTCGTTTTCTACATCTTGGCGAGTCCCACTTGTGGATGCCTCCGAGTCAACTCGTGGTTCACCTTGTCGTGAGGTAGAAGCTTCCACTTGGACGGACGAGGTACTCTCCTTCACCTCCGTTGGACGAATCTTGCCAATAGACAAGTCTTGGATTGCTTCCGAAGGGTCTTTGTCTCCTACGTTAATTGGCAATTGCTCTACTTGCGAGCCGTTAGATTCATCAAACTTCACATCTACCGTCTCTTCAACCTTTCGGGTGAAATTGTTGTAGAGACGGTAAGTGTGAGAGTTTGAGCCATAACCGAGTAGGAAACCTTCATGAGATTTAGGAGCAAATTTTGAATGACGATGCTTATCAAGAATGTAGCACTTTGAGCCAAATACTTGAAAGTATCCAACTTGGGGCTGTTACCGGTGAGAAGCTCGTATGTCGTCTTGCCGAGTAGCTTGTGAAGATATAGACGATTTGTTGCATGACAAGCTGTCTCAACCGCTTCCGCCCAAAAGTGTTTTGGCGTCTTGTACTCATCAAGCATCGTTCTCGCCATCTCAATAAGAGTCCGGTTCTTCCTATCAACAACTCCATTTTGTTGAGGCGTGTACATAGCCGAGAACTCATGTGTAATCCCTTCTTCGTCAAGAAAGGTGTCCACATTTGCGTTCTTGAACTTCGTTCCGTTGTCGCTGTGAACCTTCTTGATCTTCACTTCAAACTGATTTTGGGCCTTCCTAGCGAAGTTCTTGAAGATCTTTTGGACCTACTATTTATCATCAAGAAAGAACACCCACGTAAATCTTGAAAAATCATCGACTATGACTAAACCAAATGAATTTCCACCGAGACTTTTATAGGCGTTTGGACCAAAAAGATCCATATGAAGCAGCTCGAGCGGTCTTCTCGTGGTCATGATGTTCTTCATGGGGTGGCTTCCTCCAACCTGTTTTCCTGGTTGACAAGCACTGCACAATCTATCCTTGTCAAATATAACGTCTTTCACTCCAAGGATATGATCACCTTTAATAAGCTTATCAAGATTTCGCATGCCCACATGACCTAACCTTCTATGTCACTACCAACCTTTAGAAGATTTAGCAATTAAGCAAGTTCTAGGTTGAGCCTTTTTAGTGAAATCAACAATGTCTAGATCACCTCTATGTATACCGGTAAAGACCATTTTATGATTATCTCTTCGAAACACTTGACAATCTACTTCAGTAAATAGGACATTGAAACCGAAATCGGCTAGTCTAGATACAGAAAGTAAATTATACCCAAGAGATTCAACGAGCATAACATTTTGGATGGAGCTGTCATGTGAGATGGCCACCTTACCCTTTGAGTTATCACCAAAAGTGACATATTTTCGAGGGCCGTTGTTTTCAGCAAGCTCACGAAGCATATCCTTGTCTCCGGTCATGTGATCGGTACATCCACTACCAAGAACCCATTCCTTTCCTCCAGCCATGTAGCCGCGAAGATTAGCCATAAGACCAAAGTGTCTCATAGACTCATCGAGATCAAAGTCACTATCATCATCCTCATCATAGTATCCATGTTCGACATCGTCTTGTGATTGATCATCACCTAGAGAGAGTGATTCATTAGATTTATGATCATGACAATGTTCATCTTTATGAATTCTAATGACTTCCGAGATGATATTACTAATGATTCCAACATCTCCTTTGGCACGCATAAGGTCATGAAGCTCAAATAGACAATCACCAAACATAGGATCTTTAGGATTCATCTTATTTAAAGCAATGGACTTTTGAAGAATCACATCTAGATTTTTCAAGGAATAGTCTGGAAAGCATTCCTCAAGGAATCTCCACATGGTGTAAGCACAATCAAGAGTAGGCAAGCATGCCATCAAATTTCTAGGCAAACCTCTTGTAATAAGATTGACAGTTCTAAGATTGCGAATCAGGTCGAGAGACTCATCGGGGGTAGGATGCAAAGGATCAACAAGGGGCGCACAAGGGCTAGTAATGTACTTGTTCAAGTGATATTCATTGAAAATCTCAAGCATCTCAATTTTCCAAGCATTAAAGAACTCTCCATCAAGTATGGGTACTCTATGTCTAAGACTCCCCATCATAGACTCATCCATCTTCCTCCAATGGTGATTAAACCAAAGCAATGGAGACCAAAGCTCTGATACCAATTGAAAGGATCGAGAAGAGGTGTCTAGAGGTGGGTGATTAGACCCTTAACAAAGAAAAGTAGCAGTTTTTAATTTCTTCAAGTTAAGGTGGAGTTTTAGCACAAGTTTAAACAGTCACAATACATTTCAAGCAAGCATGGCAAGAGTATATGAGCAGCACAAAGTAAAGTATGCAAGTTGCAAGAAAGTAAAGGGATGGGATTGGAGTGTGCAAACGCAATAGGAGACACGGAGATTTTTGGCATGGTTCCGATAGGTGGTGCTATCGTACATCCACGTTGATGGAGACTTCAACCCACGAAGGGTAACGGTTGCGCGAGTCCACGGAGGGCTCCACCCACGAAGGGTCCACGAAGAAGCAACCGTGTCTATCCCACCATGGCCATCGCCCACGAAGGACTTGCCTCACTTGGGTAGATCTTCACGAAGTAGGCGATCTCCTTGCGCTTACAAACTCCTTGGTTCAACTCCACAATCTTGACGGAGGCTCCCAAGTGACACCTAACCAATCTAGGAGACACCACTCTCCAAAAGGTAATAGATGGTGTGTTGATGATGAACTCCTTGCTCTTGTGCTTCAAATGATAGTCTCCCCAACACTCAACTCTCTCACACAGATTTGGATATGGTGGAAAGATGATTTGAGTGGAAAGCAACTTGGGGAAGGCTAGAGATCAAGATTCTTGTGGTTGGATTGGAATGTCCTTGTCTCAACACATGAGTAGGTGGTTCTCTCTCAGAAAATGAGTAGTGGAAGTGTAGGCACGTTCTGATGGCTCTCTCACAAATGGAGAAGGGGGTGGAGGGGTATATATAGCCTCCACACAAAATCTAACCGTTACACACAATTTACCAAACTCGGTGGGACCGAATAGTGAAACTCGGTGAGACCGACCTGGTTCAAAATGTGAATGTTAGGCTTTTCGGTGGAACCGACAAGGTCAACTCGGTGAGACCGATGCGCTAGGGTTAGGGCGAAACCTCATCTCGGTGAGACCGATTGCATGAACTCGGTGAGACCGATTTCAGCAATAAGAAAACAGAGACTTGGTCAAGCAAACTCGGTGGTACCGACTGCTTATCTCGGTGAGACCGAAGTAACAGCAATAGGTAACGGAGAGTTTGCAGGGCAATCTCGGTGAGACCGAGATCCCATCGGTGAGACCGAACTGATTAGGGTTTCTGGCAGTGGCTATGTCAAGTGAACTCGGTGGCGCCGGATGAATCAAATCGGTGGGGCCGAGTTTGACTTTAGGTTTAGGACATATTTGGAATTGAGAAAGTGGTTGAGGGCTTTGGAGCATATCACTAAGCACTTTGAGCAAGTAGACCATTAAGCAACACCTCATCCCCTTTTAATAGTATTGGCTTTTCCTATGGACTCAATGTGATATTGGATCACTAAAATGAAAATGAAGAGTCTTGGGCTTTTGCTAATATGTGTCCTTAGCATCTTGAAGGGGTTCCACATCCTCCTGTCCTGCCACTCCACTGTTGAACTCATCTGAAATATACTAGATGAAAATATTAGTCCAACAAGAGATATGTTGACATTAATTACCAAAATCACCCAAGGAGCACTTGTGCTTTCAGGAACCTCCTAAAACCCTCGATGCTCGTTATGTGAAAAATATTAAACACTACTTTGATAATCCTGAGAAAACCCGGTTCAACTTGATAATGGGAGACACGTTGGATCAACGTGAATACTTCAGGGATTATCGCTTGACTCAAAAAGGGAAACTGTTATGGGATCAAATTCAGATGTTACATTGGTATGCTCGGGATCTATGCTTGAGATATGATTATACTTGGTGGTCTGTTTGAAAAGTATGATGATTATGATGATGCTGTTTATAGACCTGAAAATTTTGCTATACTTAAATATTGCTATGAGAATCATAAATACAATTCCGATATTGATGTATTTATTGAGGAAGTCTCTGCTGTCCACGAAGAGACTAATATTATGCAGAAACTATGGAAGGAGAAATTGATGACACTGTGAGCTCATTAGATGAAAAAGATGAGGAGGAGAGTGAAGAACAAAAGGAGGAAGTACAGATTGATCACCCATGCCTACCTTCTAATGAGAGTAACTCTTTAACTCATACATTGTTTAATTTCCCTTCATGCTTACCGAAGGATGAATGCTATGATAATTGCTATGATCTTGTTGACTCATTTGAAATACCCCTTTTTGATGAAATTGATGCTTGCTATGCTTGTGGCCATGATGCCAATATGAATTATGCTTATGGAGATGAACTTGCTATAGTTCCTTATGTTAAGAATGAAATTGTTGCTATTGCACCCAAACATGATAGTCCTATTATCTTTTTGAATTCTCCCAGCTACACTATATCGGAGAAGTTTGCTCTTATTAAGGATTATATTGATGGGTTGCATTCCACCATTACACATGATGATTTTGATGAATATAATATGCATGTGCTTGCTGCTCCTACTTGCAATTATTATGAGAGAGGAACTACATCTCCGCCTCTCTATGTTTCCAACACGATAAAATTGCAAGAAACTATTTATACTATGTATTGGCCTTTACTTGATGTGCATGAATTGTTCTTTTATGACATGCCGATGCATAGGAAGAGAGTTAGACTTCGTCATTGCATGATATATGTTGCTTTGTGCTCACTACTAAATTATAAATCATTGCTAATTAAAATTGGCTTTGATATACCTTGGGATCCGGGTGGATCGATTACTTGAGCACTTTATGCGTAGCTTAATGGCCTTAAAGAAAGCACTGCCTGGGAGACAACCCGGAAGTTTTAGAGAGTCATTTTATTTTGTTGTGTGCTTTTATAAAGTTTTAAAAACAAAAAAAAATATAGAGGGGAACTTAAAACTTTACAAAAGGAAAAGTGAACGTGAGAAGGACGAACACCGTTGGAGCGGGGGATATCCTTGAACTTGTTCATGCCCATGGAAACTTTGTGAATCTTGAATTACATAAACTTTTCAACAAAAATAATTATCCCCTTGTACAAATCCATTGTATTATTAAAATAATGTGCCAAGATTTGCCTTTAGGATGATTAGATTGCTTGTTGGTATGTGCGGTGCAAAAACAGAAACTTTGGCTGTAGTGCGTGATTTTACATATTTTTTTACTGGAACGTCAAAAGTTTCTGAAATTTTTACACGGTACTGCTATGCAATTTTTTTATTTTGTCCTAATGTTTCAGATTTTTTTCGAGTTACATAAGTATGGTCAATGTTCAGATTACTACAGACTGTCCTGTTTTTGACAGATTCTGTTTTTGATGCATTGTTTTGCTTGTTTTGATGAAACTATCGATTTTATCGATGGTATAAGCTATGGAGAAGTTATAGTACCGTAGGGATAATGCAAAAACAAAATATTAATGGGTTTGCAAAAGTACTTAAATTAGTGATTTGCTTTATTATACTAAGGGATCTCACCAGTTTTCTGTTAAGTTTTGTGTGGATGAAGTGTTCAAAGATCGAGGAGGTCTCGATATGAGGAGAAGGAGGAGAGGCAAGAGTTCAAGCTTGGGGATGCCCAAGGCACCCCAAGTAAATATCCAAGGAGACTCAAGCGTCTAAGCTTGGGGATGCCCCGGAATGCATCCCATCTTTCTTCAACAAGTATCGGTATGTTTTCGTTTCGTTCATGTGATATGTGTAAATCTTGGAGAGCCTTTTGTGTTTAGTTTTCACTTTTGTTTTATGCACCATGCTGGAATGAGATAGTCCATGGCTTATTTATATAATGCTCATTGCACTTCACTTATATCATTTGAGTATGGCTTTATAGAATGCTTCATGTGCTTCACTTATATCATTTGAAGTTTGGATTGCCTATTTCTCTTCATATAGAAAACCGTTATTTGTAGAATGCTCTTTTACTTCACTTATATTTATTAGAGCATGGTATTTTGTAGAAAGAATTAAACTCTCATGCTTCAGTTATATCTATTTAGGAGTCGACAGGAATTGGTCAATTGCATGGTTAGTCACAAAATCCTACATAAAGCTTGTGGATCACTGAATATGATATGTTTGATTCCTTGCAATAGTTTTGCGATATAGAGATGGCAATATGTGGGAGGTAATAGTAAATGGTTGTGGTTAGTAGGAATATTGGTGTTAAGGTTTGTGATTCCCGAAGCATGCATGTATAGTCTCTCGTTATGCTATGAAGTTGGAGCATGATTTATTATTGATTGTCTTCCTTATGAGTGGCGGTCGGGGACGAGCGATGGTCTTTTCCTACCAATCTATCCCCCTAAGGGCATGCATAGTAGTACTTTGCTTCAAGGGCTAATAAACTTTTGCAATAAGTATATGAGTTCTTTATGACTAATGTGAGTCCATGGATTATACGCACTCTTACCTTTCCGCAATTTGCTAGCCTCTACGGTACCCTGCATTACCATTTCTCACCTCGAGAGTCGGTGCAAACTTCGCCGGTGCATCCAAACCCCGTGATATGATACGCTCTATCACACGTAAGCCTTATTATAACTTCCTCAAAACAGCCACCATACCTACCTATTATGGCATTTCCATAGCCATTCCGAGATATATTAATTGCCATGCAACTTCCACCGCTTCCGTTTTGATGACTTGAGCATTCATTGTCATATTGCTTTGCATGATCATATAGCTGACATAGTATTTGTGGCTCAGCCACCGTTCATCATTTTTATACATGTTATGCTAGATCATTGCACATCCTGGTACACTGCCAGAGGCATTCATATAGGTTCATACTTTGTTCTAGGCATCGAGTTGTAATATTGAGTTGTAAGTAAATAGAAGTGTGATGATCATCATTATTCATTATTAGAGCATGTCCCAGTGAGGAAAGGATGATGGAGGCTATGATTCCCCCATGGGTTGGGAGGAGACTCCGAAAAAAAAGAAAAAAAAGAGAAGAAAAAAGTGAGGCCAAAAAGAGCCCAAGAAAAAAATAAAAAAATAAAAATGAGAGAAAAGAGAGAAGGGGCATGCTAATTCCACACTTGTGCTTCAAAGTAGCACCATGTTTTTCATATGGAGAGTCTCCTATGTTGTCACTTTCATATACTAGTGGGAATATTTCATTACAGTTAGATGCACACCCACTTAGTTTTCAGTCTGAGATTTCATACACTTATAGCTCTTAGTGCATCCGTTGCATGGCAATCCCTACTCCTCGCATTGACATCAATTGACAGGCATCTCCATAGCCTTCTGATTAGCCGTGTCGATGTGAGACTTTCTTAATTTTTGTCTTCTCTATGTTTACCCTTATCATCATACTCCATTCCACTCATAGTGCTATATCCATGGCTTGCGCTCATGTATTGCGTGAGAGCTGAAAAAGCTGAAGTGTGTTAAAAAGTATGAACCAATTGCTCGGCTTGTCATCCGGGATGTCCTTGATAAATATTTTGTGTTAAGAAGATGGAGCATGACAAGACTATATGATTTTGTAGGGATAGCATTCTTTAGCATTGATATTTTGAAAGACATGATTGTTTGTTGGGATGCCTGAGTATTAATGTCTTTATGTCAAATTATAGACTATTGCTTTGAATCACTCGTGTCTTAATATTCATGCCATGATTAGATATATGATCAAGATTATGCTAGGTAGCATTCCACATCAAAAATTATATTTTTTTTATCATTTACCTACTCGAGGACGAGCAGGAATTAAGCTTGGGGATGCTGATACGTCTCCGTCGTATCTATAATTTTTTATTGTTCCATGCCAATATTATACAATTTTTATATACTTTTAGCAACATTTTATATTATTTTTGGGACTAACATATTGTTCCAGTGCCCAGTGCTAGTTCCGGTTTGTTGCATGTTTTTTGTTTCGCAGAATATCCATATCAAACGAAGTCCAAACGCGATAAAAATTTACGGAGAATTATTTTGGAATATATGTGATTTTTGGGAGGTAGAATCAACGCAAACGGAGGCCCAAGGCCTCCACAAGACACCAGGGCGCGGCTAAGCCCCCAGGTGCGTGGTGGTGGGTGGTTGCCACCTCGTAAGGCGGTTGCTGCTCTACTTCGGGCGCAAGAAGCTTATATCTGGAAAACAATCGTGTTAAAATCTCAGCGCAATCGGAGTTACGGATCTCCGGGAATATAAGAAACAGTTTTCGGCCAGAAAACAGGAACGCGAAACAGAAGATAACACAGAGAGAGATCCAATCTCGGAGGGGCTCTCGCCCCTCCACCGCCATGGAGGCCATGGACCAGAGGGGAACCCCTCCTCCCATCTAGGGGGGAGCCCAAGGAAGAAGAAAAAGGAGGGGGGCTCTCTCCCCCTCTCTCCCGGAGGCGCCGGAGCGCCGCTGGGGCAATCATCGTGACGACGATCTACACCAACAACTTCGCCGCCGTCAGCACCAACTCTCTCCCACTCTATGCAGCGGTGTAACACCTCTTTTCCCTGCTGTAATCTCTACTTAAACATGGTGCTCGACACTATATATTATTTCCCAATGATATGTGGTGATCCTATGATGTTTGAGTAGATCCGTTTTGTCCTATGGGTTGATAGATGATCATGATTGGTTTGAGTTGTATATTTTATTTTGGTTCTGTCCTACGGTGCCCTCCATGTCGCGCAAACGTGAGGGATCCCCGCTGTAGGGTGTTGCAATACGTTCATGATTCTTTTATGGTGGGTGGCGTGAGTGACAGAAGCACAGACCCGAGTAAGGGGGTTGTTGCGTATGGGATAAAGAGGACTTGATACTTAATGCTATGGTTGGGTTTTACCTTAATGATATTTGGTAGTTGCAGATGCTTGCTAGAGTTCCAATCATAAGTGCATATGATCCAAGTACGGAAAGTATGTTAGCTCATGCCTCTCCCTCATATAAAATTTCAACAATGATTACCGGTTTAGTTATCGATCACCTAGGGACAAATAACCTTCTTGTGTGACAAAAAGCTATTTACTAAACAACTAACTTTTATTATCTCGCAAAGTACTCGTAGTTCTATTCTTGCAAAGTAGTTCTAGCATCACACCTACAGAATAGTTTCATACTTGTTCTAGGTAAAGCAAATGTTAAGTATGCGTAGAGTTGTATCGGTGGTTGATAGAACTTGAGGGAATATTTGTTCTACCTTTAGCTCCTCGTTGGGTTCGACACTCTTATTTATCGAAAAGGGCTACAAACGATCCCCTATACTTGTGGGTTATCAGGGCGCTACGGGCGGAGGCAGCTGCGGTGGCTACAGACGAAGAAGGCGAGGGAGGAGGCGCGTGGGGTGGCGCAGTTGCAGCAGCAGTAGAAGAAGGGGTTGGCTGGGCTCGAGCAGGAGGTAGCGAGTGAGCAGCGACAACGCACGCGCGGGCGATGCGGGAGGAGGGCGGCAGCAGTGGGACAAGGCCGCGGGGAATGATGGGTGTGGCGCAGGGCGTAGCGACACGAGGGGAGCGCGCGGGGGGCGCAGCGGGCGCGGTCCAACCGCTGCGAGCACGGGGCGGGCGCGACCACGGCGAACGGTGAACTACGGCGAGTCAGCAGGGGAAAGAGAGGGGGAGCGGGCAGTGCTCACCAGAGGAGCACAAGGCGGCTCGTCGATAGTTTAGGGGCAGCAGATGGCGCAGACGATGCAGATCGACGCGGCGGCCGATGATGGCGATGCTGTGGGGGCACTCCGGCTCGTGTTCGTGGGCACAGACGAGGTAGCGCATCATGGCGGAGCGGCCGGACCAGCTTCTAGGTGGCGGGAACGATGGCGAGCGCGAGGGCGACGGAGCTCATGGCGATGGCGGGATGGTTGCGGTGGGTCTAGCGAGAGAGAGAGAGAGAGAGAGAGAGAGAGAGAGAGCGACGAGGGAGAGGGCAGAGAGGAGAGGAGCCACGGGGCGAGTGGCGAGGTGAGTGGGAGGGGCACCCGAGGCGTTGCCCGTATCCCTCCAGGGCGGCGCCGGCGAGGTGGTCGAACGGGGACACGCCCCTGTTCGGGTGCGGTCGAAGGAACAGGGCAGGGGGGAGGAAGACGACAGGGGAGGAGCTGGGCCGGACCAGCTGGGCCGAGGCCCAGGGGGGCAGGGCCCTTTTCTTTTTCCAGTTCTTTTCATTTTTTAGCTTCTGTTTTCTTTTATTTTTAAAAAGAAAAATAGTTTTATAAAATACTAAGCTTGCACCTAAAATTTCATTATAACTTAGGCCACTGCTATAATTAATTTGGCACCAAAGTAAAGTAGGTTATCATTTTTATAAATTAAAAAGCATTTAAATAATTGTTTTAACCACTGGATTAATTGTTTTAGGGCATTAAATCACTTTGTAAAAATGTTGGTTCACCACCATAATTAGCTATGGAATATTTGCCACATGATGAACATTTTAGTTTTCATGTTTGTGAAATTTTGAATTCCACTTATTATTTGAATTTAAATTCAAAGGGGAATTTGAAAAGATATAAGATCAAAGAGGATCATGCACTGTTTAGCAAAATGATTGGCTTAACATCAAGGGTTACTGTAGCTCATTAGTACAAGGGTGTTACAACTCTTCTCCTCTAACAAAAATTCTCGTCCCAAGAATTAAGAGGTAGAAGGAAAAAGATCAGGGTATTCTGCCCGAAGATTATCCTCGCATTCCCAAGTGGCTTCAGCTTCAGAATGATTTGAGCACTGCACCTTTAGAAACTTGGTAACCTTCTGGCAGGTTCGGCGTTCAGCTTCTTCCAGAATGCGAATCGAAAGCTCTTTGTATGTGAGATCATCTTGCACTTCGATCAATTCCGGATCCACTTCACGTTCCAGGTCTTTGAAGCAACGACGGAGTTGCGACACGTGGAAGATGTCATGGACGTGAGATAATTGAGGTGGCAATTCCAGTTGGTAAGCCACTAGTCCATGACGGGCGAGAATGCGGAAGGGTCCAATGTAGCAAGGAGTTAGCTTTCCCTTGACTCCGAACCGATGAGTGCCTCTCAAAGGAGTGACACACAGATAAGCTTGTTCACCAGGTTGATAAGTTGAACCCCAGTGTTTCCGGTCATAGTTGCTCTTCTTGCGGGACTGGGTCGCCTTGAGATTATCCCGTACAATGCGAACCTGCTCTTCAGCTTGTTGGATGATGTCTTGACCAATGAGCGTCCGTTCCCCAGTTTCTGACCAATTCAGAGGGGTTCGGCACTTACGTCCATAAAGCACTTCGAAGGGTGATACGTCTCCAATGTATCTATAATTTTTTATTGTTCCATGCTATTATATTATATGTTTTGGATGTTTTATATGCATTAATATGATACTTATATTATTTTTGGGACTAACCTATTAACCTAGAGCCCAGTGTCAGTTTCTGTTTTTTCCTTGTTTTTGAGTTTTACAGAAAAGGAATATCAAACGGAGTCCAAATGGAATAAAATTTACGATGCTTTTTCTTGGACCAGAAGACATCCACGGAGCTTGGAGAGGGGGCCAGTAGAGTCCTGAGGGACCCACAAGCCCTCAGGCCGTGCCCTAGGGGGGCGTGCCTCCCTGGCTTGTGGGCTCCTCGGGAGTCCCCCAACCCAATTCTTGCTCTATAAATTCCCAAATATTCCCGAACCAACAGAAGCGTCCACCAAAATACTTTTCCGCCGCCGCAAGCCTCTGTTCCCGTGAGATCCCATCATGGGGCCTTTTCCGGCACCCTGCCGAAGGGGGATTCGATCACGGAAGGCCTCTACATCAACCTTGCTGCCCTTCCGATGAAGCGTGACTAGTTTACCATAGACCTACGGGTCCATAGCTAGTAGCTAGATGGCTTCTTCTCTCTCTTTGATCTTCAATACAATGTTCTCCTCGATGTTCTTGGAGTTCTATCTGATGTAATATTCTTTTGCAGTGTGTTTGTCGAGATCCGATGAATTGTGGATTTATGATCAGATTATCTATGAATATTATATGAGTCTTTTCTGAACTCTTTTATGCATGATTAAATATCTTTGTATTTCTCTTTGAATTATCGGTTTGGTTTGGCCAACTAGACTGGTTTTTCTTGCAATGGGAGAGGTGCTTAGTTTTGGGTTCAATCTTGCGGTGTCCTCACCCAGTGACATAGTAGGGGTAGCGAGGAACGTATTGTATTGTTGCCATCAAGGGTAAAAAGATGGGGTTTTGATACGTCTCCAACATATCTATAATTTTTTATTGTTCCATGTTGTTATATTATCATTCTTGGATGTTTTATAATCATTTTATATCATTTTTGGTACTAACCTATTGACATAGTGCCCAGTGCCAGTTGCTGTTTTCTGCATGTTTTTTACATCGCAGGAAATCAATACCAAACGGAGTCCAAACGCAGCGAAACTTTTTGTGGATGTTTTTTGGACCAGAAGACATCCAGTGGGCCGGAGAAGCACCTGGGGGGTGCTCCGAGGGGAGCACAACCCACCAGGGTGCGCCTGGAGGCCCAGGCGCGCCCAGGTGGGTTGTGCCCACCTCGGCCGCTTCCCGCACCGCCTCTTTGCTCTATAAATACTCCAATATTCCAGAAACCCTAGGGGAGTCGACGAAAATCAATTCCAGCCACCGCAGAGTCCAGAACCACCAGATCCAATCTAGACACCATCATGGAGGGGTTCACCACTTCCATTGGTGCCTCTCCGATGATGCGTGAGTAGTTCTTTGTAGACCTACGGGTCCGTAGTTAGTAGCTAGATGGCTTCCTCTCTCTCTCTCTTGATCTTTAATACAATGGTCTCTTGGAGACCATATGATGTAACTCTTTTTGCGGTGTGTTTGTTGGGATCTGATGAACTTCGAGTTTATGATCAGATCTATCTTTTTATCCATGAAAGTTATTTGAGTCTTCTTTGATCTCTTATATGCATGATTGCTTATAGCCTCGTACTTCTTCTCTGATATTTAGGTTTTGTTTGGCCAACTTGATCTATTTATCTTGCAATGGGAAGAGGTGCTTTGTAGTGGGTTCGATCTTACGGTGCTTGATCCCAGTGACAGAAGGGGAACCGACATGTATGTATCGTTGCTACTAAGGATAAAATGATGGGGTCTATTTCTACATAAATTGATCTTGTCTACATCATGTCATCGTTCTTATTGCATTACTCCGTTTCTCCATGAACTTAATACACTAGATGCATGCTGGATAGCGGTCGATGTGTGGAGTAATAGTAGTAGATGCAGGCAGGAGTCGGTCTACTAATCTTGGACGTGATGCCTATATAATGATCATTGCCTGGATATCATCATGATTATTTGAAGTTCTATCAATTGCCCAACAGTAATTTGTTCACCCACCATTTGCTATTTTTCTCGAGAGAAGCCACTAGTGAAACCTACGGCCCCCGGGTCTCTTCTTTAATATATTTGCCTTTGCGATCTATTTTTCCCTTGCTTTTATTTTCAGATCTATTAAACCAAAAATACAAAAATACCTTGCTGCACTTTATTTTATTTGGCGTTCGATCTATCAATATTTACTACTCTCTCACGTCCGTTTGCCAATTTCTGGCGTCGTTGCCCGAAAGGGATTGACAACCCCTTTTACACGTCGGGTTGCGAGTATTTGCTATTTGTGTGCAGGTGTTGTTCATGTAGTGTTGCTTGGTTCTCCTACTAGTTTGATAACCTTGGTTTCATCACTGAGGGAAATACCTACCGCCGCTGTGCTGCATCATCCCTTCCTCTTTGGGGAAATACTGACGTAGCTTCAAGCCGCATCAGGTTTTCATCATATTGCTTGAGTTTATACCTCTACATCATGTCATCTTACTTAAAGCGTTGCTCTGTTCTTATGAACTTAATACTCTAGATGCAGGCAGGAGTCGGTCGATGTGTGGAGTAATAGTAGTAGATGCAGAATCGTTTCGGTCTACTTGACACGGACGTGATGCCTATATTCATAATCATTGCCTTGGATATCGTCATAACTTTGCGCTTTTCTATCGATTGCTCGAGAGTAATTTGTTCATCCACCGTATGTTTTCTTTCAAGAGGGAAGCCTCTAGTGAAACCTATGGCCCCCGGGTCTATTTTCCATCATATATTTTCAGATCTATAAACCAAAAAAACTGAAAAATACCTTACTGCAATTTATTTGTTTTTATTTTCTTTTACATTTTAGTAATCTTTTATACCTATCTCTATTAGATCTCACTCTTGTTCGAGGCCGTGAAGGGATTGACAACCCCTTTTTCGCGTTGAGTGCAAGTGTTTGTTAGTTTGTGCACATGCATAGATTGGAGACTTGCTTGTGCCTCCTACTGGATTGATACCTTGGTTCTTAACTGAGGGAAATACTTATCTCTACTTTGCTGCATCACCCTTTCCTCTTCAAGGGAAAAATCAACGCTAGCACAAGAAGTAGCAGGAAGAATTTCTGGCGCCGTTGCCGGGGAGGTTCTGCATCAAGCCTACCAAGTACCCACCATAAATTCTCATCTCTTGCATTACATTATTTTCCATTTGCCTCTTGTTTTCTTCTCCCCCACTTCTAAAATGTCTTTAGAAAAAACACAAAAAGATTTGCCTTTTTATTCGCCCTTCTTTCGTTCGTCTTTTCGTTTGCCTTTATGTCTTACATGGTTTGTTTGCTTGTTCGCTTGGAATAATTGTGTATTTATTGAAAATCAGAAATCAAAAAGTTTATGGATCCTCATCCACTTGCTAATGTTTTTAAGAGATCCAATTATGATGAACCAATTGCTAGTGAGTTGCGTGCACTAGATTATCTTTATGAAGTTTTGCTTGAAATTCGTGAATCTGAACATTGTGAAGAAATTGATGAAGTGATTCATGATCGCTCCTTGAATGAAAAGCATGATTGCAATGATGTTATAAATTCTATTAATGTCAATTGTGCTAATAATATGCAAAACCCCAAGCTTGGGATGCTAATTTTGCTATGTCCGCTACTTATTGCAATGATCATGATTGGGGTGATAATGCTTCTTATGATCTTGAAAATTTATTTAAGCCTCATGATGAATATGATATTGATAATAATGTTTGCAATAATGTTAAAAGTGGGTTTGGAAGAGTGCCAACTCTAGTTAATAGTGATCCCACTACTTTGGAGTTTGATCAATCTTATGAAGTTTTTGATAAAAGTGGGCTTGGAGAAGTCATGACTTTGTTTGATGATAATCCCACTATTTTGGAAGAGTGTCAACTTTGCATGCATGTGGATCATGTAGAGAAAATTTTATATGATAGCTATATTGTTGAATTTGAATATGATCCCACATGTAATTATTATGAGAGAGGAAAATATGGTTGTAGAAATTTTCATGTTACTAAATTACCTTTCGTTATGTTGTGATTGCTATTGTTTCTTTCTTCTTCCTTGCATATGCTAGTTTTTGCTTGTATTGATAAATATTTTCCCTATAAAATGCCTATGCATAGGAAGTATGTTAGACTTAAACTTGTTTTTCACATGCTACATGATGCTCTCTTCGTGTTTCAATTGCTATTTTGCATGTGAGCATCATTAAAATTATCAACGCCTAGCTAAAAGGCTTTAAAGAAAAGCGCTTGTTGGGAGACAACCCAATATTTTTATTTTTTGTTTTTATGAGAATGCACATTATTACCTATGTATTAATTGTGTTTTTGTGTTTTAATTAGTGTTTGAGCCAAGTAAGACCTTTGGGATGGTCTACGGTGATAATTGATTAGCTGAAAAATAGAACCTTTTGCGTCCAGTAACAGAATTGTTTAAATTCCCTGGAGCGTGGAAAAACTCTGAATTTTTTACACAAGATTGATATAAAAATTTCCCTGTTGTCATAAGTTTTCAGAATTTTTGGATTTACAGAAGTATGAGAACAATTCAGATCTTCGCAGACTGTTCTATTTTTGACAGATTCTGTTTTTCATGTGTTGTTTGCTTATTTGGATGAATCTATGGGTAGTATCGGGGGGGGGGGGAATGAACCATGGAGAAGTTGGAATACAGTAGATATAACACCATTATAAATTAAGAATGAGTTCACAACAGTACCTAAAGTGGTGATTTATTTTATTATACTAACAGATCTCATGAGTTTTCTGTTGAGTTTTGTGTTGTGAAGTTTTCAAGTTTTGGGTAAAGATTTGATGGACAATAGAATAAGGAGTGGCAAGAGCCTAAGCTTGGGGATGCCCAAGGCACCCGAAGGTAATATTCAAGGACAACCAAGCATCTAAGCTTGGGGATGCCTCGGATGGCATCCCCTCTTTTGTCTTCGTCCATCGGTAAATTTACTTGAGGCTATATTTTTATTCACCACATGATATGTGTTTTGCTTGGAGCGTCTTGTATGATATGAGTCTTTGCTTTTTAGTTTTCCACAATCATCCTTGTTGTACACATCTTTTGAGAGGGACACGCATGAATCGTGAATTTATTAGAATACTCTATGTGCTTCACTTATATCTTTTGAGCTAGGCAGTTTGCTCTAGTGCTTCACTTATATCTTTTTAGAGCACGGAGGTGGCTTTATTTTATAGAAATTGTTGAACTCTCATGCTTCACTTATATTATTTTGAGAGTCTCTAAATAGCATGGTAATTTTCTTAGGTTGTGAATTTAGTCCTAATATGATGGGCATCCAAGAGGGATATAATAAAAACTTCCATATAAAGAGCATTGAATAGATGAGAAGTTTGATTCCTTTCATTTGTTTTGAGATATAAAGATGGTGATATTAGAGTCATGCTAGTGAGTAATTGTGGATTGGTAGAAATACTTGTGTTAAAGTTTGTGATCCCCGTAGCATGCACGTATGGTGAACCGTTATGTGATGAAGTTGGAGCATGATTTATTTTTTTGATTGTCTTCCTTATGAGTGGTGGTCAGGGACGAGAGATGGTCTTTTCCTACCAATCTATCCCCCTAGGAGCATGCGTGTAGTACTTTGTTTCGATAGCTAATAAATTTTTGCAATAAGTATGTGAGTTCTTTATGACTAATGTTGAGTCCATGGATTATACGCACTCTCACCCTTCCACCATTGCTAGCCTCTCTAGTACCGCGCAATTCTCGCCGATGCATTAAACCCACCATATATTTTCCTTAAAACAGCCACCATACCTACCTATTATGGCATTTCCATAGCCATTCCGAGATATATTGCCATGCAACTTCCACCGTTCTATTTTATTATGACACGCATCATCATTGTCATATTGCTTTGCATGATCATGTAGTTGGCATAGTATTTGTGGCAAGGCCACCGTTCATATTTTTTTATACATGTCACTCTTGATCATTGCACATCCCGGTACACTGCCAGAGGCATTCATATAGAGTCATATCTTGTTCTAGTATCAAGTTGTAATTCTTGAGTTGTAAGTAAATAAAAGTGTGATGATCATAATTATTAGGGCATTGCCCCATGTGAGGAAAGGATGATGGAAGCTATGATTCCCTCACAAGTTGGGATGAGTCTCCGTACTTTACAAAAAATTAAAAGAGGCCAAAGAAGCCCAAATAAAAAAGAAGAGGCCAAAGAAGCCCAAACAAAAAACAAAAAAATGAGAGAAAGGAGAGAAGGGACAATGTTACTATCCTTTTTCCACACTTGTGCTTCAAAGTAGCACCATGATCTTCATGATAGAGAGTCTCCTATTTTGTCACTTTCATATACTAGTGGGAATTTTTCATTATAGAACTTGGCTTGTATATTCCAATGATCGGCTTCCTCAAATTGCCCTAGGTATTCGTGAGCAAGCGAGTTGGATGCACACCCACTTAGTTTCTTTTTGAGCTTTCATACACTTATAGCTCTAGTGCATCCTTTGCATGGCAATCCCTACTCACTCACATTGATATCTATTGATGGGCATCTCCATAGCCCATTAATATGCCTAGTTGATGCGAGACTTTCTCCTTCTTTTTGTCTTCTCCGCAACCACCATATTCTGTTTGACCTATAGTGCTATATCCATGGCTCATGCTCATGTATTGCGTGAAAGTTGAAAAAGTTTGACAACACCAAAAG
This sequence comes from Thinopyrum elongatum, assembly GCA_011799875.1. Classification (NCBI taxonomy): domain Eukaryota; kingdom Viridiplantae; phylum Streptophyta; class Magnoliopsida; order Poales; family Poaceae; genus Thinopyrum; species Thinopyrum elongatum. Next base: position 226,765,965 of record CM022303.1, read on the forward strand.
TATGAAAAAATTGCTTGGATTATCATCGGGGTTGTGCATGATTAAATACTTTGTGTGATGAAGATGGAGCATAGCCATACTATATGATTTTGTAGGGATAACTTTCTTTGGCCATGTTATTTTGAGAAGACATGATTGCTTTATTAGTATGCTTGAAGTATTATTGTTTTTATGTCAATATTAAACTTTTGTTTTGAATCTTATGGATCTGAATATTCATACCACAATAAAGAAGATTACATGGATAAATATGTTAGGTAGCATTCCACATCAAAAATTCTGTTTTTATCATTTACCTACTCTAGGACGAGTAGGAATTAAGCTTGGGGATGCTTGATACGTCTCCAACGTGTCTATAATTTTTTATTGTTCCATGCTATTATATTATCTGTTTTGGATGTTTTATATGCATTAATATGCTATTTTATATTATTTTTGGGACTAACCTATTAACCTAGAGCCAAGTGCCAGTTTCTGTTTTTTCCTTGTTTTGAGTTTTACAGAAAAGGAATATCAAACGGAGTCCAAATGGAATAAAACTTTAGGATGATTTTTCTTGGACCAGAAGACATCCACGGAGCTTGGAGAGGGGGTCAGAAGAGTCCCGAGGGACCCACAAGCCATCAGGCCACGCCCTAGGGGGCGCGCCTCCCTGGCTTGTGGGCTCCTCGGGAGTCCCCCAACCCTAATTCTTGCTCTATAAATTCCCAAATATTCCCAAACCAACAGAAGCGTCCACCAAAATACTTTTCCGCCGCCGCAAGCCTCTGTTCCCATGAGATCCCATCTTGGGGCCGTTTCCGGCACCCTGCCGGAGGGGGATTTGATCACGGAGGGCCTCTACATCAACCTTGCTGCCCTTCCGATGAAGCGTGAGTAGTTTACCACAGACCTATGGGTCCATAGCTAGTAGCTAGATGGCTTCTTCTCTCTCTTTGATCTTCAATACAATGTTCTCCTTGATGCTCTTGGAGTTCTATCTGATGTAATATTCTTTTGCGGTGTGTTTGTCGAGATCCGATGAATTGTGGATTTATGATCAGATTATTTATGAATATGTGAGTCTTTTCTGAACTCTTTTATGCATGATTAAATATCTTTGTATTTCTCTTTGAATTACCGGTTTGGTTTAGCCAACTAGATTGGTTTTTCTTGCAATGGGAGAGGTGCTTAGTTTTGGGTTCAATCTTGCGGTGTCCTCACCCAGTGACATAGTAGGGGTAGCGAGGCACGTATTGTATTTTGTTGCCATCAAGGGTAAAAAGATGGGGTTTTCATCATATTGCTTGAGTCTATCCCTCTACATCATGTCATCTTACTTAAAGCGTTGCTCTGTTCTTATGAACTTAACACTCTAGATGCAGGCAGGAGTCGGTCGATGTGTGGAGTAATAGTAGTAGATGCAGAATCGTTTCGGTCTACTTGACAAGGACGTGATGCCTATATTCATAATCATTGCCTTGGATATCGTCATAACTTTGCGCTTTTCTATCAATTGCTCGACAGTAATTTGTTCACCCACCGTATGTTTTCTTTCAAGAGAGAAGCCTCTAGTGAAACCTATGGCCCCCGAGTCTATTTTCCATCATATATTTTCAGATCTATAAACCAAAAAACCCAAAAATACCTTGCTGCAATTTATTTGTTTTTATTTTTTTTACATTTTAGTAATCTTTTATACCTATCTCTATTATATCTCACTCTTGTTCGAGACCGTGAAGGGATTGACAACCCCTTTATCGCGTTGGGTGCAAGTGTTTGATTGTTTGTGCAAGTGCATAGATTGGAGACTTGCTTGTACCTCCTACTGGATTGATACCTTGGTTCTTAACTAAGGGAAATACATATCTCTACTTTGTTGCATCAACCTTTCCTCTTCAAGGGAAAAATCAATGCAAGCTCAAGAAGTAGCAAAGGGTGCCATTTTCAAGCTGGCTTGATAACTGTTGTTATAAGAGAACTCCGCATAAGGGAGAGATTCTTCCCACTTCTTGCCGAATGAGATGACACAAGCCCTAAGCATGTCTTCAAGAATTTGATTGACTCGCTCGACTTGGCCTTGAGATTGGGGATGATAAGCAGTGCTCGAGGTTATATGAGTTCCCATTGCCTCTTGGAAACTATCCCAGAACTTTGAAGTGAATATGCTGCCACAGTCTGAACCGATCTCCTTCGGAATGCCGTGGAGTGACACAATTCTGCAGATATACAAGTTTGCTAATTGACTAGCAGTGATTGTCTCCTTGACTGGCAGAAAGTGAGCAACTTTCGAGAATTGGTCGATGACGACAGAGATAGCATCATTGCCCTTTTGTGACTTGGGAAGGTCAGTGATGAAGTCCATCTAAATCTTATCCCATTTCCATTCAGGAATAGGGAGAGGTTGCAGAAGTCCAGCCAGTTTCTGATGTTCTGCTTTGACGTGACGGCAAACGTCACATTCTTCGATATATCACGCAATGTCTTGCTTCATCTTGGACCACCAGTACTTCTGACGGATGTCTAGATACATCTTGGTACTTCCCGGATGAATAGATAGAGGGGTGTCATGTGCTTCTTTCATCACCTTCTCTGTCATAAGCTCGAATCGGGGTACCACAATACGATCTCTGAAGTACAAGGTACCATCTTCAGCAAGCGAGAAATCTCTGGATTTCTCTAAGGCAAGATCCTTTTTCATCAGATTAACGTGAGCATCTTTGGCTTGCGCGGACTTAATAGCCTTTAGAAGAGTTGGTTCCAGGACAAGGTTATTCAGAGAACCATGTGGAACTAGTTGAAGGTTCATCTTGCATAGCTCTTCATGAAGGCAGGGTTGAGCTTTGTAAACCATGTGATTGTTGCAATAAGACTTGCGGCTCAGAGTGTCGGCCAAGACATTCGCCCTGCCAAGGGTATAGGATATACCGCAGTTGTAGTCAGCAATAGCTTCCATCCATCGCTGCTGACGGAGGTTCGGATCTGGCTGAGTAAACAGGTACTTCATACTCTGATGATCGTTGAAGTTCTTGCAACGATTACCGAGGAGGTAATGTCGCCACAGCTTCAGTGCATAGATAACCGCAGCAAGCTCGAGGTCGTGAACTGGGTAGTTCTCTTCATGAGGACGCACTTGACGGGAGGCATAAGCAAGCACCCTGCGCTCTTGCATTAGGAAACAGCCTAATCCTCGACGTGAAGCATCGCAATAGATGGCGAAGTCCTTGCGAGAGTCAGGGGGAGCAAGCACTGGGCGAGAAGTCAGCTTGTCCTTGAGGGCCTGGCAACTTTCCTGACACTTATCTGTCCATTCGAACTTAACGCCTTTGTGAAGCAGATTAGTCAGGGGCTTGGCGATCTTGGAGAAGTTCTCGACGAAACGACGGCAATAGCTGGCGAGTCCGAGAAAGCTTCTGACTTGCTTGACAGTCTTCGGAGGGGTCCATTCAAGAATGGCCTGAACTCTTTTTGTTTTGACGGCAATGCCATCCTTGGAGATCACATGACGAAGGTAGGTTACTTCGGGTAGCCAGAATTCACACTTGGAATACTAGGCATATAGTTGATGCTCTCGAAGCTTTTCCAGAACAAGTCGAAGATGTTCAGCATGTTCTTCTTTGTTCTTGGAATAAACAAGGATATCATCTAGATAAACCACGACGAACAAACTTGTCGAGGTATTCCATGAATATGTAGTTCATCAGAAGAGAGAATGTCGATGGAGCATTGGTCAAGCCGAAGGACATGACAGTGTAGTCGTATGAACCATAGCGAGTAATGAAAGCGGTCTTGGGAATATCCTCTACACGAACCCGGAGCTGGTGGTAACCCAACCTCAAGTCGAGTTTAGAGAATACCGAGGAACCAGCCAGTTGATCATATAGATCGTTGATCTGAGGAAGGGGATACTTGTTCTGAATTGTAGCTTCACTGATAGGACGGTAGTCTTGGACTAAATGATTCATTCCATCCTTCTTCTTCACAAAGAGAGAAGGTGCCCCCCAAGCAGAGGAACTTGGACGAATGAATCCACTGCGAAAAGATTTGTCGATTTCCTCCTTAAGTTCAAGGAGTTCATGAGGCGGCATCTGGTAGGGTCGTTTGGCGATAGGAACGGTGCCTGGTTTCAAGTCGATGATGAACTCGACAGCCCGAGCAGGAGGTATCCCTGGAAGTTCTTTTGGAAAGACATATTGGAATTCGCGAATGTCTGGAATGTTCTCGATTCCCTCAAGAGGTGATGCGTTCAATGCATTCAAGGCATAAAGCCGTGCTTTGGCATTTTGAACAAGCTGAGCATGGTAGCTTACTATCTCATTCGATGGATGTAGGAGATGAACGGCTTTGGTGGCGCAAACAATAGAAGCAGTATGTGCTTTCAACCATTCCATTCCCAGAATGAGGTCAATGTTGGAAGACTCCAGAATAATGGGAGAAACATGGAATTCTAACTCTTCAATTTCAACGGGGATGTCGCGACCAATCATGGTGGTTTGACACTGTCCCACAGGGGTGCGTACCACTAACGGAGTGTTCATTTGCTCGCATCTAATGTTGTGCGCATATGCAAAATTTTCTGACATGAAAGAATGTGATGCTCCTAAATCGAATAAAACAGATGCTGGTACTGAATTCACTAGGAGAGTACCCATCATAGTAGCAGGCTGGTCTTGGGCTGCATTCAGATCAATGTTGTTAGCCTGACCACGACCGTAAGGCCTGGCATTGTTGTTGCGGGGCTGATTGTTACCACGGTCAGTTGGAGGAAGTGCAAGTTGGTACTGATTCTGAGGGTAGCTCTTGGAATGGTGACCTGGTACTGGTAGGCCACACTTGAAGCACCGACCATCATTGGGATTAGCAGCAGGAGCTTGGGGTGGTGCAGCTTGAATTCCAGGCTACCTAGGTGGTGGAGGAGGCAGACGAGGAGCAGCATAGGACTGTCTTGGAGCAGGTGCAGTTGGACGATACATGCTATGGGGGATCCAAATCCGACGCTTCTGCGGGGACGGGCTCGAAGATGAGCCAGCATCACAGTTATGCCTGAGAGATCCCTGGTCTTCCTGCAGACCAGTCTCGACCTGAATGGCCTTGTTCACCAAGGTGGCGAAGTCGACAAAGTCATGAACGAGCAGTGCTAGCTTGATATCAGGGTGAAGTCTGTCACAGAACTTTTCCTGCCTACGAGCATCACTAGCAATGTCTTCTTAAGCATAGCGAGACAAGTCTAGGAACTCCCGCTGATAAGCATCCATAGACTTGTTGTCCTGGGTGAGGTTGTGGAACTCGCGCTTCTTCCTGTCCATGATTCCCTAAGGAATGAAGCGAGCAAGGAAGGCAGCTTGGAATTCCGGCAAAGTGATGGCTGATCCAGCAGGTAGAGAACGCTGGTGGCTGTCCCACCATTGAGCAGTGGACCCTTCAGAAAGTATGACGCAAAGGTGACATAGCTAGCAGGGACCACACTAGCAGACTCTAGCTCATAGGTGATGTCGCGGAGCCAGTCATTAGCATCAAGGGGCTGAGTTGAGCTACGGTAGATGGTCGGGTTGCGGTGCATGAAGTCCTGCAGAGTTACTGGGGCTGGCTGCTGATTCATATTAGGACGAGGAAACTGAGCCATCATTCCTTCCATGAACTGGCGATTCAGCTCAAACTGCTGCATCATTCTGGCCATGAATTCGGGCAGTGGTGGAGCATTGCCACCATGGCCATGACCAGCGGGTCTAACCATCCTGCTAGAAGGTAATAGGGGTAGTTTAGCATTGAGCAGTTGTAGAGACAAAGAACCATTCATGAAGTAACATGCACAAAGAAAGAAGTGCGATAGATACATCATAGTAGTCAATGAAGACATACAGATCCATGCGCAGAGTTCGATAAAAATGGCAACATGAGTTCGGAAACACACACAGATAGACCACTAGGCGGCGCGCGGGTATGCGGCGGAGGGATACAACAACGAGACATGGCAATGGCTACATCACATCAGAGAAAACTGCTGGAGCGAGGAATCTGCAAGGGACGACGCAGGGTGCCCTCGATAAAAGGGTCTTGCGGTCCATGGACAGTGCAAAGCAGATCCTGGCTCCCAATTCGAGAAAGATGTAATACAAATCTCCGGGTGGATGTGATCATGAGATCCTAATGTTAGAGTTAGCAAAATCATTTTACCCGAATAGAAGAGAGATCAGAGTCCCAGAGTATAGGCGAGGAATAAAAGAACAAAAGATCCTAATACCACCCATTTGTGATGTGGGCCCGTAAGCCACACAATGATGTTAGTACAAGTTTTCCAAAGACTAGACTCAGCTTCGACAAGGAGTTGGAAAGGGGGCTACCTACAGGCAGTCAGCTCTAATACCAACTTGTGACGCCCTTGATTCAATCGTACACTAATCATACACGCAAATGTGTACGATTAAGATCAGGGACTCACGGGAAGATATCACAACACCACTCTAAACACAAATGAAAGTCATACAAGCTTTATATTACAAGCCAGGGGCCTCGAGGGCTCGAATACAAACGATTCAGTGGAAGCAACAATATCTAAGAATAGACATAAGTTAAACAAGTTTGCCTTAAGAAGGCTAGCACAAAAGTAGCAACGGTCTAAAAGGCAAGGCCTCCTGCCTGGGAGCCTCCTAACTACTCCTGGTTGTCAGCGGCCTCCACATAGTAGTAGGCACCCTCGGTGTAGTAGTAGTCATTGGTGGTGGCATCTGGCTCCTGGACTCCGCCATCTGATCGCAGCAATCGGGTATAGGGGAAAAAGAAGTAGCAAAGCAACCATGAGTATTCATCCAAAGTACTCGCAAGACTTACATCAGATCTATGCTAAGTATGCAACAATATCAAAGGAATGGGTTGTATCTGTGGACTGAACTGCAGAATGCCAGAAGAGAAGGGAAAGCCTAGCCTATCGAAGACTAGCATCTTGCAGCATTAGAAGAGTGCAGGTTAGCATAATATAAAGTAGTAGTATGTTGTAGTATCGCCCAGAGATTCTTCCTCGACTCCCTGCGAGAAAGCAATCCCACAGCCATCATATCCATTTCATGCCTCAGCATCCAGTTCTAGTTGTATCGATCGGGATACAACTCTGAGCATCCGTTACCATGGACATGGCTATTCGAATAGATATACTTCCCTGCAGGGGTGCACAAACTTAACCAACACGCTCGATCAACTCCGGCCGGACACACCATCAGGTCATGACCGGCCTCAGCCGATCAACACATCGCAGTCCTACCTAGGCTCAACAGAGAGGCCAGCACGCCGGTCTACATCCTAAGCGTGTAGGGGTCTTGGGCCCATCGCCCTTTTCACTCCTCCATGTTGCGTACGTGGCCGATGTCAGTCCTCGCAATCTCCTTATACAAGGCAGGTGCTTACGCAGGCCACCCGGGCGCGCGCCGCTCAGTCGCTGACGTCTGGAGAGCTTTCGGCCGATACATATGACGCAGAGTGCCCATACTTATTCCCGCGTGGTGGTCAGTGTGAAAAGGCCAGAGGCATACTTGGATCACATATCCAAATCGTTAGTGTCTTGGGAGAGCGCGGTAATGATCAATGATCCACAATATGTGGTCTTGTCGCCCCGTCTCACGGACTTACGACAAGGGCTAAGAATGCCCGGTCGTGCCGCGTGGAAAACTAGCGGGTATCCTCCAGATCAACCCGACTACACATCAAATCGCGGGTACACTCACGGTCAACCCGACTTCACTTTTCTCTCACGGGTACCCCTCGGAGCCGACCCAAGTTCAGTCATGGGTCTGTGGTAAAGTCAAACTAACCATGTGTCGAAGACAGCAAGGGGGAAACCCGAGGAATCACCCTCGATGGATTCCCACTCGATGTAACCATCACGGTGGACTTGGAGGAATCACCCTTGATGGTCCACACTTGAGGGGTTGCACGACATAGTCGTTATCAGGAGTGGTGAACGAGGAATCACCCTCGATGACCATGACCGATTAACTGCACTACAGAGTTATCATCAGGAGTGTGTTACGAGGTATCACCCTCGGCACTCGATAGTAGCTCTGCAGAGTCGTACAACGAAGGGGGGTGATGTGCTGTGTTGGGCCCTGGACGTCGATCACGTCGATAGAGTCATTTGGTAATCCAGCGGGGGCAACAGGGACAAGGTGAGGGGTCACTGATGGCTCACTAACCAACCTATACTAAGCAGTTTAGGATAAGCAGGTAAGGTACAAGAACAGGTTACAAAATTAGGCTATGCATTAGAGTAGGATCATACAAAAGCAGTAGTAGTTCTAATGCAAGCATGCACTACAAAAAAATACACTTCCATGATGATACGTGTTTGTCACAGTAGGACACATTTTCTGTCATGCATGTACATCCATGACAATTTTATAACAGAATCAAGATAGTCATACCTGTGCTGTCATAGATGTGTTCCATGACAATACAAAATTATCATCACGGAAGTGTCCACTTCCATGAGAATAAATGGCGCGTCATGGAAGTGCTTTCGTCAAGGGTAACCGACATGTGGCATCCACCATAACGGGTCGCCGTTAAGCTATCGGGTTCCGGTTTGGATCCAATAACCTGTTAACAGCTGGGACCAATGAGGATTTTCCATGTGTAAAATTCTCATTGGCTATAGCAACCACGTGTCAGCACCGCGGAAGGACAGATGTCAACTGCTCAATGGATAGGAGGCGCCTATGATACGTCGACACGTGGCAAGGCCCAACAGCGGCCCATTTAGGTTAAAAAGGCTGGCCCAGTCAAAATTATCGAGCTAGCCCATTAACGGCCTGCTTGCAGACGGCCCATTCGCAGTTAAGGCCCATACGACTAGTGTCAAATTGGCCCGTCAATGGCCCGTTCTAGACTTGTCATCATTGCGGCCCATGGTCACTTCTGGCCCGTTAACAGTCTGCTAAGTATTTGGGCTAAATTACGGCCCGGTGTGTTTACGGCCTGTTAAAGGTCCTGCTTCATTTGGGCCCATTTATTGGCCATTGAAACTTTTGGCCCATAAACTACCGTGAAGGAATTGGGTCATATTTGCCCATGTCTGACATTCGTCCTGTTAGAGGCCCACTATAGATTTGGGCCACTTCCAGCCTGTTGTGTTCTTCGGCCTGTTAACGTCGAACGAAATCCATGGGCCATATGTGGCCCAACGTCACATCGGGCCTATTAACGGCCCATATAAAACTGATACTAATCAACCCGACCGCACTTCCGGCCTGGTAAAGGCCTGTGTAGTAGGTCGGCGCATTTTCGGCCCGTCTGAATTTCGGCATGTGAACGATCCGCATTGTAAATGGGCCACCACGAGCTGAGATACATTTCGGCCTGCTAATGACCAGTGGGTTCTTTGGCACAATCAGGGCCCAATCTCACTTTCGGCCTATTAAAGGCCCATGTTTAGGCCTGTTGAAGGCCCACTGTGGGCACAGGCCTACCAAAAAATAAGAAACCTTATGCTGATTTAGGCCCAGATATGTTTAGTGGGCTACATGCAAATTACGGCCCATAATCGTTTTTAGCCCAATTGGAATTGTGGGCCCGACGAATGTTGGCACGTTGGGATCCTACGAAGCTTTCAGCCGAATACATTACTAAGATAAACCTACACTATACAAAAATAGCGTCGTAATTTCTACAGCCTTTGGCAGCATGATAAATGTTGTCTCACAACAAAATAAATTCCAGCCATACAACAAAAGGCCTGTTGGCATAAAGTTTATAGTCCTTGCAGATAAAAGCACCATCAGATGTATAGAAGCACAGATCATTTGACCTGTGTGCTAATGTTTCAGGCTGTAGAATCTGATGGAGCAGCATGATCTTCCCCTTTTTTCCGCCATTGCTCTTGAATAACGAAGCAAATGTTTGATAGTCTGGTTTCAAAACCATTCATATCTTGACGACATTTGTCAACCACTATTCTTGTTTCCAAAATGACCTCCATTAGGGATTGGACTTGTGTCTAGAGCATAGGTATATCACTCTGTCTAGCCGGAAGATTTTGTTCAGTAGGCGATTTGGATGAGGTTACCTTGACAACCAACCCAGAATTACGCAGGAAGGTGCTTTTTGTACTATTAGTGGAGAGATACTGACGCACTGCGGCAAGAGGTGACATTGTGCCTATGGTAGCCTCGTCACCTTCAGGTGGTTGTGGCTGTTCAATCATTTGTTCCATAGCTTGCTGAAAGTTTGAACTTGTAGATTAGTGTACCAGATAAGTTACTAATGAGACAAAAACAAACAAAGTAGGTTTCACGTTTATACATAACTTATTTCGATGAACTACTGTAATACATTAGCATGTATTGTAGTGCCAACTACATAATAAAATCACTTTCGGAACATATGTCCATGTAGCATGCCTACAGTATTGTCTAGTTCCTCACATTAGTTGACATCTAAGGATAAAGAGACATGGTTTAAAGTAGGATGAACATAGTATGACATCATTCATATCATGGGCAAACAGATATCAAACAAACAGGCTATTGTATCATTGTGTGGGCACGTGAACATCACAACTAGATTACAGATCAAGACCAAAAGAATATCCTTCCTCTCTTTTAAACCGTGTAAGGTGAAATGATACGTTAAGACAACTATGTATAAAAGTGAATAGAGTAACCGACATTGGCTGCATACCAAGCAGTTAAATGAACACGTCACAGTAACAAGCAGTTCAAAGGCAGGAGGAGTAAGGACTTACAACAGCGGCTTGAACTGGTGTGCTCATGCCCTTCATCTTGCTAGTGTGGCAATCCTTGAAGATTTCCACTGCATTCGGTTCAGGTTCTTTTTGGTCCGCACGGGCTTTCCTCTGTATTTGGAACAAGTCAATATAGATACGATAATATGGCACAGTAAAAAAAGGAAGTAGCAGCTATTTACAAGAGCCTCGCAGTGTGCAATATAGCTACGAGATCCTGTTGTCTGTTGGAATTTCACTTTAGAATGGTTGGTCTTGTTCTTCAAACAGTTAGCCTAGAAGAAGATACACCTGTATGGCACATATGTAAATATGAGTTCAATATGTAATCTGATCAAATACATATACCCTGTGTTTAACAAGGGTTGTCCAGTCTTCATCTGTAATATATTCCACTGGAGATGTTTGGGAGATTTCATTGTTAGCCTTGCCTTCAAAGTGAGTTTTTCTAAGGTGATACCGATACTGTCGCAGAGCAGACTGAAAAACATGAGTGCATGCTTGTTTAGTTGCATCATCTTTTGGATCCAACTTGAACCTCATCTGTTGAAAAAAGAATGTGAGTCTTATTAGGAGGAAGCTAGAAAGTATGGGACAGAGCAAGACAATATTACAAATTGCGATGAATAACATTACTTACGGATAAATGGTCAAGGAAGGTGTTAAACTGGGTATCATCTTTCTCATTCCTGTACTGGATCCACGTTGGGAGGATACGTGCATGACACCTAACGGTAACGGCTGCCTCTGATACTAACTTGGCTGACTCTGTAGCATCATGTGGCCTTTTTAAACCTGCCTCAAAATGGATCTCCATTCTTCCTCCTTTAGATTTTGTTAATTTGTCAAGCATTATCCCTGATGTCTGTTTCTGCTTACGCCGTGGTGCTAGTTCAACAACGAATATGGAAAGTGTTAGTGCACATCAAACTGTGAGAGTACATATAAAGGAGCATGCAACTGCAACTTGACTCGGTCAGGTACCGTCTTGGTGTTGATGCTCATGAGGTTCATCTGATCTTGCCAAGTCATGTTGTGTCAGCAGTGCTTCAGAAGTAGTGTTAGGTGTGAAGGCAGCTTGGGAACAGGCCAGTTGTGGAGCAAACGAACGAGTAACTCGTTGAGATGCCGGTACAGTTGAAGGGGATGCTACAGCTGGTGGAGCAGGTGATACTGTGTTTGTAGATTTAGCCAGTGGACTTGGACCTTCTACTGCATTATAAGTACAAGCAGAATCTCGAGGGAAGATCCTTTTCCATTGCACCCGACGAGTAACAGCATTCCCTACTATATTCTTTTCCTTGCTCTTTTTTGACTTTGCCATGTCAAGCCATACCCACAACACAAAAGAATAAAATCACTCTTCAGAACTCATTGATGCATGATACAGACAAGCAATACTTTGATGTAAGACAACCGTATGAGGATGGAATATGTAAGAAAAACAGGACGGCGTGACATATTCACAGCTACCTTGTGTAAACTAAGCAGAAGGATTTTCAAGAAAATAGAAGTAATGCAAGCTAGACACCATATGAAAGATGCAACCAATATCACTCTGCCAAGTTAAAAGTGTCTTATCATAAGTGACATTTCAAAAAATTAGAAGCAGTACAACCTAGAAATCAATGCAAGATGCAACCACTATCACACTGCCAAGTTAAAAGCATCCAATCATGAGTGATTGATGCGGGATACACAACAGCAGTACTTTGATGTAAGAACATGGTATGATAGATAGATGCAGTGTATTCTAGACACAGAAAGGCATTTCATATGCACGTGTATAACATATAAACTCAGCAGGTGCAATTTAATCAAAATAGAAGAAATACAAGCTAGACAACATATGCAACATGAAACCAATTATCACACTGTCAACTTAGAGCAAGCACCTGCGATGGTGGAGTACGGGAGATGAACTCATCATGTAGACTTGGGACTTCAACTGCATTAGCAGTAGCAGTGGCAAATCTAGAGAGTCTCCATTTGCGTCGGTCCGAAGGACCACCAACATCCCCTAACTTACACTTTTCCTTCCTCTTTTTTGATATTTCCTTCTGAAGTCAAAACCATAAGAAGACGAATAAAATTAGCTCTGCATAACTGGTTGATGCATGATACAGACGAACACTACTTTGATGTAAGGCAAGCGCATGATAGGAGGATGGAATATATACAAAAAAAAATGACAGCATTGCATATTCACACGTACAATAGGGATGGAATATGTATGAAAAACAGTAAGCAGAAGGCATTTCAACAAAATTAGAAGAAATGAAAGCTAGGCACCATATGAACATGCAACCAATATCACTACCAGGTAAAAAGTGTCTCGTCATAAGTGCCATTTCAACAAATTAGAAGCAGTACAAGCTAGAAGACAATGCAAGATGCAACCTACATCACACTCCCAAGTTAAATGTGTCTTATGGGTAAGTGATTATTCCAGGTATAAGTTGTAAGCTACGCAGATGCAATTCAACAAAATTAGAAGCAATACAAACTAGACAGCATATGGAACACGCAACCACATATTTCAATGCCAAGTTAGAGCAAGCACCTGTGATGGTGGAGTAGGGGAGATGTGCTCATCATCTACACAGCTACGTTGACTATCCAGCCTTGTGTTGTCTTGCGAATCTTGTTGGGAGGATGGCGGAGTAGAATCTGTAGTGACCCTCTATTTGAGTTGCTCCGAAGGACCACCATCATCCACTGCCTTACTAATTTCCTTCAGTTGTATTGATTTTGCATTGTGAAGTCAAACCGACAAGAAAAAGGAATAAAATCCGCTCTTCAGAACTCATTCATGCATGATACTGACAAACACTACTCGGATGAAAGGCAAACACATGATACGAGGATGGAATATGTACGAAAAACTGGACGGCGTGACATATTCAGACCTATGATGTGGTAACTAAGCAGAAGGCATTTCAATAAATTAGAAGCACTGCAAGCTAGACACCATATGAAAGATGCAACCAATATCACTCTGCCAAGTTCAAACTATCTGGGGTTTCAACAAATTAGAAGCAGTACATGCTAGAAATCATATGCAAGACGCAACTAATATCACAGTGGCGACTTAAAGGTGCCTCATCATAAGTGATTGATGCGGGATACGCAAGAACAGAGTCTGATGTAAGAACATGGTGTGATCAGATATAATATGTTCTAGAAACAGGAACACGTGTCATATTCATAGGTATGATGTGTAAAGTAAGCAGATGCAATACAACAAAGTTAGAAGCAATACAAGCTAGACATCATACACAACATGCAACCACATATAATAGTGCCAAGTTAGAGCAAACACTTGTGATGGTGGAGTAGGGGAGATGTGCTCATCATCTACACAGCTACGTTGACTGTCTAGCCTTGCGTTATCTTGCAAATCTTGTTGGAGGATGGCGGAGTAGAATCTGTAGAGACCCTCTGTTTCAGTTGGTCGGAAGGACCACCATCATCCAATGTCTTACCAATTTCCTTCCGCTTTATTGATTTTGCATTGTGAGGTTAAACCGACAAGAAAAAGGAATAAAATTCGCTCTTCAGAACTCATTCATGCATGATACTGACGAACACTACTCTGATGAAAGGCAAAGTCATGATACGAGGATGGAATATGTACGAAAAACTGGACGGCATGATATATTCACACCTATGATGTGGTAACTAAGCAGAAGGCACTTCAACAAATTAGAAGCACTGCAAGCTAGACACCTATGGAAGGTGCAACCAATATCACTCTGCCAAGTAAAAATTGTCTCGCCATAGGTGGGGTTCATCAAATTAGAAGCACTACATGCTAGAAATCATATTCAAGACACAAACCAATATCACAGTGCCAACTTAAAGGTGTCTCATCATAAGTGACTGATGCAGGATACACAAGAAGAGTAGTTTCATGTAAGAACATGGTGTGATAGACAGATATAGTATGTACCAAAAACAGGAAGGCGTGTCATATTCACACGTATAATGTGTAAGCTAAGCAGATGCAGTTTACACTAATTAGAAGCAATACAAGCTAGATACCATATGCAACATGCAACCAGATATCACACTGCCAAGTTAGAGCAAGCACCTGGGATGGTGGAGTAGGGGAGCGGAGACTTGGAACTTGTAATGCACTAGCAGTACGAGGAGAATCCGTACAGATGCTCCGTTTACATTGCTGCAGAGGACCACCATCATCGCCTTCCTTACTCTTTTCCTTCCTATTTTTTGATTTTGCCTTGTCAAGTCAAACCCACAAGAAAAAGGAATAAAATTTGCTCTTCAGAACTCATTTATGCATGATACTAACGAACACAACTTTCATGTAAGGCAGCCGCATGATAGGAGGATGGAATATGTATGAAAAATAGGACGTCGTGACATATTGACATGTATGATGTGTAAAGTGTAAACTAAGCACAAGGTGTTTGAACTAATTAGAAGCAATGCAAGCTAGACACCATGAAAGATGAAACCAATATCACTTTGCCAAATTAAAAGGGTGGCCTCATAAATGTATTTGACCAAATTAGAAGCAATACATGGCAATAGGCTAGATATAATATGCAATATGAAACGAATAAAGGTGTCTTATCGTAAGTGATTGATGCAGGATACAGAAGAGCGGTAGTTTCATGTAAGAACATGGTTAACAGATAGATGTAGTATGTACCAAAAATAGGAAGGCATGTCATATTCACAGGTATAATGTGTAAACTAAGCTGATACAATTTACCCTAATTAGAACCATTACAAGCTAGACACCGTATGCAACATGCAACCACATATCACACTGCGAAGTTAGAGCAAGCACATGCGATGGTGGTGTTGGGGAAATGCGGTCTTCAAGTACAGAGCTATGTTTAATATCTTCATTTAGACTTGCTGTTTCTTGAGAATCATGTGGGGAGGATGAAACTGCACTCTTTATAAGAGTAGTGCGTCTCATACTAACCCACAGGCGTGACTGTCTCACCATAAGTGATAGATGCAGGATACACAAGAACAGTAGTTTGATGTAAGAACATTGTGTGATAGGTAGATGTAGTATGTACCAAAAACAGGAAGGCGTGTCATATTCACATGTATAATGTGTAAGCTAAGGAGATGCAATTTAACAAATTAGGAGCAATACAAGCTAGGCACCATATGCAACATGCAACCAGATATCACACTGCCATGTTAGAGCAAGCACCTGGGGTTGTGGAGTAGGGAAGATGAGATTTGGAACTTGCACTGCAGTAGGAGTAGTAGGAGAATCTGCAGAGATCATCTGTTTTGGTTGCTCCAGAGGACCACCATCATCCCGTGCATTCATCCTTTTAGATTTTGCCTTGTCAAGTCAAACACACAAGAAAAAGGAATGAAATGCGCTCTTCCAAATTCGTTGATGCTTGATACTGACGAACACAACTTTTATGTAAGGCAACCACATTGTAGGAGGATGGAATATGTACGAAAAAACGGTAAGCAGAAGGCATTTCAACAAATTGGAAGCAATGCAAGCTAGACACCATATGAAATATCCAACCAAAATCACTCTACCAAGTTAGAAGTGTCTCATTATAAGTGGCATTTCAACAAATTAGAGGCAGTACATGCTTGAAATGATATGCAAGATGCAACCAATATTACACTGTTAATTTGAAGGTGCCTCATCAGAAGTGATTGATGAGGGATACACAAGAAAAGTAGTTTGATGTAAGAATATGGTTAATAGAAAGACGTAGTATGTACCAAAAACAGGAAGGCATGTCATATTCACAGGTATAATGTGTTAACTAAGCGGATGCAATTTACCCTAATTAGAAGCATTACAAGGTAGACACCATATGCAACATGCAACCACATATCACATAGCCAAGTAAGAGCAAGCACCTGTGATGGTGGTGTAGGGGAATTGCGGTCATCAACTACAGAGCTACGTTGACTATCTTCATTTAGCCTTGCTGTTTCTTGAGAATCATGTGGGGAGGATGACACTGCACTCTTTAAAAGAGTAGCGCGTCTCACAGTAACCCACTGGGGTGACTATCTCATCATAAGTGATTGATGAGGGATAGACAAGAGCATTAGTTTGATGTAAGAACATGGTTAATAGACAGATGTAGTATGTATCAAAAATAGGAAGGCATGTCATTATCAAAGTATAATGTGTAAAGTAAGCAGATGCAATTTAACCAAATTGGAAGCAATACAAGCTAGACACCATATGCAACATGCAACCACATTTGACAGTGCAAAGTTAAAGCAAGCACCTGGGATGGTTGTGTGTGGCAATTGAGATCATCAACTGCAGAGCTACGTTTACTGTCTCCATCTGCTGACACTATACCCTTTAGAGCGCTGAAACGCTGAGTGCTTATCGTTGAATTATATAGGAGCGACTTTTGTCTTTTCTTTTGTGTATTCATCAACAGTGCATCAGAGTCTGAAATACCCATGCATAAAAAAACAATAGTGTGAGTATGGGTGAAGTGTGTGCACAAGTAGTACAATGTAAAAGTAGCAGATAGCACGTGGGTGAGAAATAATTGACGGGAGACATATGATAGCTCTACAACATGCATGGCACACGAAATTAGATTCTAGGATTTTGAAATATGAGCACAGGGATGGCTGGGAAATGCAGATACTCCTCCAGCACACCACAAGGTGTGGTCCTATGAAAATAACAGTCGATTGAAAACAAATAGGTCAGTCCATTTTTTTTGCACCGTCCGATGTACAAAGAACAGGCAGATCGCCTTCATCTACCTCCAGCCAGTCAGTGTTGATGATCTTCCTCGAAACGCCAGCGACCACCAGCCCAGTCCCCTGCCTCGGCCCTCCCTTCGACCTCACCACACCGCCGTTCTTGGCACCGCCTCTTGGCCATCCCTGCAAGCCCCGCCGACCTCCAGATCGGGCGCAAGCAGCTCCTACGCCCGACACCCCTATGATAGACACCGATGCACCACTTCCCCGGCGAACAGGCAGACTAGGTGCTCTGCGCGCCTAAGCGGGTGCTGCTTCTTTTAATTGCGAATCATTTGACCCTAAATTGAAATCCAGGCGGGCGACTGACCTCTAGCTAAGGTGAAATAGTAAATGGGAGGAAACCTTGTGCATTTAGTATCACGAAGAAGGTGCAGTAAGAAGCACTCAACTAGTTTCTTTCGTGGGATGAATACGGTGTGAGCAGAGACGTAAGATTTGCACAATAAGCGAAGAGGAGTACCTCTTTGTGCTTGCAGTGTTGTGTCCTCCTTCTGTTTTTCCAACGATCTTCTTGTGGTTCACTAGAAACAAGAAGTTCTGGAGGACGGTGGAGCCTTGGACGAACCCATGGCCAAGTTGTTGAGTGTGGTGTGATGGCCGTCTATCGGCGGGGGGAACCAGATCCGAGGCGGCGAACGATGGCGTAGCGGGAACAGCTCTAGTGCGATGGACGGTTGCGACAGTGGAGCAGCAGTGGTGAGGCGCAGGACAGCGTGGTCGAAGTGGTTCTGGTACGGCGCAAGTCGGCTTCGGCGTCGTGGAGGCAGCTCTGCCTCGGCTTCAGCTGCTAAGTCCTTGAGGGCATTGCGGTTGCGTTGGACGACAACGTCGGGGTACCGGATCCGGCATGATGGAGGAGGGCGGCGGTGGATTGGGCGTGATGGGGTGGAGAATGGAGGAGGCTGGTGGAGAGGGCGTTTTGGCACCCAAGGAGTATGAATGGGGAAACGGAGGGTGGGGGAACTAAGGGGGAACAATGTTTCAGTTTGGGACGCGCTTGTTTGAAATTTGGGGAAAGTTACAAACTTTGCCCCCATCTAAAATTTCGGACACATTGCGGGTCGGGGGTAGGACAGTAATCTCAGGTGTCCCAAATAGTGGGCGGGATAGATTTCGGTCAAGCGCATGAGTGTTTAGGCGCCCACAGTGTATGAATGCTTCTCGGAGGCGGTTGACTGGCGTCTTGGTGAAGTTACAAACCTACCCCGGTTTATACCTTTGGACATCGGACGATAGGCTACACGGGTCAGAGTTAGGACAGTAATTTCCTACCACCAAACATTAGTCTCGCATGGTTTCGTGCGACCAGAGGCTTATTTGGCGCTTCGTTCAATATTTGGGAGCAGAAGCATTAACGTTTACAGTTCTCTTGAATTGAACTTTCAGGATTTTTCAAACTTCAAAAATCTTGACTCTTGAAAATCCTAAAACTACGATTAATTTGGAATGGAGGGGGTACATTTGAATATACATTGTACACGAGTATATATTAAAAAATATGCAGCTTAGCTCAATTCATGCATGGTTCCAGATATAATCTCCTTGGTTGCAAAAAAATAGTTAGACATGCGTATGAATATATAGCATGTTCAAACGCACAACAAAGATTGATGCCCCCTTTTAGATCTGATTTACAAATGCCATTATCTTGAATTCAAATAGATGAATGCACTTCCTATGAATTCGAATCTTCAAAACCATCTTTTTTTGCGGGGATCTTCGAAACCATCTTTATGTTCAATTGAACATGTATTCTATTTCATAGCTAGCAATTTGGAATGTATCCATGTATGCGACAAATGTATAAAGTGCCTGACACTAACAATACGGAGTGCACTAATTAATGTTTATATATGAATTGCAAAAGCCATGCATTGTCTGTATTTCAAACCACTCTCACTCTATGGATCGATAATATGAAATAAACCCATACACATGCTCGAATTCAATAGAGTATGGGTGTCTGATAGACCAATGTTCGTTCATACGCAAATTGCAAAATTCATGATCTCATCCCAAAAATTTAATGCAACTTATATTTTAATTTAATGTGTAGAACTGCCTTTTACACATAGATGCACTATGCCTTGGCCCGTCCTCACACACGCGCTATATATCTCTCTATCTGACGCATAAGTGCACACACTTTATATACATCGGCATTTCTCTCTCACACATGCTCACACTCTCTCGCAGTGTGTCTCGCACACACACTCTCTATATATCTCCCCCTCTCTCTCTTACTACTACGTACCACTCTTTTCACTAATCTCAGTTAGAAAACACTATTTCTCTCACATGCCTATATACACACGCACGGTCTCTGCTGGCCCTCTATATGCACATACATGTGCCTAAGTGTCTCCCGCACGCACATTATCTTTAGGCCTCTCTCGCACACATTACCCCCCCCCCCACACACACACCTCTCTCTTGTTGGCGGATATGATTCCATCAGATCATTCAGTAAGATATCCCTGACTGTTAGGCTGGATGGTAATACGAGGCAAAGTTTTACCCAAGTATGGGCCCTTGCAGTTGAGGAAAAAGCCTACTCCTGGTATTGTATATTTGTGATAGGGGTGTGTACAAAGTACACGTGAATACCAGGCATTGTGAGTGTGTATACTATCGACAAACTAGCCCCCGGGCTTATATAACATAATCGGGGCCTATGGTTACAAATCATATATAGTCGACTTATCATCAGTGGGGATAGAGTCATCCACGACTCTGGTAGCTTCGTCTTGTACGCCGAGTCCTCCATGGGCTTCGTATGATGCGTCTCGGTCCAACCTATGTAGCGCAGGATGGAACCGACCCATGAGTCCTCACGTTGACCCACCACAACTAGAAATGATGTGCCCACCACACCCCACACACAATCGGCCACTAAGAAAATAAGCATATACAATATTACAAAGTTATACGGAGTACATGAAAGTTAATTGCATGGTGCATCCAATAATATTTGTTCGGCATTGCGAATGTTTATATCTTCTCCTAAAAAAATAGTCACGGGAAAGAGAAACAAAGGGCATATCTCTCTTTGTCTCCACCGCACACCCCCTCTCTCTACACCACTTTCACGTACGCACACAAACTATCTTTCAGCCCTCTAAAAGTATGCCCCTGACACATTCACGCGTGACGGTCATTGTATTTCAAGCGAAAGCACTATACGATCACTGGACTTCAGAATATGCTCATTACGGTCACCGTATACATTCTTGTGGTCATCATACGGTATGTAGCTCACCATACGTCTATGTATTTTGTTGATGACACTGACGGTCATTGTACTTGATGCGTGCTCCATATTTTGTTGATGATACTTACGGTCGTTGTATTTGAAGCGAAAGCGCGATATGGTCACTGGACTTCAGAATAAGCTCATTACGGTCACCATATACATTTTGTGGTGCTAACCAACATGTGGTTGGATGGTTAGGAGGACAGTGGTATCCCTAGCCCACCAGGGTTAAAGTCCTGGTGCTCACATTTATCCTGTATTAATTTTAGTATTTCCGCCGGTGTGCGTTCAGTGGGAGGAGACGTTCCCCTCGACTATGAGGCGCCTATGGTTACTTCGTAAAATGTCAAGATATATGCTGGCTCACTCTCTCGAAGGTGCTCATAGGGGTAGGGTGTGCGTGTGTGCGCTTATAGCGGTGAGTATTTGCGCGTATATATAAGCGCTTACATCTGTACTGTGTTAAAAAATACATGTCGTGATTATACGGTCACTGGCTCACCGTACAACTCCGTAATTTGTTGATGACACGATCAATTGACCAGTCAAACGTTCCACGTGGCGCAACTAGTGTTGCACCATCAGCGCACTTAACCATGGGGCCCACCTGTCAGCGCGTATATGAAAGAAAAAAATGGTAGCTTGCATCTGTATTATGTTAATAAAATACATTTTGTGGTGATCATATGGTCACTGGCTCACCATACAGCTCCGCAATTTGTTGATGACATGATCAATTGACCAGTCAAACAGTCCATGTTCATCAGCGCACATTACCATAGGGCCCACCTGTCAGTGCGTATATGAAAGATAGAAATGGTAATAAATTAGTGGTCGGTGGGGATTCGAAGTCGTGAGACCTCTGGTTGGCACCCCGCGTGCCCTAACCACAGCGGACAAGGTCACCTTGTGATGATATGCTGAGCCGGCCGTTTTAATTGCACGCACGCACGAGCCACTGTGGTGAATACAAATACATCACACATGTGCACAAACACGCCCGCATGCATGCATGCAATACTCACACGTACACATGCACGCACGCAACACTCGCACGAACACACGCACGCATGCAGGCGTGCAACACTGACACGTACACATGCACGCACGAACACACGCATGCATGCAACACTGAAACGTACACATGCACGCACGCAACGCTCGCACACCTGCATGCACACAGCACACGATGCAAGACGCACGCTCAACCTATATGTGCATGCACCCTTTGTTAAGGACATGGATTGTTACGAGTATTAATCAATCTTATCTGTGATAAGCAGAACATTTATGTTTGCAGCGGTCTTTATGAATCACAATGTATCGAATGGGCTATCAACGTATATATGAAAACATTTAAATTCTCTTACATTATATAGTAGGCTTATCAACCTACATGAATTAGATGACGTCACACTCAATGAACAATCATCGGTTTATGAAATGCCCGCTTCTCACCACGCTGGCCCACCAAAAGCTCCTCTGCCGTGCGCTGCCAGCGTTGGTTCACTGACATGTAGGCCAGGTACCCATAGAGCCCACACGTCAGTGAAGAACGGCGCGATGTCGTACGTCAGAGTCGAGGGCGCCGCTCGCTGCACGTCTAGCTGAACACGCCTCCTTGCCGCATTCAAACGCCTCCATGAAACCCGTGAGGAAGCCGAGAAACCCACTCCGACCACACGTCCGTTCATGATCGGGCCGGCATTAAACACAACGTCGGCCGAGCTCCTCCCGTCCGCCGTCTATTTAGTCTCCTATTTAAATGAGGCCAGACGCCGGCCAAGAATCGCACACCTCCGCCGCTCCCCTATATCCTCCTTCACCATTTTCTCCACTCTTACAATGGCTTACGAAGAGTAGTTATCTGGCATCCAAGCCGGCTGGGTGGCCCGCCGAGCCCGCCAGATATGAGCTATGCAGCTCGCTGATCCACCTCCCTCCCATTGCCCGACAGAGCCAGTTGCCGCCCCAAGCAGGCCCGTGGTTCAGCAACTCGCCGCTCCAGGCCAGCTCAATGAAGAGCGGTGAGCTGCTCCACGCCGACACGGCCGGGAGCACGGGTGTCATCACTGCCGTCCACGCCGCCGCCTCGTACCGCGCCTCCCGTGTCTGCGACCGCGTCTCCCATGTCTGTAGCCGAGACTCCCATGCCTGCGGCCACGCGATGCAAGCAGAGACAGAAGCCGGGTGCGCGGAGAGTGACGAGTCGGTGGTCAGCGCCTCCGCGGCCGCCGCCATCATCGAGGAGAAGTAGAACACGGGAGGCCGCCGCCGCCTGGGTCCCATGAAGGCCACTGCTGACGCGACACCGGCGTACACAGCAGGTGTCTTGCCAGATCCTTCTGTTGCCGTCAAATGGATCCGCGGGCGACAATTTAGGCTAGGTATTATTATACCTGTGCTGTTCAGGAGTAGTACCGCTTAGTTGATTTAAATGTAATGAAATCCATCATGTTTATATGAAAATCCGGTAGATTATATGAATTCCATCATTGTTTATATGAAATATCGCCGTGTTTGCATGAATTTCGTCCGGTTGGTTGAGTTGCTGTCAGAATGTGTGCGGCTACGGTTGGATGGCGTAATTTGCGGGTCGTCGGTCGGTCTGCGGCCGGCTCGGGTGGCGAGGTGGGACAAAAAAAACACAGCTCGTGCGAGCTCGTCTCCAACGCGCACGCTGGAGGATGCATGAGCACCCGAGCTCTACCTCGTTCATCGGTGGCAAAGGCACGGGTGGACAAAAGGGTCGCCAATATTTTGGCTACCCTGGGCAAGATCCAAACAGCCCCTTCTAGCCCCACCCCTCCCAGCACATTCAAATCCCTTGTTCGCCGTGAAATTTTGCCATGTGTTGTTTTCATGGATATTTTGCTGTGTGAAAACAAATTTAAATATGAACGAATAATCGGTGTCCGCGGTCTTCTGCTGGGACACAGTTGGATGGCCTCATAGTAGTAGTAGTGTAGAGTACTAGTACTACTAGATAGTGAGTGTTTACTACTGTATCATGTACGTACTAATTGCAACGCATGCATGTGTTAGCAGTACAATGACCACGTACGAATTTGATGGTAAGATTTGTGTAAGTTGGATGCCATATTATTGCTCTAACTTGCGGTCAAAGTTAGGCTCCGAAACGCATTTTAGACCCTATATGGATTGAGGGAGTACATGCATTGCTGAGGTTTCTCTTAATCCTTGCATGCAACATTTTTATTGAAGCTTGAAATGTGAACATGTGAATGGGAGGGACTACTACAACCCTTCCAAAAGAACTGTAGTACTAATGGTATCGTACTCCCTCCGTTCACCATCTCACATGCTCAGTACTTTTGCGAACTATGGAAGTAACAAATTTATTCCACCACTCAGCATCTATTATGGTTAGGGAGATTTCAAATTGAGTCATATAGACCGGAAAGTAGGCACTTAGGGCATCCACAATGTATGCTTTTTGTTGCCTCTAAGCCCTCTCTCTCCTCTTAGAGGCAGGCCTCTATACATTGCATGAACTGCCTCTAACAAAAAATTGGCTAGCATCGCGTCTAACTTTAGAGGCTGCCTCTAACAATGTAACAATCCATCTGGTCCCACTTGTCAGCCTTAGGAAGCATAAGACAGTACAAGAGAAATATTACTGATTGGACAAATGTGGTGCTAATCAATACTTTTTAAATTTCTGCTAGGGCCCACCTTAGAGGTTGGTTAGAGTCTCTATACATTTTGGTTTTTTCATTTGATAAGAGGCAAACCATGTGGGGCCTACCTTAGAGGCAAGGCTCTATACACTGGAGATGATCTGTAGTACTACTTTTGATGTGTCTCGTCAACTCGTAGAACGAGGAGAAGCTTGCTTAGTACGCCCTCTCCCCCGCCCATGGGTGCGGTGGCTCACAGAGTCGCAGGATGAGGAGAAGCTTGCTTACTACGCCTACACCCGCTCCCTCGCCCATGCGCACGATGGCTCACAGGACGAGGAGAAAATTTTACTACTCCCTCCGTTAGACATATACTCCCCGTGCCTACCTTGGTTAGAGAGATTGTCATATTGTTTGAAATAGATGTCTTTTAGTAGTAGGAGTACTACAGTGGTAGGAGTAGTACTACAGCAATTTCCTTGGAGTTCATGCTGCAGCAAGCTACCCTAGGCTATGTTACTACTCCCTCCTTTCCGGTTTATAAGGCTCAATTTCAAAATCTCTCCAACTAAGGTAGACGGTGAGTGGTGGAATTAATTTCATAGTTTGCACAAGTACTTAATTAGTATGCTCATTTTTCTCAAAAAGTTATGTTTACCGATGCATTAATTACAACGAATGCATGCATGACCACTAAATTTCCATGAACTTCTACATGCATTGGTGAGTTTTCTCTTGATACTGCTCGCATTGGGTGATTTAATGCACCTCAAAATCCAAACATGTGATAGTAAGTACTAGTAGAATTGAGACTTATAAAACGGAAAAAGGGATTTTTTTTAGATGAGCCCTATAAACCGGAAAGGAGGGAGTAGTAAGCAGTACTACCTCCATAGTGGGTACGTACTCCATAAAATCAGATTTTCCCAAAACTAAGTCGCTCAACCTTTATTTGCTTGTTTCCCTTCCTGCCTCGTTGCCTCGAACAAACTCCCCTGCCGGCTGCGCGGGAAAAGACCCGCCCTCGCCTTTTTTAGTCCGGGTTTCTATCGATGGATCATGCGAAGCAGCAAAAACCAAGCCGTGTCTTATACTCCTCCATCGTACTAAAAGAGTGGAGACGCTCGCTTTCATGAATGATGTACTTCCTCTCGCCGACATGTGGGACATATAGCAACCGGGTCGACGTGTCATGCACCAAATAACAGTGCAGAACGGCAGGGGGACGCACCCCAGTCATAACGCCCCAGTAGTAGTAATGAGCAATGAGACTCAAATCACAAAGCCACACCTTTCCCCAGACGGACGAAGCAACCATTATTTCACAATTCGTTGAATCCACTTCTCCATCATCTCCTTCAAGAAAACCATGTATTGCTTCTGCCATTGTTCTGCCTCAAGAGGGACGCGCATCGCCTTGGTACCTCATGACACATGGGACCGCATGACAGGCCATGCTCCCCCGCCCACCGCTCGGTAAAATCACCTCATTTTTACTAATCTGGATACTATCTTTTTAGATCAATACTAGCAAGATGCCCGTGCGTTGCACGGAACATCAAGATGCATTTGTATGAGTAGTTTATCTTGTGGGAGAAAAGGATCAACGAGGGAAGGCCTTATTTGCAAATGTGGAGAGGGGTGTGGGTATCTTTTTGCAAAAATGCCATAGTTTCCTTCCTATCCGTCAAATATAAATCGGACGGCCTATATTATAGGATGGCAGGCACACCATCATCACCAACTCTGTTTTTCATAAGAGTAGGGATAGTCGGGATTCACCAAGGAGCAAAACCAAGTGGTAGGCTGCTCCTGTCGCGTTGGCGTAGCAACTCAGCAGGGTCAGTCCGCAAACGAAATGGCGACACACTTACAGGACCCCTTTGGCCGACGTGTGGCTCATCCACCGTCTTGTTCCACCGTCCAGTTTGGAGCAGCGGTTGGACTTGGAGGCACCCCGGTCGTAGCACCGTAGTAGTAGTAAATGAGCGATGAGGGGTCAAATCACAAAGCCCCACCTTTCCCGCATTAAGCTGGATGGACGAAGCAACCATCATTTCACTCTAGGGCGCAAGAGCATAAAGAAAAAATAAAACCAATGATGCATGCGGTAGCTACCTAGGGCGCCCTAGGGTAGGAGCCTCCGCTACAGATCTGCTTCTCCCTTGTCCTCTTGAAGAAAACCGATGATGCGTGCGACGGGTAGGGTTTGTAGGAGTAGGATTGAGGGGCCATGCTGTAGTAAACGGGAGAGGGATTGAGTTCAAGTCGATGCCTTAATACGGGTGGGCCGCTCGGTTTTACCGGAACGAGGCAGAATTTTGGGTTCGGGGAGCAGTGGAGATATACGTACAAAAACTTGTGGACGTAGGTTCGACCGAAAGGCAATGACGGATGGGCCCCGCATTTTGATATACCCGCGGCCACGTGAAATTTGCTACTCAAAATAATGCATAAAAGTTCCTCCAAAAATATCTATAACTAATGGGAAGTGAATGTATGCTTAAAATGAAAATGTAATACAAAGAGAAAAAATGAATTGCAGTTAAAAGAATGACATTTCTAACAAAAATGTGAATGTGAACTACATATGTGTGCACGTGACCAACACATATATTGTCAATACAAAATCTAATGCAAGAAATAACTTATGAGTAACATGCACGAATTGATGATGTGGCACTTGCATGCATAGAGTACAAAAACAATGTGATTTATGACTTGCATGCATGACGTGTTCATGTGCCATAGTTGCATGTCCAGGAAAAAAGCTAGTGGGTTGTACTAGCTATTTAGGAATAGAAGATATATATATGGAAGTTGTAGGGAAAGAGATGACATATATCTCAATTCCTATGAGTAGGGATTGGAAAAGAGATGTCATTTGGTTCACATCATAGGAACTTTTCTATTGAATCTAGAGATGACATGTATCTCAATTCCTATGAGGAGGGATTGGAAAAGAGATGTCATTTGGTTCACATCATAGGAAGTTTTCTATTGAATCTAGGCTAATGTTTATTTTCCTTTGAAATTGTGGGAGTATAGGAATCCATTCGTATGAACCAAGTGGCTCTAAAGCTATAAAAATGATATCATGTTTATTTTCCTTTGAAATGTGGAGTATATGAATCTATTCCTGTGAACCAATTGGCTCTAAAGGAAATATTCCTATAAAAATCATATCATATAGAGTTTCTATGATATTCCTCCACACCAAAGGATGGTTGAAATTGCTGCAGGTGATACGACGGTCTTTCTTTGTACACTCCTCCCCCATCATTATAGTTACCTCTCGAAGATGAATGAAATGATATATACTGGGTATTCTATATGTGCATTTTGGTATACGAAAACTCGGTAAAAGTTTGCGAGGTTCGAATTTTCAATAAAGCTATATGCACTACATTTTGGAACGGAGGGAGGAGCATACGGCAGTTGCTAACACTCATGTGGAAGATTTGTGTGTCGGAGGAGTGGCTGTTCTGTTAAATGCCATGGCAAAACTGACACTGTCGGATGCCGATCTAACGGTTCTTAAGGTGTTCGTCAGGAAACGGCTTGTGGCGAACATTTGTCAGATATGATTTACGGACGCATGCATTGCATTGATACGTGCCCCCTCTCTCTCACGCACACACACACCCTCACGAGTCACGACTCTCCCGAGTCCTCTCGCACCCACCGTCTATCTGTAGGTAGACGTCACACACTTATGTGCTCTTCACACACTACACTCAGAACTTCCAAAAAATAAAAGACGTCGCACACCTTTTACTTTAAGTCACACGTCACACACTTATACTATTACTCTTGTGGCGAACGTTCTTTGGTCGTAGTATATTGTACTCTCACAAAGAGAAGCGGTGCACGCACGCACTAGTTCTCTCACACCCACTCGCGGGTACACGTATGAGCGCATTTTTTTAAGCTAGGAGCGCATTTCTTTACAAAGAGGCATCCCGATTGACATTTTGACTAGTCTAGTTTTCAACTTGATGGAGGATTAGGGACCGCACATGAATGATACAGTACATAGTGCGTCCTGGACGCGGTGATTTGATAGTGCGACCTGGAAGTGGTGGCACGTTATTGATCGAGTTTTATTTTTACTTGAACTTTAAATGAAAATAGTGGTTCACGCGTATTCAATTTAATAACGGTTGCTACAACAAAATCACTCCACTATATATATAAGCAGGAGCCTCGGCGCTTGCTTTACTAGGGTTCCTCTCTTTCACTCTCTCATGCTCTCCAGATCTAAGCAAGACATAGGTGGCCACACTCTCTCTATGCTCACAAATCCGTCCAGACCACCTCGGCCGGGGCAGGGGTGTTGGTGCATCGCTCACGCGGTCGTTGGCGGTGAGGGAGGAGACCAACAGCTTCTCGCGCGTCCCAATCGGTGGTCGTGCCGTTCTCTCCGAGACAGCGCTGGCTCGGGAGGGCCTCTGACCCCTTCTTCCTCCCTGCGGTATTGTGGCCAAGATGTGGCCTCCCGACGCCGTCTTTGCAACATCCCGACGACCCTCAGGTATATATTCCTTCGAAACCTGCCTTGCTCTACTGCCCCAGCTCCCCATGTGGCTGCTTGTGGATCTTTTTCTACTTTTGTTGGCTGTTCCAAAGCCACCTAGACTTTTACTATTATTAGAGGTAAAGCTAGTTCACACAGTCGAATCTAAGAATTGGTTCAAACAGGGAAGAAAGTGGGAAAGCTGTAGCATGAATCTAGGACTTGGTTCTAAGAGGAAACGGGGGAAAGTAGTAGATACTGGCTACCCAACCGGTCTCTTGGTTGAAAAGGCAAAGAAAGCGGGGTGGATGGCGAAGGGTGGGGGGAGTGTACCTGTCTCTTGGTCGAAAAAGGAACGAAAGTGAGGGGTGTTGGGGGGACAACGCAAATGAGAACGAGCAGGTCTAGATTTCCTGTGCTCACATAGGAAAATGTCGCCGAGGAGATAAAAAATGGTACAAATGCAGACATGCTGCCTAAATGTTTGCCGCTCTCGGCAACCACATTTGCCTCACCACTTTATGCCCCTGCTGTCCCTACGCCCATATCGCTACCGTCAATGTAAAATCACATGAAGCATGAAGCAATGCCACCTAATGTCACTATTAAGTAATGGTCTAGTGTCATCGATAAATTGAAGCAATGCCACCTAATGTCACTATTAAGTAATGCTGCTATCGGTCTAGTGCTGTCGATAAATTGAAGCAATGACACCACCATTTTATGAAGTGCTTCCGTCTTGCTTTATTTCCCATGAATTGTGTTTTTGAAGTTACACTTAAATCTCACACCGCTAACATTGCTTCATCCCAGTGGAACTGCACAAATTTGAATGCACATTTACTGACCATGTGCTACTCTCATGACAGTAATACTAATGCTATTGTTCTGCATGTTAATCTAGTGGCAGTGTTGATGTGATGTGATGCTACTTCTTACTTAATGGCACTTTCATACCGTCAATGTAGTGCCAATTATAACACAATAGATGCTGTTGTTAATCATATGCCACTGCAAATAACTGTCACTGCTTAAATAACCGTATTTCGTATTTGCGCAAACAGGGATGTCTGTCTCCATATCATTTTTATTTGTGCAATCAAAAGTACACACCTCAGTTTTAGTAGAACTGCACAAAATGAGATGGCTATTCCTAGCTGTCGTCATCTAACCTCCCATCTTCTAGGTATTCCTACATTGGTAGTAACTAGGTAGAATGACCAACGCAATCTAAAAGAAGCTGATTCGTATGTTTTACTTCCTGATTGCAGTGCAGGGACGAGTGAAAACAACTGCATCCTAGTCGGGAATGCACTTTCTCCCAATTCACGGATGGACAGCGGACTAGCTGGCACGGCTGCGCGGAGGTTTTTGGGACAGGTGCACGGACAAGAGGCATTGTGGTATGCTTATTTCTGCAAATAGTGGTGCTTAAATTTAGTGTAACTGCACAAGAAATTCAGATGGTCAGTACACTACATGGTTCAATTCAGCATTCCAACTGAGAACACAATTATAATTGGTTATTCTGGAATGAGAGAACCTAACCCTGGATGGTGGCAACAAGAAAAACCAGAGTGAACTCCAGGAAATTAAAGCCTGCCTAGGGAGGCCCTTTGCTCAAAGAAGCCTTGCTTGATTTTTCATGATTTGTAAACCTTCTCACAACTTTGTCTTTTGCTGTGAACTAGTAAATGTTTGTTATGTTCTATGAATCATTGAGATGTATAAAATTGCTTAACTTATGCTTTTCAAGTATTTTATGAAGCCAAGTTTAATGTGAATGTTCCACATGAACGCTGGACTAGCGTGTGAATGTTTGGAATTTACATTGTGGCCTCAGTTAACTGCATGAACCATTGTAACAAGATACGTAGTTGCTTATATGTCGGACAACAGATTATTGATTGTTAGCTGGTCGATAGTCGACTTTTCTAGTGTTGAAGCGAGCTGAGCCAATGTGCCGTGTTTTGCACAACTGCTTACAAGTGGGGTAGCACCAACAGTGTTTACAAGTACTTAACCAGCCTTACATACCCTATGTATACGTCGGCGCATAGTTCTCGAACAATTACTCTATTTCATCAAACACACACTGCTCGTATGATAAACCGTGACAACTTATGTCTTACCATGCCATATTACATGAAAAAACTAGTGAGGACGCATCTGTTTCGGCAACAATTAGGATGGTTCTCACATGATTCATGGGCACACAAAAGTAGCAGTAGTTCCCATAGACGGATTCAAACAGAGTACTAGCCCCAGAGGGCTCAATAATAGGCAAGGTTCGGATAATTAGACACAATCCAAACTACTTTTAAACACTAGTTGGGCCAACTATTTCATGCCTCGATCTAATTTGGGATGGACACAAGACAGACCTTGCCATGAACATCATCGAGGACGTCCGGCAGCAGCTCAATCCTATGAACCTTCTTGAAGATAACCTTGTGGCCTTGCCACTCATAAACTTGTTTGTGGAGTCATGCCACATCATCTTCCTGCGTAAGCTTGACAAGAACAGTATGCCTCACAAACGAAGGAGTAGCTTTGAACTTGTTGTGCTTTAGTACACCCTGGACAACACGCCTGACAATAGTGTGGCTGGAATACATCTCGACTTTGGTATAAGTGCAAATGGCTTCCAGAATCCAACAGCCTAAGAACTTTGTTTTCCCAATACGTATATTCAGGTCATCCACCTCATAGCGAGTGACATGTACAACCCCACAATCCTTGTCTACATCAGGGCTCTAATTGAAACAGAAATGAATTTTGAATTACTTTCCAATATAAAAAACACAAGTTATTTAAACCACTATGTAGAGTCAAAAGTATGCATGACAGGGAAGGTAGCATGGCATCGAAGCTAATAACATTTTGCATTATTTATCACCACATACTTAGATGAAAAACCACAATCGAGATCGGCAAAGAAGAAAATCACCTTGGGCAGCTCCGCGGGGGGGGGGGGCACATCCTCGAAGGGGCAAAACTACTCCTGCAGGGCCACGGGGACTGTAACCTCAAACGGGGTGTTGACCATCTCAGTAGTGGCCGTGAGCATATCTGGGGTCGGCTCGGTGGCGGCCTCCATCTTCTTGGAGCTCTCTGTCTCGTGGGGATCAGCCTCCCGCGTCTGCTCCAACATCGGGAGATCTTTGCCTGGTTCTCCTTGGTCCATCATGAAACTGATCAATACTAGGAGACAACTGAAAGGAAAACACAATCGCAATGACAATGATACAAAAAAAGAGTGAGGATTGGTTACTGCTTTGCAAAAGTTCTTTTTTCTGAAAGAAAATATACCAACATCACGGATCCGCTTACCTTCCCTTCATTGGGAGAGAAGAACAATGGCAGATGCGAGTGTTGGCTTTCTTGAAGATGGTGAGGGAGAAGGGGATTCAGCGAGGAGTGAAATGATGGTTGCTTCGTCCGTCAAACTTAGACTGCGGGGAGGTGGGGTTTTGTGATATGACAGCTCGTTACTGCCACGCTACGACAGGGGTGACTCTCTGCCTGCATACCACCTTCTAAAATGTTAGATGGCATTTGGGCCCGCGCGCTGCATGGCCCGCATGTCGGTGAACCAAAGTAAAACGGCATTCAGTAGCAGGAGATGTTTCGATGACCTCGGAGGAGCCAGAAGCGGTAGTGTATCCACTGTACTAGTAGTAATTGTTTTTCTAGGTAGCTGTAGAGTGTCTCCACTGTCCTAGTACTACCTTCGTCCTAGTTTATAAGTCCCCTTTGTATTTTGTGCCAAATTTTGACTATAGATTTAACTAACAACATATTAATGCATATAACCAAAAATTATGTCGTTTGATTCGTATTTGAACATAGTTTTTAATTACATTATTTTTATGACATGCATTAACATTTTGTTAGTTAAATTTAAGGTCAAAATTTGACACAGAATACAAAGAGAACTAATAAACCAGGACAGAGGTAGTAATTGGTTATCTAGGCCCAAGACAAAAGAGCCCATCCACCCTAGTAAATAATAAAAACAATTCAAAAGCCCATATATTTACTTAATGAGATGCGCTACCCAGCACACCGCCCACCAAAAAAACCTGGGTACTCTTCTTCCTCCTCACTCCCACCCACCTCACGTCAGCTCACTCCACTCGTACCCCCAAATTCCTCACCTCACTCCTATAGAAAACCCCAGCTCTCCTTCTTCCTCACTACTACAGAAAACCCCAGCTCCCCTTCTTCTTCACTCGCATTACTCTGCTCAAATCCGTGAGCTCGACGCGACGCCCTCGAGGATAATGGAGTCAGCTGACCCCAGCGCCAAGAAGATGAGGCTCCCGCCAATGGCGACGCCCGTTGTAGATCCCGCACCCGGCAGCGCGGGGAGAAGCGGCGAGCCCCCCCCCCCCCCCAGCAACCGATTCGGAGGAACCTGTAGAATCTCGGGTGGACCGCATCAGCGATCTCCCGGATGCCATCCTTGGGGAGATCATCTCGCTTCTCCCCACCAAGGATTGCTGCCGCACCCAAGTCCTCTCAACTCGGTGGCGCCCTCTATGGCGCGCCGTGCCCCTTAATCTCGACTGTCGTCAGCTATCTCTCTTTAATGATTTTGAACTCCCCGGAGCCATCATCTCCTCCCACCAAGGCTCCGTTCAAGGCCTCTGCATCCCGACATGCTACCTGAACATGCCCTGCATGGTGGACGCTTGGCTAAAATCCCCTGAATTCACAGAACTAAAGTTGCTTGAGTTCTACTATTCCCCCAGAAATCACATACCACATACCGAACGCCATGTACTTGTGCCCTCAGCACTGATGTCCATCTCGCAGTTTTCCTCCTCTCTCCACACTGCCACCTTTGCGCTATGCAACCTACCAGACAATCTGGCACTAAACCTTCGACTCCCATTTCTAAAAAAACTTTCACTTGTGCGGGTTCGTATGTCGGAGGCCTCATTGCACAGCATCATCCACTCCAGTTGCCCTGCCCTAGAGTGCTTGGTGCTTGTTTTCACAGTTAGAATCGGTTGTCTCCAAATAAAGTCGCCTAACCTTGTAAGAATTTGAATTTCTTTTGACGAAAGGCAGCTCATCATCGAAGATGCCCCATCACTTCAAAGGTTGATCCTTGATTCTCGTTATTCACCATCGGAAATAACTGTTGTCTCTGCGCCTAAACTGGAGACCTTGGGTGTAATACATGATCTCTGTGCTCATTTCAAGATGGTGTTTGGCTCCACAGTTCTTCAGGTACTGTATATTATCATCTACACTTGTAATCATAAGCTGCATTTTAAATTTCTGCGCGTAAGTTCTATACCATCTTGGAGTACACTTTTTGTACTAATATTATGTTCTATGCTCAATGAAGAGTTTGTCCATGGATAGCCTATCAGTGGTGTTGGATTCTGTCAAGATCTTATATATCCATATGAATAGTTTTGATCTGAACAAGATTATTGGTTTGCTACAATGCTTTCCATGTCTGGAGAAGTTGTATATAAAGGTGATAATTTCACGCACATTGGAAGCCCGCATATAGTGTACTAGAATTAACCATTCAACTGTTGCTCTTTCGACACTCTTTTTTTAGACCTTAACTGTTTTCAATCTTCATGTCTATTTAGGCAACAAGACGGGGTAAGAAAATTATAACCAATCGGTAGATTCGTAAGCACCGAGATTTTCTCAGTTCTCATGACATTCGATTGAAGACAATAACGCTGGAACGATATGTAACCAACCAAGAAAACGCTAGATTTTTCACATTCTTCCTGCTGAATGCGAGGTTACTATTGTCCATCAGGCTTAAGTTTATCAGCAGCATGGTTTTGACGGATGGGTATGTCGAAGAGCAAAAAAAGGAGTTTCAGGTGCACAAAAGGGCTTCTGAACATGCCGGGCTTCTATTTACAACATCTTGTGGTCATAATCCAGTAAATTTTATGACCCAGGATGTTCATTCTATGGACCTGACCGATCCATTTGATTGTGACTGCCGAAAACAGTGCTAGAGTTAGATGTTGTTGCCCTTTTCAATCTGTGTTTTGTCTAAACCTGATGAACAATTAACCCTCATGCTTTTGTACAGTTTGTAAGCTGGATTTAGATGTCGTTGCCCTTTTCAACTCGGCTGTGACTGTCATATTTTCTTTGAAACAAGGAAAATGGCTTGCCATTTGTTTAATTAAGAGAGAAATATTGTAACAAATCCCAACCAAGGGAAATACATCACTCTCGCCGGCTGCTTGAGATCACTGTGCATTACAGAACCCAAGTGATTAGCCCCCACCAGCACCCACGCAAACTTATTTTGAACTAGCACACCAAATGGGCTATAAATTTTCATAAGAAAGGCTGCATGGCCGTGACAGATTTGGATTCTGACATTTGGGACCCATGAGGAAAAAGCCTATCCAAGGTGGTGTCGACTTACTAGTCAACAAACAATTTTGCCTACCAGCCATTGGATTGACATCCAACATCTGTCGTGTATCTTCTATCTCTTGTATTCTTCCTCCAGCCGCCCAAACCAAACCACCCCGTCGGTCCCGCCTGTTCCCGCCTCCCGCGACTGGCTGCGCCTCCGCCGCCCTACCGTACCCTCAAACATTGGCCAGTCCATCCCTCTATTCCCCCACACGTCCTATTATTCTTCGGCGATGTCAGCCCCAACACGCACCCGCACCCGAACCAGTCAACCCTCGTACTCCCCTCCGCCAGCGACTAGACTGTTGCATCTTCCACGGCTCCTGTTCATTCCCGTCCGAGGCCTCGCCGTCATCCTTCGCCTTGGTTCGCTCGCCGTGCGCGGTGTGCCGCCGTCTGGCGTTGTCAACATGGTCAACAACCAAGAGGAATAAGGAGATGACTATACGTGGAGAGGATGACAGTAGGGACCTACCAGGGTCATGGCAGTACGCAAGCAAGTGCCTCATTATTACAAGCCCAAAAAAATGGTTCCTCCTAATGGTTGGACATCTGGGTCCCACGCCATTGTCAACGTAGTCAATAAACGAGAGAATTACACAACAAGCGGCTGACACCAGGGACCTAGCAGGTCGCGCAGTTGTTATTTACTTTTTTTAGGAACAAGCAGTTGTTATTTAGTACTACTAGTTTTAGAGACGGATCAGGGTAACAACGGGGCTGTACGGGGGTTGTGGCTCGTCTAGCCAGGGTTTTATTTTATGTTTACCACATGATGAGCCCAGTTGTGTTTTTTCTTTCTAAAAATGGCTAGCCCAGTTCTACTTTTTTTAAATAAATACCCAATGGAGGCCTACTTGCTTTCTCAGCCCTGCTGGGCTCCAAATCTTTCAAGACGAGAGCGATGTATTCGCTTGCCCAAAAATAAAGTACTAAGAAATGGGATGTAAATTTTAAAAACACAGCAAACCGGCAATTAGTTTCAAATATCTTTTTTAAAATATTTTGAGATTTCGAATTTAATTGTTTTTTGCGGGAAAAATTAGGTTGGATTTTAAATTGATATAAATTTATTATTTTTAAATTAGTTTGAACGTGATTCGAAATTTCAGGATTAAAAACAGTTCGGACCGCACCGAAATATGAAAATTTGGTTGAATTTTTAACCGTGGCCAGAATATGGGTTGTAATGGTAACAAAAAGAATATGGTCTTCAAAAAAATCCTTAAGAATTAGCCAATGGGTTGTACATTTATTGTGCTGTTTTCCACATATTTGAGGTTGACTTGTGGGCCTACTGGGTTAACGCGTAGGCTTTCCTAAAAAAAAGGTTGACGCGCACGCAAGGCCTTGTCAACTTAGTCAACACACGAGAGCAGTGATTGTTGGATGTCCATCCAATGGCCGTCGTGCTTCTTCAATATCTGCTCTTCCTGCTCCAGCCGCTCAAACCAGCACCGGCGGGATTGCCTGCTCCCTCCTCCAGTGGCCGGCTATGCTGCCGCGCAGGCCTCACCGCCCCACCCTACTCCCATCGCTGGCCTGGCCATCCCTCTACTCACCCACACCTACTGTTATTCTCCGGCGACGGCAGCCGAACCAGTAAACCCTCCTACTCCCCTCCACATGGGAAACAACTGCCGAGTCTTCCCTGGCTCCGTGTCGTTCCCTTCCTAGGCCTCGCCGTCATCCACTGCCCTGGTGCTCTCGGCGCGGCGTGGTCAACATGGTCAACAAACGACATCCATCGGAAGAGGACTGTATGTGGAGAGGCTGACAGCTGGGTCCACAGCCGCATGCAAGGAAGTGCCTCCTTATTATGCGCAAAATAATGATTCCTCCACCTGACAGCAGGGACCCACCGGAAGGGCCTCTGTATTTCGTGAAAAAAATGTTCCTCCCGCTGACAGGTCGGACCCACTAGCTATATCTTCGCACGCAAGAAAGTGCCTTCTTATTACGCACAAAAAAATGAATACTCCACCTGCTAGCTGGGACCCACCATATTCGGAGGCTGACTTGTGGGCGTACTAAGTTGACGCGGACGGAGGGCTTTGTCAACTTAGTCAATATAAACGATTCTAGCTGCAGTGACCGTACGATGTCCATCCAACGGCCGTCGTGCTTCTTCAACCATTGGTCTTCTTGCTCCAGCCGCCCAAACCAGCACCGGCCGTGCCACCTGCTCCTGCCTCCTGTGGCCGGTTGTGCTGCCGCGCAGTCCTCACCACCCCACCCTACTCCCATTGCTGGCCTAGCCATCCCTGTACTCACCCAGACATCTTGTTATTCTCCGACGATGGCAGCCTAACACTGCAGCCGAACCAGTAAACCCGCGTACTCCCCTCCGCGTGGGAAACAACTGCCGAGTCTTCCCCAGCTCCGGGTCATTCCCTGCCTAGGCCTCGCCGTCGTCCACCGCCTTGGTGCTCTCGCCGCGGCGTGGTCAACGTGGTCAAGGAATGACTTACATCGGAAGAGGATTGTACGTGGAGAGGCTGACAGCTGGGTCCACGGCCGCAACAAGGAAGTGCCTCCTTATTACGCGCAAAATAATGATTCCTCCACCTAACAGCGGGGACCTACCGGAAGGACCTCTGTATTTCATGAAAAAAACATTTTCCCCCTGACAGTTGGGACCCACCGGCTATATCTTCGCATGCAAGGAAGTGCCTCCTTATCCTCCCTGACAGCTGGGACCCACCCGGTCGAACAGTACGTAGGGTTGTCTGTCTGGTCACGAACATGTATGTACATACTGGTCGATCGGTCTCTCTGCAACGATGAACCGTGGCCGAGCAAGCAGCGGCACGTGTAGTAGTAGAGCCCCCGACGTAGCAGTTCAGGCAGTCCAGTCAAAACCATGTACACGTACATACAGCCAGATGCTAAAAAATACGACCATGTATGTACATACGGGCGGGGTCTTGAACACGTACTCGCGCATATGTACGGCCAGGGCTCGTGTACATGGAGAGGCAACGGACGGCAGCAACGGCGTCATGTTCATTGGAAGCCAACCGGCTGGGTCAGAACGGAGAAATTGCATCATGTTCATCGGGAGGCAACGGAATACGTTGTGTTCATCGGGAGCCAACCAGCTTGGACGGAACAGCCAAAACGGGGTCTGGCATACCACAGAACAGAGCAAACGGCCTTCTATTCGAGTGCCTGCGGTCAAAATAGGGTGCTGTTGATCGGGAGGGGTGTGGCGTACCGCAAAACGGAGGAAACAGACTTGTGTTGGAGCGCCTACGGTCGAAACGGGGTCATGTTCATCGGGAAGGGTGTGGCGTACCGCAAAACGGGACTCCACGAGCTACTGTTCATCCACCGTTGACTTCCTCCAGCCTCCACATGCTACTGTTCATCCACCATCGACTTCATCCAGCCTCCACCAGCTACTGTTCATCCATGGGGGTCCTGTTCATCCAGCCTCCACCGGCTACTGTTCAACCAGCCCTCCACGGGGTCCTGTTCATCCACCCTCCACCGGCTACTGTTCAACTAGCCCTCCACGGGGTCCTGTTCATCCACCCCCAACCGGCTCGATCGGGTGGTGTGTGGCGGCCTCCTCTCGATCGGGGTCCTGTTCATCCAGCGGTAACGGCCTCTACTACCACGGGGTCCTGTTCATCCAACCCCCACCGGGACTATTCATCCAACCCCCAACAACGGTCACTGTTCATCAAGAGGCAGGTTCGATCGGCTTCAGTTAGCAGCAGTAGCGAAGGAATCACTCGGGTTCAGTTAACAGCCAAGGATCGATCGCTCGGGTTCAGTAACGTAGCTAGTGCAATCGCTCGGGTTCAGTAAGCGAACGCCTCGCTCGGGTTCAGTTAGAGCCCAACGCCTCACACACACGCGCGTACGTGTATGAGAGAAACGCGCAATCCCTCCGTGCATCGCTCAGCCCCGACCACCCACCGTAACCGGGAACTCCCCGAAATTTTCCTCACCCTCGCTTCTACCACGGTTTTTTCCGTCATGGACGGCCCAAAGAATGTCATGTAGGTGCGTCCCCGGCCCGCCCAGGACGAAAAGCCCATTTTCTGTCATGATTTTTTGTCATAGAAGTAGGAGCCCACCACATCTATGATGATACATGGTTTTGTCACAATTATCATCATAGAAGTGTCATAAGCATGACAGAAAAAGTTTTTGTTCGGGCCAAAATGTCACGAATGTGTCTTTTTTTTGTAGTGATAAGAGAGAAGAGAATAGGCGATATTGGAATGATCAAGGGGGTTTGCTTGCCTGGAAGCTCTGCTGAAAAGGAAGAAGGGTCGTCGGTGACGTAGTCGATCACAGGGGCAGCATCGGTCTCGGGGTCTACTGGAGAGAAGAGGGGGGAAGAAACAGTAAATACAGTGCAAACAGATGCATCACTAAGCATGACATGACAATATGCAGATCTAGGGTTGACCTAACGCAGTACTACATGTTGCAGACGAAGAGGGAAAACAACCGGAGGGGTTTTCCCGACGTTTGGCATTTTTTGGACAAACGAAAAAGAGGGGACGGTTCCATGTTCAGTATGCTAGGGCCATGTGACAGATGAACGGATTGCATATTCGAATTCATTGGATTTTTCCCAGCAATTTTCATATATAAAATATTTCCATCTGACTTACGGATTATTTTATATGATTTTTCTAAGTTTTAAACAATTTCTGGAATTTAATAGATTTCAATTAAGGGTTTTTATCATTTATGCCACTAGTTGTGTCTCACTACTCAGTTTTGCCATTAGAAATTACAACAACTCAAAAATGCCATCGCTCCGTGAGATGTTTTCTCAAAAATGCCATTAGATATCTCAAAAATGCCATCGTTCCAATAGATGTTTGCTCAGAAATGCCATTAGACATTGTTATTGTTAGGTAAAACTCGTTGACCATGTTATATGATAAAAATACCCCTATACCCACATGTCAGCTCTCTCTATCTCGCAATGATAAATGTGGACCCCACTTGTTTGGTGTAAGCAATTGAATAATTTTAGAGAAAATAAAAACGCTGTTGGGATCAAGTGGGACCCACACTTTATTGTAGTGAGATAGAGGGACAGCTGACATGTTGGTCTATAGATATTTTGGTCATTATGACATGGCAAATGAGATTTGAGCTGACAATCATGGTGTTGACTGGCATTTTTTAGCATGCACCTAACGAAGCGATGGCATTTTTGAGTAGTTGAAATTCCTAGTGGCAAAACTGAGTAGTGAAACACAACCAGTGGCATAAATGATAAAAAAACCTTAAATTAATTGAGAAAAAGGATTACTGCATCAGCATGATGTCAGGGTGACGTCTGCAGTCAACCCAGCTGACTCGGGTCAAACCTGACAGCTGGGTCCCACCTGTCAATGAC
Source organism: Thinopyrum elongatum (assembly GCA_011799875.1). Classification (NCBI taxonomy): domain Eukaryota; kingdom Viridiplantae; phylum Streptophyta; class Magnoliopsida; order Poales; family Poaceae; genus Thinopyrum; species Thinopyrum elongatum. The sequence goes on from CM022303.1 coordinate 226,806,642, forward strand.
AGTGGGGCTAACAGGGTTTTAGAATTAAACTAATTAGCTATTTAACTAACATGGGCCCACTGTCAGTGAGTATTCAATTTAAATTAACTAATTTAATTAGTGTTAGGGCGGGGCCCACTACTCAGTGACTTGGGGTTGCCTAGTCAACGTTGACCAAAGTGAACAGGTCAGTCGGGCCCCTGGGCCCACGGTCAATGACCCAGGGGTGGCCCTAGGTCGACCACGTCGGCGGGCGGCGGTGGCACGCCGGCGGCGACCTCCCGGACGGCGGCACGGCTCGGCCATGGTCGGAAAACGGCCACCGGGGGCCGTTTGGACCGCCGCGAGCACCTACAGGTGCAGGGGCAGCGCGCTTCGAATTGAGGCATCAGTGGGTGCAGGGGCTGGCCAGAGTGGCGCTGGCGTCGAGCATGGGCGGCGGCGTTCGAGTGCTCATCGGAATTGTGCTATGAGGCACCAGAGGGCGCGTGCGGTGGTGCGTTCGGATGCGGGAGTCGAGCTGCGATGAGTGTTGGTGGTGACGGCCGCCGAGGGGCACTGTGGCGACGGCGACGAGCTCGCGAGCGGCGGCCGGCATCGGGACTTGTCGGGGGCGGCGCTAGGGGCAGCGGGGGACACACTCGAGGGCGCTACGGGCGGAGGCAGCTGCGGTGGCTGCTAGCGAAGCAGGTGATGACCCACAAGTATAGGGGATCAATCGTAGTCCTTTCGATAAGTAAGAGTGTCGAACCCAACGAGGAGCAGAAGGAAAAGACAAGCGGTTTTCAGCAAGGTAAGTTCTGCAAGCACTGAAATTGTAGGTAACAGATAGTTTGATCGCAATTACACGGACTGGGTCCGTAACTTGAGGATTATCCTCATTGCTGCATAGAAGAATTATGTCCTTGATGCACCGTTAGGTGACAAGCCCGCTCCCGCTAATCTAGACGTTGTGAACGCCTAGCAAACGCGGTCTGATGACTACTCAATAGTTCAGTGTGCCATGCTTTACGGCTTAGAACCGGGACTTCAAAGACATTTTGAATGTCATGGAGCATATGAGATGTTCCAAGAGTTGAAGTTAATATTTCAAGCAAATGCATGGGTTGAGAGATATGAAATCTCCAACAAGTTCTATAGCCGCAAGATGGAGGAGAACAGTTCTGTCAGTGAACACATACTCAAAATGTCTGGGTATCATAACCACTTGACTCAGCTGGGAGTTGATCTTCCAGTTGATAGTGTTATTGACAGAGTTCTTCAATCACTGCCACCAAGCTACAAAGGCTTCATGATGAACTATAATATGCAAGGGATGAATAAAACGACTCCTGAGCTCTTCACAATCCTTAAGGCCGCGGAGGTAGAAATCAAGAAGGAGCATCAAGTGTTGATGGTTAACAAGACCACTAGTTTCAAGAAAAAGGGCAAGGGAAAGAAAGGGAACTTCAAGAAGAATGGCAAGCGAGTTGCCACTCCCGGGAAGAAGCCCAAAGCTGGACCCAAGCCTGAAACTGAGTGCTTCTACTGCAAAGGGAATGGTCGCTGGAAGCGGAACTGCCCCAAATACTTGGTGGATAAGAAGGATGGCAAAGTGAACAAAGGTATATTTGATATACATGTTATTTATGTGTACCTTACTATTGCTCGTAGTAGCGCCTGGGTATTTGATATTGGTTTGGTTGCTCATATTTGTAACTCAAAACAGGAGCTGCGGAATAAATGAAGAATGGGTAAGGATGAGGTGACGATGCGCGTCGGGAATGGTTCCAAGGTCGATGTGATCGCCGACGGCATGCTACCTCTACATCTACCTTCGAGATTAGTTTTAGACCTCAATAATTGTTATTTGGTGCCCGCGTTGAGCATGAACATTATATCTGGATCTTGTTTATTGCGAGACGGTTATTCATTTAAATCGGAGAATAATGGTTGTTCTATTTATATGAGTAATATCTTTAATGGTCATGCACCCTTGATGAATGGTCTATTCTTATTGAATCTCGATCGTAGTGATACACATATTCATAATATTGATGCCAAAAGATGCAAAGTTGATAATGATAGTGCAACATACTTGTGGCACTGCCGTTTAGGTCATATTGGTATAAAGCACATGAAAAAACTCCATGTGGATGGACTTTTGGAATCACTTGATTATGAATCATTTGATACTTGCAAACCATGCCTCCTGGGCAAGATGATTAAAACTCCGTTCTACGAGACAATGGAGCGAGCTAATGACTTATTGGAAATAAAACATACCGATGTATGCGGTCCAATGAGTGTAGAAGCACGCGGCGGGTATCGTTATTTTCTGACCTTCACAGATGATTTGGGTAGGTAAGAGTATATCTACTTGATGAAACACAAGTCTGAAACATTTGAAAGGTTCAAAGAATTTCAGAGTGAAGTGGAGAATCATCGTAACAAGAAAATAAAGTTTCTACTATCTGATCGCGGAGGCGAATATTTGAGTTACGAGTTTGGCCTTCATTTAAAACAATATGGAATTGTTTCACAACTCAAGCCACCTGGAACACCACAGCGTAATGGTGTGTCCGAACGTCGTAACCGTACTTTATTAGATATGGTGCGTTCTATGATGTCTCTTACCGATTTACCACTATCGTTTTGGGGTTATGTATTAGAGACAGCCGCATTCACGTTAAATAGGGCACCGTCTAAATCCGTTGAGACGACACCGTATGAATTGTGGTTTGGCAAGAAACCTAAGCTGTCGTTTCTTAAAGTTTGGGGATGCGACGCTTATGTCAAAAGGCTTTAGCCTGATAAGCTCGAACCTAAATCGGAGAAGTGCGTCTTCATAGGATACCCTAAAGAAACTATTGGGTACACCTTCTACCACAGATCTGAAGGCGATCTTTGTTGCTAAGAATGGGTCCTTTCTAGAGAAGGAGTTTCTCTCAAAAGAAGTGAGTTGGAGGAAAGTAGAACTTGATGAGGTAATTGTAGCTTCTCTCGAATTGGAAAGTAGCACATCACAGAAAACCAATCCCGTGATGCCTACACCAACTAGAGAGGAAGCAAATGATAATGATCATGAAACTTTAGATCAAGTTACGACTGAACCTCGTAGTTCAACCAGAGCCCAATCCGCACCAGAGGGGTACGGTAATCCTGTCCTGTAAGTTATGTTATTAGACCATGGCGAACCTACGAACTATGAAGAAGCTATGATGAGCCCAGATTCTGATAAATGGCTTGAGGCCAGGAAATCTGAGATAGGATCCATGTATGAGAACAAAGTATGGACTTTGGTGGACTTGCCTGATGATCGGCAAGCCATAGAAAATAAATGGATCTTCAAGAAGAAGACTGACGCTGATGATAATGTTACTGTCTACAAAGCTCGACTTGTCACGAAAGGTTTTCGACAAGTTCAAGGAGTTACCTACGATGAGAATTTCTCACCCATAGCGATGCTTAAGTCTGTCCGAATCATGTTAGCAATTGCCGCATTTTATAATTATGAAATCTGGCAAATGGACGTCAAAACTGCATTCCTTAATGGATTTCTTAAAGAAGAGTTGTATATGATGCAACCAGAAGGTTTTGTCGATCCTAAAGGTGCTAACAAAGTGTGCAAGCTCCAGCGATCCATCTATGGACTGGTGCAAGCATCTCAGAGTTGGAATATACGCTTTGATGAGGTGATCAAAGCATATGGTTTTATACAGACTTACGGTGAAGCCTGTATTTACAAGAAAGTGAGTGCGAGCTCTGTAGTATTTCTAATTTTATATGTGGATGACATATTATTGATTGGAAATGATATAGAATTTCTGGATAGCATAAAAGGATACTTGAATAAGAATTTTTCAATGAAAGACCTCGGTGAAGCTGCTTATATATTGGGCATCAAGATCTATAGGGATAGATCAAGACTCTTAATAGGACTTTCACAAAGCACATACCTTGACAAAGTTTTCAAGAAGTTCAAAATGGATCAGTCAAAGAAAGGGTTCTTGCCCGTGTTACAAGGTGTCAAATTGAGTCGGACTCAAAGCCCGACCACTGCAGAAGATAGAGAGAAAATGAAAGTCATTCCCTATGCCTCAGCCATAGGTTCTATCGTGTATGTTATGATGTGTACCAGACCTGATATGTGCCTTACCATAAGTTTGGCAGGGAGGTACCAAAGTAATCCAGGAGTGGATCACTGGACATTGGTCTAGAACATCCTAAAGTACCTGAAAAGGGCCAAGGATATGTTTCTCATTTTTGGAGGTGACGAAGAGCTCGTCGTAAATGGTTACGTCGATGCTAGCTTTGACACTGATCCGGATGACTCTAAGTCACAAACCGGATATGTATTTATATTGAATGGTGGAGCTGTCAGTTGGTGCAGTTCCAAGTAGAGCGTCATGGCGGGATCTACGTGTGAAGTGGAGTACATGGCTGCTTCGGAAGCAACACATGAAGGAGTCTGGATGAAGGAGTTCATATCCTATCTGGGTGTAATACCCAGTGCATCGGGTCCAATGAAAATCTTTTGTGACAACACTGGAGCAATTGCCTTAGCGAAGGAATCCAGGTTTCACAAGAGAACCAAACACATCAAGAGATGCTTCAACTCCATTCGTGAAAAGGTCAAGGATGGAGAGATAGAGATTTGCAAAATACATACGGATCTAAATATAGCAGACCCGTTGACTAAACCTCTTCCGCGAGCAAAACATGATCAGCACCAAGACTCCATGGGTGTTAGATTCATTACAATGTATTCTAGATTATTGACTCTAGTGCAAGTGGGAGACTGAAGGAAATATGCCCTAGAGACAATAATAAAGTTGTTATTTTATATTTCCTTATTCATTATAAAGATTTATTATTCATGCTATAATTGTATTGATCAGAAACTTAAATACATGTGTGAATACATAAACAAATATCGTGTCCCTAGTAAGCCTCTACTAGACTAGCTCGTTGATCAAAGATGGTTAAGGTTCCCTAACCATAGACATGTGTTGTCATTTGATAACGGGATCACATCATTAGGAGAATGATGTGATGTACAAGACCCATCCGTTAGCTTAGCATATGATCGTTCAGTTTATTGCTACTGCTTTCTTGAATTTCAAATACATGTTCCTTCGACCATGAGATCATGCAACTCCTGGATACCGGAGGAATACCTTGTGTGCTATCAAACATCACAACATAACTGGGTGATCATAAAGATGCTCTATAGGTCTCTCCGAAGGTGTTTGTTGAGTTGGCATGGATCGAGATTGGGATTTGTCACTTCGGGTATCGAAGAGGTATCTCTGGGCCCTCTCGGTAATACACATCATAATAAGCTTGCAAGCAAATGACTAAGGAGTTAGTTACAAGATGATGTATTATGGAACGAGTAAAGAGACTTGCCGGTAACGAGATTGAACTAGGTATGAAGATACCGACGATCGAATCTCGGGCAAGTAACATACCAACAGACAAAGGGAATTACGTATGTTGTCATAACGGTTCGACCGATAAAGATCTTCGTAGAATATGTAGGAACCAATATGGGCATCCAGGTTCCATTATTGGTTATTGACCGGAGAGGTGTCTCGGTCATGTCTACATAGTTCTCGAACCCGTAGGGTCCGCACGCTTAACGTTCGTTGATGATATAGTGTTATATGAGTTATATGATTTGGTGAACGAATGTTGTTCAGAGTCCCGGATGAGATCACGGACATGACGAGGAGCTCCAGAATGATCTGGAGGTAAATATTGATATATAGGACGATGATATTCGGACACCGGAAGAGTTTCGGAGTGCACCGGGTGGTCATCAGATCGCCGGAAGGGGTTCCGGACACCCCCCCCCCCCCCCATCGGGAGGTCTATGGGCCTAATGGGCCAAGGGGAGAGACACACCAGCCCACAAGCGGGCTGGCGCGCCCCTCTGCCTGGCCGTCGGCCCTAGGGAAGGAAAGTGGGGAGTGCTAGCCCCTCCTGCCTTCCCCTCCTCATGGGAGAAAGGAAAGGGGGGGGGCGCCACCCTCCCCTGCCTTTCCCCGCACGCCTAAAAAGGCAAGGGGGTGCGGCTAGGGGCAGGAGCCCAAGTGGGATTCGGCCCCACTTGGGGCACCTCTTGGCTGCCTCCTCCCTCCCCCCACCTATATATATGTGGGAGGGGCGCCACACATGAGACACGACAATCTCTTAGCCGTGTGCGGCGCCCCTCTCCACAGTTTCGTCCCTCGGTCATATTTTCGTAGTGCTAAGTCGAAGACCTGCGGAGATAGCTTCACCATCACCGTCACCACGCCATCGTGCTACCAGAACTCATCCACTACTTTGCCGTCTTGCTGGATCAAGAAGGCGAGGACGTCACCGAGCTGAACGTGTGCTGAACACGGAGGTGCCGTACGTTCGGTACTCGATCGGTTGGATCACGAAGAAGTTTGACTACATCAACCGCGTTACTAAACGCTTCCGCTTACGGTCTATGAGGGTACATAGACACACTCTCCCCCTCGTTGTTGTGCATCTCCATGGATAGATCTTGCGTGTGCGTAGAAAATTTTTGTTTTCCATGCAACGTTTCCCAATAGTGGCATCCGAGCCAGGTCTATGCGTAGATGATATGCACGAGTAGAACACAAAGAGTTGTGGGCGGTGATAGTCATACTGCTTACCACCAACAACTTATTTTGATTCGGTGGTATTGTGGGTTGAAGTGGCCCAGACCAAACTTACATGTCCACGCATATGAGACCGGTTCCACTGACTGACATGCAACTAGTTTTGCATAAAGGTGGCTCGTGGGTGTCTGTTTCTCCTACTTTAGTTGAATCGAATTTGACTACGGCCGGTGAAAGTGCAACTAATCCCTGGGTGGTTTTGGTAATTCATAACAACATATAGCTCATTGAACTAATAACTTTTCAAGTTGATTATTTCAGATAGTTCAACGATTGGCATGGCATGGACTAGAGATGTGGACCCCTCAAAATGCTAAGGACAAATATTGGCAAAAGCTCAAGACTCTACATTTCTATTTTAGTGATCCAAGATCACATTGAGTCCATAGGAAAAGCCAATACTATTAAAAGGGGATGAGGTGTTGCTTAATGGTCTACTTGCTCAAAATGCTTAGTGATATGCTCCACAGCCCTCAACCATTTTCTCATATCCAAATATGTCCTAAACCTAAAGTCAAACTCGGCCCCACCGATTTGATCTATCCGGCGCCACCGACTTCACTTGACATAGCCATAGCCAGAAACCCTAATCAGTTTGGTCTAACCGATAGGGATCTCGGTCTCACCGAGATAGGATTGCAAACTCTCTATTTCCCTTCGTAATGTTTCGGTCTCACCGAGATGAGCGATCGGTCCCACCGAGTTCGCAATGCAAACTCTCTATTTCCCTTTCGTAACGTTTCGGTCTCACCGAAAAGAGCGATCGGTCCCACCGAGTTTGCCTGACCAACTCTCTGTTTGCTTATTACTGAAATCGGTCTCACCGAGTTGAAGTAATCGGTCAAACCGACATCAAGTTTTGCCCTAACCCTAGCTCATCGGTCCCACTGAGTTGATCATGTCGGTCCCACCGAAAAGCCTAATGTTCACATTTTTGACTGGATCGGTCTCACCGAATTTACCTATTCGGTCTGACCGAGTTGGCTCATTTGTGTGTAACGGTTAGATTTTGTGTGGAGGCTATATATACCCCTCCACCCTCCTCTCCATCAGAGAGAGAGCCATCAGAACATGCCTACACTTCCACTACTCATTTTCTGAGAGAGAACCACCTACTCATGTGTTGAGACCAAGACATTCCATTCCTACCACAAGAATCTTGATCTCTAGCCTTCCCCAAGTTGCTTTCCACTCAAATCATCTTTCCACCATAGCCAAATCTGTGAGAGAGAGTTGAGTGTTTGGGAGACTATCATTTGAAGCACAAGAGCAAGGAGTTCATCATGAACACACCATCTATTACCTTTTGGAGAGTGGTGTCTCCTAGATTGGTTAGGTGTCACTTGGGAGCCTCCGTCAAGATTGTGGAGTTGAACCAAGGAGTTTGTAAGGGCAAGGAGATCGCCTACTTCATGAAGATCTACCCGAGTGAGGCAAGTCCTTCGTGGGCGATGGCCATGGTGGGATAGACAAGGTTGCTTCTTCGTGGACCCTTCGTGGGTGGAGCCCTTCGTGGACTCGCGCAACCGTTACCCTTCATGGGTTGAAGTCTCCATCAACATGGATGTACGATAGCACCACCTATCGGAACCACGCCAAAAATCTCCGTGTCTTGCTTGACTTGTGCTAAGTTGTTAAAATCTGCCAAGACTTAAAATTGGGAAAAGGCTAGATTTTTATTTGGTCAAGTAGTCTAATCACCCCCCTCTAGACCTACTTTCGATCCTACAGCCGGTCCTTGAAGAAGGTTAAAACAGAAAACTTGATAAATCACCGTTGTGGTTTTTGCGTAGGTAAGAACGGTTCTTTCTAGAAGCCCGTAGCAGCCACGTAAAACTTGCAACAACAAAGTAGAGGATGTCTAACTTGTTTTTGCGGGGCATGTTGTGATGTGATATGGCCAAGACGTGATGTGATATACGTTGTTGTATGAGATGATCATGTTTTGTAATATCGACAACCGGCAGGAGCCTTAGGGTTGTCTCTTAATTATTGTATGAAATGCAAGCGCCATGTAATTGCTTTACTTTATCGCTATGTGTTAGCAATAGTTGTAGAAGCAGTAGTTGGCGAGATGACCCCGACGCAACGATGGAGATCAAGGTGTCGAGCCGGTGACGATGGAGATCATGATGATGCTTTGGAGATGGAGATCAAAAGCACAAGATGATGATGGCCATATCATGTCACATATTTTGATTGCATGTGATGTTTATCCTTTATGCATCTTATTTTGCTTAGAACGGCGGTAGCATTATAAGATGATCCCTTCACTAAATTTTAAGATAAAAGTGTTCTCCCCGAGTATGCACCGTTGCCAAAGTTCGTCGTTTCGAAGCACCTCGTGATGATCGGGTGTGATAGACTCTACGTTCACATACAACGGGTGTAAGACAGTTTTGCACATGCAGAATACTTGGGTTAAACTTGACGAGCCTAGCATGTACAGACATGGTCTTGGAACACTGGAGACCGAAAGGTCGAACGTGAGTCATATAGTAGATATGATCAACATAGAGATGTTCACCATTGATGACTACCCCATCTCACGTGATGATCGGACATGGGTTAGTTGATTTGGATCATGTATCACTTAGATAACTTGAGGGATGTTTATTTAAGAGGGAGTTCATTAGTAATTTGATTAATTGAACTTAATTTATCATGAACTTAGTCTTAATAGTTTTGCATATCTATGTTGTAGATCAATGGCCCGAGCTACCGTTCCCCTGAATTTTAACACGTTCCTAGAGAAAGCTAAGTTGAAAGATGATGGTAGCAACTACACGGACTGGGTCTATAACTTGAGGATTATCCTCATTGCTGCACAAAAGAATTATGTCCTTGATGCACCGCTAGGTGACAGACCTGCTGCAGGAGCTACTGCAGATGTTATGAACGTCTGGCAAACTCGATCTGATGACTACTCGATAGTTCAGTGTGCCATGCTTTACGGCTTAGAACCGGGACTTCAAAGACGTTTGAACGTCATGGAGCATATGAGATGTTCCAAGAGTTGAAGTTAATATTTCAAGCAAATGCCCCGGTTGAGAGATATGAAGTCTCCAACAAGTTCTATAACCGCAAGATGGAGGAGAACAGTTCTGTTAGTGAACAGATACTCCAAATGTCTAGGTATCATAACCACTTGACTCAGCTGGGAGTTGATCTTCCAGTTGATAGTGTTATTGAGAGAGTTCTTCAATCACTGCCACCAAGCTACAAAGGCTTCATGATGAACTATAATATGCAAGAGATGAATAAAACAATTCCTGAGCTCTTCGCAATGCTTAAGGCCGCGGAGGTAGAAATCAAGAAGGAGCATCAAGTGTTGATGGTTAACAAGACCACTAGTTTCAAGAAAAAGGGTAAGGGAAAGAAAGGGAACTTCAAGAAGAATGGCAAGCGAGTTGCCACTCCCGAGAAGAAGCCCAAAGCTGGACCCAAGCCTGAAACTGAGTGCTTCTACTACAAAGGGAATGGTCACTGGAAGCGGAACTGCCCCAAATACTTGGCGGATAAGAAGGATGGCAAAGTGAACAAAGGTATATTTGATATACATGTTATTTATGTGTACCTTACTAATGCTTGTAGTAGTGCCTGGGTATTTGATATTGGTTCGGTTGCTCATATTTGTAACTCGAAACAGGAGCTGTGGAATAAATGAAGATTGGCTAAGGACGAGGTGACGATTCGCGTCGGGAATGGTTCCAAGGTCGATGTGATCGTCGTCGGCACGCTACCTCTACATCTACCTTCGGGATTAGTTTTAGACATCAATAATTGTTATTTTGTGGCCGTGTTGAGCATGAATATTATATCTGGATCTTGTTTATTGCGAGACGGTTATTCATTTAAATCAGAGAATAATGGTTGTTCTACTTATATGAGTAATATCTTTTATGGTCATGCACCCTTGATGAATGGTCTATTCTTGTTGAATCTCGATCGTAGTGATACACATATTCATAATATTGATGCCAAAAGATGCAAAGTTGATAATGATAGCGCAACATACTTGTGGCACTGCCGTTTAGGTCATATTGGTATAAAGCGCATGAAAAAACTCCATGTGGATGGACTTTTGGAATCACTTGATTATGAATCATTTGATACTTGCGAACCATGCCTCATGGGCAAGATGACTAAAACTCTGTTCTAAAACTCCGTTCTCCGGAACAATGGAGCGAGCTAATGACTTATTGGAAATAATACATAGTGATCTATGCGGTCCAATGAGTGTAGAAGCACGCGGCGGGTATCGTTATTTTCTGACCTTCACAGATGATTTGAGTAGGTATGGGTATATCTACCTGATGAAACACAAGTCTGAAACATTTCAAAGTTTCAAAGAATTTCAGAGTGAAGTGGAGAATCATGGTAACAAGAAAATAAAGTTTCTACGATCTGATCGCGGAGGTGAATATTTGAGTTACGAGTTTGGCCTTCATTTAAAACAATATGGAATTGTTTCACAACTCAAGCCACCTAGAACACCACAGCGTAATGGTGTGTCCGAACGTCGTAACCGTACTTTATTAGATATGGTGCGTTCTATGATGTCTCTTACCGATTTACCACTATCGTTTTGGGGTTATGCATTAGAGACAGCCGCATTCATGTTAAATAGGGCACCATCTAAATCCGTTGAGACGACACCGTATGAACTGTGGCTTGGCAAGAAACCTAAGTTGTCATTTCTTAAAGTTTGGCGATGCGACGCTTATGTCAAAAGGCTTCAGCCTGATAAGCTCGAACCTAAATCGGAGAAGTGCGTCTTCATAGGATACCCTAAAGAAACTATTGGGTACACCTTCTACCACAGATCCGAAGGCAAGATCTTTGTTGCTAAGAATGGGTCCTTTCTAGAGAAGGAGTTTCTCTCAAAAGAAGTGAGTGGGAGGAAAGTAGAACTTGATGAGGTAATTGTAGCTTCTCTCGAATTGGAAAGTAGCACATCACAGAAAACTGTTCCCGTGATGCCTACACCAACTAGAGAGGAAGCAAATGATAATGATCATGGAACTTCAGATCAAGTTACTACTAAACCTCGTAGGTTAACCAGAGCACGATCCGCACCAGAGTGGTACGGTAATCCTGTCCTGGAAGTTATGTTATTAAACCATGGCGAACCTATGAACTATGAAGAAGCTGTGATGAGCCCAGCTTCTGATAAATGGCTTGAGGCCATGAAATCTGAGATAGGATCCATGTATGAGAACAAAGTATGGACTTTGGTGGACTTGCCTGATGATCGGCAAGCCATAGAAAATAAATGGATCTTCAAGAAGAAGACTGACGCTGGTGGTGATGTTACTGTCTACAAAGCTCAACTTGTCGCGAAAGGTTTTCGACAAGTTCAAGGAGTTGACTACGATGAGACTTTCTCACCCGTAGCGATGCTTAAGTCTGTCTGAATCATGTTAGCAATTGCCGCATTTTATAATTATGAAATCTGGCAAATGGATGTCAAAACTGCATCCCTTAATGGATTTCTTAAAGAAGAGTTGTATATGATGCAACCAGAAGATTTTGTCGATCCTAAAGGTGCTAACAAAGTGTGCAAGCTCTAGCGATCCATCTATGGACTGGTGCAAGCATCTCAGAGTTGGAATATACGCTTTGATGAGGTGATCAAAGATTATGGTTTTATACAGACTTATGGTGAAGCATGTATTTATAAGAAAGTGAGTGGGAGCTCTGTAGCATTTCTGATTTTATATGTGGATGACATATTATTGATTGGAAATGATATAGAATTTCTGGATAGCATAAAAGAATACTTGAATAAGAATTTTTCAATGAAAGACCTCGGTGAAGCTGCTTATATATTGGGCATCAAGATCTATAGGGATAGATCGATACGCTTAATAGGACTTTCACAAAGCACATACCTTGACAAAGTTTTGAAGAAGTTCAAAATGGATCAGTCAAAGAAAGGGTTCTTGCCTGTGTTACAAGATGTGAAATTGAGTCAGACTCAAAGCCCGACCACTACAGAAGATAGAGAGAAAATGAAAGTCATTCCCTATGCCTCAGCCATATGTTCTATCATGTATGCTATGCTGTGTACCAGACCTGATGTGTGCCTTGCCATAAGTTTGGCAGGGAGGTACCAAAGTAATCCAGGAGTGGATCACTGGACAGTGGTCAAGAACATCCTGAAGTACCTGAAAAGGGCCAACGATATGTTTCTCGTTTATGGAGGTGACGAAGAGCTCGCCGTAAATGGTTACGTTGATGCTAGCTTCGACACTGATCCGGATGACTCTAAGTCACAAACCGGATACATATTTATATTGAATGGTGGAGCTGTCAGTTGGTGCAGTTCCAAGTAGAGCGGCGTGGCGGGATCTACGTGTGAAGCAGAGTACATAGCTGCTTCGGAAGCAGCACATGAAGGATTCTGGATGAAGGAGTTCATATCCGATCTGGGTGTAATACCCAGTGCATCGGGTTCAATGAAAATCTTTTGTGACAACACTGGAGCAATTGCCTTGGCGAAGGAATCCAGGTTTCACAAGAGAACCAAACACATCAAGAGACGCTTCAACTCCATTCATGAAAAGGTCAAGGATGGCGACATAGAGATTTGCAAAATACATAAGGATCTAAATGTAGCAGACCCATTGACTAAGCCTCTTCCGCGAGCAAAAGATGATCAGCACCAAGACTCCATGGGTGTTAGATTCATTACAATGTAATCTAGATTATTGACTCTAGTGCAAGTGGGAGACTGAAGGAAATATGCCCTAGAGACAATAATAAAGTTGTTATTTTATATTTCCTTATTCATGATAAAGGTTTATTATTCATGCTATAATTGTATTGATCAGAAACTTAAATACATTTGTGAATACATAAACAAATACCGTGTCCCTAGTAAGCCTCTACTAGACTAGCTCGTTGATCAAAGATGGTTAAGGTTCCCTAACCATAGACATGTGTTGTCATTTGATAACGGGGTCACGTCATTAGGAGAATGATGTGATGGACAAGACCCATCTGTTAGCTTAGCATATGATCATTCAGTTTATTGCTACTGCTTTCTTGAATGTCAAATACATGTTCCTTCGACCATGAGATCATGCAACTCCCGGATACTGGAGGAATACCTTGTGTGCTATCAATTGTCACAACGTAACTGGGTGATCATAAAGATGCTCTACAGGTATCTCCAAAGGTGTTTGTTGAGTTGGCATGGATCGAGATTGGGATTTGTAACTCCGAGTATCGGAGAGGTATCTCTGGGCCCTGTCGGTAATGCACATCATAATAAGCTTGCAAGCAAATGACTAAGGACTTAGTTACGAGATGATGTATTACGGAATGAGTAAAGAGACTTGCCGGTTACGAGATTGAACTAGGTATGAAGATACCGACGATCGAATCTCGGGCAAGTAACATACCGGCAGACAAAGGGAATTACGTATGATGTCATAACGGTTCGACCGATAAAGATCTTCATAGAATATGTAGGAACCAATATGGGCATCCAGGTTCCGCTATTGGTTATTGACCGGAGAGGTGTCTCGGTCATGTCTACATAGTTCTCAAACCCGTAGGGTCCGCACGCTTAACATTCGTTGACGATATTGTGTTATATGAGTTATATGATTTGGTGACCGAATGTTGTTTAGAGTCTCGGATGAGATCACGGACATGACGAGGAGCTCCAGAATGGTCTGGAGGTAAAGATTGATATATAGGACAATGATATTCGGACACCGGAAGAGTTTCGGAGTGCACCGGGTAGTCATCAGATCGCCGGAAGGGGTTCCGGACCCCCCCCCCCCCCCCGGAGGTCTGTGGGCCTAATGGGCCAAGGGGAGAGAGACACCAGCCCACAAGGGGGTTGGCGCGCCCCTCTCCCTGGCTACCGGCCCTAGGGAAGGAAAGTGGGGAGTGCTAGCCCCTCCTGCCTTCCCCTCCTCATGGGAGAAAGGAAAGGGGGGGGCGCCACCCTCCCTTGCCTTTCCCCGCACGCCTAAAAAGGCAAGGGGGCACGGCTAGGGGCAGGAGCCCAAGTGGGATTCGGCCCCACTTGGGGCGCCTCCTGGCTGCCTCCTCCCTTCCCCCCCCCCCCACCTATATATGTGTGGGAGGGGCGCCACACATGAGACACGACAATCTCTTAGCCGTGTGCAGCGCCCCTCACCACAGTTTCGTCCCTCGGTCATATTTTTGTAGTCCTTAGGCAAAGCCCTGCGGAGATAGTTTCACCATCACCGTCACCACGCTGTCGTGCTGCCGGAACTCATCCACTACTTCGCCGTCTTGCTGGATCAAGAAGGCGAGGACGTCACCGAGCTGAACGTGTGCTGAACGCGAAGGTGTCGTACATTCGGTACTCGATCGGTTGGATCGCGAAGAAGTTCGACTACATCAACCGCGTTACTAAACGCTTCCGCTTATGGTCTACGAGGGTACGTAGACACACTCTCCCCCTTGTTGCTATGCATCTCCATGGATAGATCTTGCGTGTGCATAGAAAATTTTTGTTTTCCATGCAAGGTTTCCCAACAGTCAGCATACGAAGGAGTATTATGAAAAGTGTTTATGACAGCTAGCTGTTCATCAGGGAAACTATCATCAATAGGTAGTGGGTCATCAAGAATATTTTCTAACCTAGACGAGTTGTCAGCTACGGGGTTCTCAGCTCCCTTCCTATTAGTGATGTGTAAGTCAAATTCTTGTAGCAAAAGAACCCACCTAATGAGTCTAGGTTTAGCATCTTTCTTTTCCATAAGGTATTTAATAGTAGCATGATCGGTGTGAACAATTACTTTAGAGTCAACTATATAAGATCTGAATTTATCACAAGCAAACACAACTGCCAGAAATTCTTTTTCAGTTGTAACATAATTTCTTTGGACACTGTCTAGAGTTTTACTAGCATAGTGAATAACATTTAATTTCTTATCAACTCTTTGTCCTAGAACAGCACCAATAGCATAATCACTAGCATCACACATGATTTCAAAAGGCAAGTTCCAATCAGGTGGTTGAATAATAGGTGCAGAAGTTAAGGCTTTCTTAAGTGTTTCAAAGGCTTCTACGCAATCATCATCAAAAACAAATGAAACATCCTTTTGTAAAAGATTAGTAAGAGGCCTAGAAATTTTAGAGAAGTCTTTAATAAACCTCCTATAGAAACCAGCATGACCAAGGAAACTACAGATACCTTTAATATCTTTAGGACACGGCATTTTCTCAATTGCATCAACTTTAGCTTTATCCACCTCAATACCTTGCTCAGAAATTTTGTGACCTAAGACAATACCTTCATTCACCATAAAGTGGAACTTCTCCCAATTCAAGACAAGATTAGTTTGCTCACATCTCTGCAAAACTTGGTCAAGGTTGCTGATGTAATCATCAAAAGAAGTTTTGTAAACAGAAAAATCATCCATGAAAACCTCAACAATCTTTTCACAAAAGTCAGAGAATATAGCAATCATACATCTTTGAAAGGTAGCAGGTGCATTACATAAACCAAAAGGCATACGTCTATAAGCATAAGTTCCAAAAGGACAAGTAAAGGTGGTTTTCTCTTGATCAGGTTGTGATACAGGTATTTGATAGAAACCAGAATATCCATCAAGAAAACAAAAGTGTGT
Source organism: Thinopyrum elongatum (assembly GCA_011799875.1). Taxonomy (NCBI): domain Eukaryota; kingdom Viridiplantae; phylum Streptophyta; class Magnoliopsida; order Poales; family Poaceae; genus Thinopyrum; species Thinopyrum elongatum. Next base: position 226,822,900 of record CM022303.1, read on the forward strand.
GTGCTTAGACAGTCTTTCTAACATTTGATCAATAAAAGGCAAAGGGTAATGATCCTTTCTAGTAGATTTATTTAATTTTCTAAAATCACCATTCTATAGCCAGTCACTATTCTTTGTGGAATGAGTTCATTTTTATCATTGGGAACAACAGTAATACCTCCTTTCTTAGGGACACAATGAATGGGACTTACCCATCTACTATCAGCTATGGGATAGATTATACCTGCTTCCAGAAGCTTTAATATTTCAGCTCTTACCAATTCTTTCATTTTGGGATTTAATCGTCGTTGATGACCAACAACTGGTTTAGCATCAGGTTCCATATTAATCTTGTGCTGACAGAGAGTGGGACTAATGCCCTTAAGATCATCAAGAGTATATCCAATAGCTGCTCGGTGCTTCCTCGGAGTTTTTAATAATCTTTTCTCTTCATGCTCTGTAAGGTTAGCACTAATAATAACAGGATATATCTTCTTTTCATCAAGATAAGCATATTTAAGAGTATCGGGCAATTGCTTTAATTCAAACACAGGATCACCTTGAGGTGGAGGAGGACCTCCTAGAGTTTCAACAGGCAATTTATGTTTAAGGATCGGTTGTTGCTCAAAGAATATTTTATCTATTTCATTTCTTTCATGCAAGTGCATATCATTTTCATGGTCAAGCAAATATTGTTCTAGTGGATCAGTAGGGGGTACAGCAATAGAAGCAAGACCAATTATTTCATCCTTACTTGGCAGTTCTTTATTACGAGGTTGCCTACGAAACTTAGAGAAATTAAACTCATGAGACACATCACCAAAATTAATACTAACGGTTTCTCTCTTGCGATCTATCTTAGCATTAACAGTGTTTAAGAAAGGTCTACCAAAGATAATGGGACAAAAGTCATCTTGTGGGGAACCAAGAACTAGAAAATCAATAGGGTATTTTATTTTTTCACACAAGACTTCAACATCTCTAACAATCCCAAGCGGTGTGATAGTATCTCTATTAGCAGGTTTGATAGTAACATCAATGTCTTCTATTTCAGCGGGTGCTATATCATTCATAATTTCTTGGCAAAGAGTAAAAGGAATAGCACTGACACTAGCACCCATATCACATAAACCATGGTAACAGTGATCTCCTATTTTAACTGAGACAACAGGCATGCCAACAACTGGTCTATTTTTATCTTTATTATCTGGTTTAGTAGTTCTAGCGGCTTCATCACAAAAATAAATAACATGCCCATCAATATTATCAACTAAGAGATCTTTAACCATAGCAATACTAGGTTCTACTTTAATTTGTTCAGAGGGTTTATGTGCTCTAATATTACTTTTGCGAACCACGGCTGAAACCTTAGAATGTTCCTTTATCCTAACTAGGAAAGATGGTTTTTCAATATAAGCAGTAGGCACAACTGGGTCAACATTGTAAATGATAGTTTCATCTTTAACCGTAGCTTGTTCTTTATCTCTTCTTTAATTGGGGGATGATATTTATACCACTTCTCCTTAGGGAGCTCAACATGAGTAGCAAATGATTCGCAAAAAGAGGCTACTATCTCAGAGTCAAGTCCATACTTAGTGCTAAACTTATGAAAATCATCGGTATCCATAAAAGATTTGACACAATCAAACTCAAGCTTTATACCTAACTCTTTAAGTTCGTCGAGTTCCCAATCTTCAGAATTGCATTTAATTCTTTCTAAAAGATCCCACCTGAATTCAATAGTCTTCTTCATAAAAGAACCAGTACAAGAACTATCGAGCATGGATTGATCATTACGAGAAAGTCAAGCATAAAAATTCTGAATAATAATTTCTCTCGAGAGCTCATGATTGGGGCATGAATATAACATTGACTTAAGCCTCCCCCAGGCTAGAGCGATACTTTCTCCTTCACGAGGCCAAAAATTATATATATAATTCCGATCACGATGAACTAGATGCATAGGATATTTTTTTGGTGAAATTCCAATTTCAATCGATTCCAATCCCAAGCTCCAATATCATCACATAGCCTATACCATGTCAACGATTTTCCCCCCAAAGATAAAGGGAAAACCTTCTTCTTAACTTCATCTCCGGGCAATCCTGCAAGCTTAAACAATCCACAAATTTCATCCACATATATAAGGTGCAAGTCAGGATGTTTCGTTCCATCTCCTGGCATAAGGATTAGCTAGCAGTTTCTCTAACATAACAGAAGGAATTTCGTAATCAATATTTTCAGTAGGTGCAGTAGGTTGAGGGGAAACTCTTTGTATTTCCGGTCGAGGTGAAGATACCCCGAACAAACCCCTCAAAGGAATGTTTTCCATAGTAGCAAGTAACAGTAAATTTCAGCACGTAATATAAATTTTTCCTTACCGATTTCCACTTACCAAGAGCGCTTCACTCCCAGGCAACGGCGCCAGAAAAGAGTCTTGATGACCCACAAGTATAGGGGTCAATTGTAGTCCTTTCGATAAGTAAGAGTGTCGAACCCAACGAGGAGCAGAAGGAAATGACAAGCGATTTTCAGCAAGGTAATTTCTGCAAGCACTGAAATTGTAGGTAACAGATAGTATGATAGCAAGATAATTTATAACAATCAAGTAACGGTAATGGTAACAAAAGTGCAGCAAGGTATCCCAATCCTTTTGTCGCAAAGGACGGGACGGAACGGTCTCTTGTAGTAAGTAAAATGTTCTTGAGGGCACACAGGAATTTCATCTAGTCACTTTCATCATGTTAGTTTGATTAGCGTTCGCTACTTTGATAATATGGTATGTGGGTGGACCGGTGCTTGGGTGCTGTTCTTACTTGAACAAGCCTCCCAATTATTATTAACCCCCTCGCAAGCATCTGCAACTACGAAAGAAGAATTAAGATAGCAATCTAACCATAGCATTAAACATGTGGATCCAAATCAGCCCCTTATGAAGTAGCGCATAAAATAGGGTTTAAGCTTCTGTCACTCTAGCAACCCATCATCTAATAACTACTCCACAATGCATTCCCTTAGGCCCAAAGATGGTGAAGTGTCATGTAGTCTATGTTCACATAACACCACTAAGGGAATCAAAACATACATATCATCAAAATATCGAACGAATATCAAATTCACATGATTAGTTGCAACATGACTTCTCCCGTGGCCTCAAGAACAAAAGTAACTACTCACACAACATGTTCATGCTCAAGATCAGAGGAGTAATAAATATCATAATGGATCTGAACATATAATCTTCCACCAAATAAATCGGCGAGCATCAACTACAAGATGTAATCAACACTACTAGTCACCCAAAGGTACCAATCTGAGGTTTTGATACAAAGATTGAACACAAGAGATGAACTAGGGTTTGAGATGAGATGGTGTTGTTGAAGATGTTGATGAAGATTGGCCTCCCAAAGATGAAAGGCTTGTTGGTGATGACGATGGCTTCGATTTCCCCCTCCCGGAGGGAAGTTCCCCCGGCAGAATCGCTCCGCTGGAGGGCAAAAGTGCTCCTGCCCAAGTTCCACCTCGAGACGGCGGCGCTCCGTCCCGAAAGTCCTCTCCTTATTTTTTTTCTAGGTCAAAGGGTACCGGAGGTGGGCCTGGGCCCCCACTACCCACCAGGGCGTGCCTGGAGGGGTTGGCGCGCCCTGGTGCCTTATGGGCGCGTGGGTGAGATGTGCAGAATATGTATCTTTGACATAGCTTCAGGTCCAGAATTCTAGCTGCCGGCATTCTCCCTCTTTGTGTAAACCTTGCATATTATGAGAGAAAAGGCATTAGAATTACTCCATAAAGTGTTATAATGAATAAAAACACTAGAAATAACACTAGAAAAACATGATGCAAAATGGACGTATCAGCAGGCAAGGGAGGAGGCGCGCAGAACGGCGCGGTCGCAGCAGCAGCAGAAGCAGGGGGTGGCCGGGCTCGAGCAGGAGGCAGGGAGCGAGCAGCGGCAACACACGCGCGGGCAGTGTGGGAGGCGGGCGGTAGCAGTGGGGCAAGGCCGCGAGGAACGGCGGGCGTGGCGCGGGGCGTGCGGGGGATGCGACGGGTGCGGTCCGGCCGCGACGAACGCGGGGCGGGCGCGGCCACGGGAAATGGCGAACTACGGTGAGGCAGCAGGGGAAAGTGAGGGGGGAGCGGGGCGGTGCTCACCAGAGGAGCACAAGGCGGCTCGTCGACAGTTTAGGGGCAGCAGACGACGTAGATGGAGCAGATTGACGTGGTGACCGGCGATGGCGACGCTATGGGGGCGCTCCTGCTCGGGTTCGTGGGCGCAGAGGAGGTAGCGCACCGTGGCGGAGTGGTCAGACCAGCTTCTAAGCAGCGGGAATGACGGCGAGCACGAGGGCGACGGAGCTCATGGCGACGGCGGAGCGGTTGCAGTGGGTCTAGCGAGAGAGAGAGAGAGAGTGACGAGGGAGAGGACGAAGAGAAGAGGAGCCGGGGGCCGAGTGGTGAGGTGAGTGGGAGGAGCGCCCGAGGCGTCGCCCTTATCCCTCCCGGGGCGGCGCCGACGAGGTGGTCGAACGGGTACACGCCCCTGTTCGGGTGAGGCCGGAGGAACAGGGCAGGAGGGAGGAAGACGACAGGGGAGGAGCTGGGCCGGACCACCTGGGCCAGTCCCTGGTGGGCCGAGGCCCAGGGGGCAGGGCCCTATTCTTTTTCTAGTTCTTTTCATTTTTTAGCTTATGTTTTCTTTTATTTTTAAAAAGGAAAATACTTTTATAAAATACTAAGCTTGCACCTAAAATATCATTATAACTTAGGCCACTCCTATGATTAATTTGGCACCAAAATAAAGTAGTTTATTATTTTTATAAATTAAAAAGCATTTAAATGATTGTTTTAACCACTGGATTAATTGTTTTAGGGCATTAAACCACTTTGTAAAAATGTTGGTTCACCACCATAATTATCTATGGGATATTTTCCACATGATGAACATTTTAGTTTTCATGTTTATGAAATTTTGAATTCCACTTATTAGTTGAATTTGAATTCAAAGGGGAATTTGAAAAGAGATAAGATCAAAGAGGATCGTGCACTGTTTAGCAAAATGATTAGCTTAACATCAAGGGTTACTATAGCTCATTAGTACAGGGGTGTTACACACAATGAACATGACTTACCCATCTACTATCAGCTATAGGATAAATTATACCTGCCTCCAGAAGCTTTAATATTTCAGTTCTTACCACATCCTTCATTTTAGGATTCAGACGATGTTGATGATCACCGACTGGTTTAGCATCAGGCTCCATATCAATCTGTGCTTACATAAAGTGTGGCTAATGCCTTTAAGGTCATCAAGAGTATATCCAATTGCAGCATGGTGCTTTCTCAGAGTTTTAAGTAATCTATTTTCTTCATGCTCTGAAAGGTTAGCATTGATAATAACAGGATATATCTTATTTTTATCAAGATAAGCATATTTCAATGTATCAGGTAGCTTCTTTAATTCAAACATAGGATCGCTCTTAGGTGGAAGAGGATCTCCCAAGGTTTCAACATGTAAATTATGCTTAAGGATAAGTGCTTGTTTGAAGAATATATCATATATTTCATTCATATGCATATTATTTTCATGGTCTAGCAAATATTGGTCTAATGGGTCTATAGAAGGTACGGCAATAGAAGCAATACCAATCATTTCATCTTTACTAGGTAGTTCTTTATCATGTGGTTGTCTACCGAACTTGGAGAAATTAAATTCATGAGACACATCATCAAAATTAAAACTGGCTGTTTCCCTAGTACAATCAATTTTAGCATCAACAGTATTCAGGAAAGGTCTACCAAATATAATGGGACAAAAATCATCTTGTGGAGATCCAAGAACTAGAAAATCAGTGGGGTATGTGATCTTACACACAAGACTTCAACATCTCTAACAATCCCAAGCGGTGAAATAGTATCTTTGTTTGCAAGCTTAATAGTAACATCAATGTCCTCTATCTCAACAGGTGCAATATCATTCATAACTTCTTGATAAAGAAAAAATGGAATAGCACTTACACTAGCACCCATATCGCATAAACCATGATAACAATGATCTCCAATCTTAACAAACAACGGGCATGCCAACAACAGGTTTATTTTTATTTAGCATATCTTGCTTAGCAATTCTAGTTGCTTCCTCGCAGGAACATATAACATGACCATCAATATTATCAACTAATAGATCCTTAATCATTGCAACATTAGGTTCCACTTTGATTTGTTTAGAGGGTTTAGGTGTTTTGATATAACTCTTATTAACCATAGTTAGCATGTTCCTTAATCCTAACAGGGAAAGGAGGCTTCTCAATATAAGCAATAGGCACAACTGGATCAACATTATAAATAATTTTTTCATCTTTAGCTATAACAGGTTCCTCACAAATTTCTTCAATAGCTGGATGAAATTTAAACCACTTCTCCTTAGGGAGATCAACATGAGTAGCAAATGATTCACAAAAAGTAGCTACTATCTTAGACTCAAGTCCATATTTTGCACTAAACTTATGAAAAGCATCGGTTTCCATAACGGATTTAACATAATCAAACTTAAGATTTATACCTGACTCTTCACCTTTGTCGATTTCCCAATCTTCAGAGTTGCGTTTAATTCTTTCCAGAAGATCCCATTTGAATTCAATAGTTTTCTTCATGAAGGAACCAGTAGAAGAAGTATCAAGCACTGATTGAACATTATGAGAAAGCCGAACATAAAAGTTTTGTATAATAATTTCACTTGAGAGCTCATGATTGGGGCATGTATGCATCATATATTTAAGCCTCCCCCAAGCTTGAGCGATACTTTCTCCATCATGAGGCCAAAAATTATATATATAATTCGGATCATAATGAACCAAATGCATAGGATAAAACTTCTGGTGAAATTCCAGTAACTGGTTCCAGCCCCATGTTCCGGTATCATCCAATAGTCTATACCATGTCAATGTCTTTCCCCACAAAGATAAAGGGAATACTTTCTTCTTAACTCCATCCTTGGATAAACCTGCAAGCTTAAATAATCCACAAATTCCATCTATATAGATCAAGTGCATATCAGGATGTATTGTTCCATCTCCTACATAAGGATTAGCTAGCAGTTTCTCTAACATACCCGAAGGAATTTCATAATAAATATTTTCAGTAGGTTCAGTAGGCTGAGGGACAACTCTTATTGCTTCTTTTTGGGGTGAAGATACCCCAAACAAACCCCTCAAAGGATTATTTTCCATAATAACAAGTGACAATAAATTTTAGCACGTAATAAAAATGTTTCCTTACCAAATTCCACTTACCAAGGCGCTTCACTCCCCGGCAACGGTACCAGAAAAGAGTCTTGATGACCCACAAGTATAGGGGATCAATTTAGTCCTTTCAATAAGTAAGAGTGTCGAATCCAACGAGGAGCAGAAGAAAATGACAAGTGGTTTTCAGCAAAGTATTCTCCGCAAGTACTAAAAGTAGCGATAACAGATAGTTTTGTATTAAGATAATTTGTAACGAGTAGAAATAGTAACCAAGGTGCAGCAAGGTGGCCCAATCCTTTTTATAGCAAAGGACAAGCCGAAAAGTTCTCTTATAATAAGCAAAGCGTTCTCGATGACACTGGGAATTGCCATCTAGTCACGTTCATTATGCTTAGCTGATTCATGTTTGTTACTTCGATAATTTGATATATGGGTGGACTGGTGCTAGGGTGTTGTTCTTACTTGAACAAACAACCCTCCTATGATTACCCCTTCTCGCAAGCATCCGCAACTATCAAAGAAGAATTAAGATAAATCTAACCATAGCATGAAACATATGGATCCAAATCAGCCCCTTACAGAATAACTCATAAACTAGAGTTTAAGCTTCTGTCACTCTCACAACCCATCATCTACTTATTACTCCACAATGCCTTAGCTTAGGCCCAAATATGGTGAAGTGTCATGTAGTCGACGTTCACATGAAACCACTAAAGGAAGAACAACATACACATCATCAAAATATCAAATGAATACCAACTTCACATGATTACTTATAACAAGACTTCTCCATATCCTCAAGAACAAAAGTAACTACTTGTGACGCCCCCGGCTTAATCGTGCACTAATCATACACGCAAATGCGCACGATCAAGCCTAAGGACTCACTTGAAGATATCACAACACAACTCTAAAACATAAATAAAGTCATACAAGCTTTATATTACAAGCCAGGGCCTCGAGGGCTCGAATACATAGCTCGATGGCATACAAGCATCAGCGGAAGCATCAGATATCTGAGTACAGATATAAAAGAAAGACAGAAAGGCCTTAAGAAGGCGGGACAAAAGAAAATGCTACGATCGAAAGGCGTAGGCCTCCTGCCTAGGACCCTCTGAACCTACTCCTGGTCGACTGCCATCTCGTCGTAGAAGCCATCCTCGTGGTAGTAGTAGTAGTCGACGGTGCAGCTGTCTCAGAGGCTCCGTCAACTGGTCCCGACAAACTGATAGGGGGAGAAAAAGAAAGCAAAGCAACCGTGAGTACTCTGAAGTACTCAGCAAGCAAGGATCTACACTACATATGCATCATTATCAAAGGGAGGCTGTATATGTGGACTGGGCTGCAGAAATGCCAGAATAGAGAGGAAAGCCTAGTCCTATCGAAGACTAGCATCTTCAAGAATCTTCCAGCATCTTCGAGCGTCTTGCAGCATTTAGAAGAGTACAGGGTAGCATAATGTAAGTAGTAGTAGAATCAGGTAACAGTCTCGCCCAGAGATCCTTCCTCGACTCCCTGCGAGAAAGCGATCCCGGAGCCACATATCCAGGTATCATCTCAATTCTAGCTGTACCGATCGGGATACAACTCCGAGTGTCCTTTACCGTAGGACCGGCTATCGATAGATGTGTTCTTCCCTGCAGGGGTGCACCAACTTACCCACCACGCTCGCTTAACTCCGGCCGGACACACTTTCCTGGGTCATGCCCGGCCTCGGCCAAATGACACACCGCAACCCTACCTACAGCTCAGCAGAGAGGTCCCCGTCGGTCTACCTCCTAAGTGCTCAGGGGTCTTGGGCCATCGCCCTGTGCACTCCGGCTCGTTGCGCGCAGGATGGATACCAGCGCCTCGGCGCGATCCGACCGTGCCGCCATGCTGAACTGGACGTCTGACAGAGCTTTCGGCTGATGTTACGATGCAAAACGCCCATACTATGCCCACGTGATGGTTAGTGCTATCCGACCAGAGGCCGGCTCAGATTAATATCCAAATCGTTAGGACTAGGGGCTTGCGGAAACGAGCAGAGACTCACGAAAGATGTGACCCCGTCGCCCCGTCTCGAGGACTTGCTGCAAGGGCTAAGAATGCCCGGCCGCGCCTCGTGGAATAACTCATGGGTAACTATCCATCATCTGCGGGTACCCCTCAGGGTCGACCCGCCTTTCCAAATATGAGTATCAACAGTAATGTAAGGCATCCGTGAGGCTACCATATCAAGGGGAATCCGAGGCATCACCCTCGTTGGACTCCCACCTGATGTAAAATCAAGGTGGACGTAGGAGGAATCACCCTCGAGGTCCACGCTTGAGGTGTTGCGCGGCTTTGTCAGTATCGGGGGTGGTGTAGGAGGTATCACCCTCGCTTACCACGACCGATCAACTAACCTACAAGGTTATCATCAGAAGTGCTGACGAGGTATCATCCTCGGCACTCGATAGTATCCCAGTAGTGTCGAGCAACGAAGGGGAAGTGAGGTGCGGTGCCAGGGGTCTGATCTTCGATCCCGTTGATCGGGTCTTCTGATACTCCAGCGGGGCAGTCGGGATAAGTGGGGTCACTAAGGGGTCTCTAGCCAGCCTATACTAAGCAGTCTAGGATATCCATGAGGGTAGCAAAACAGGTTACAATAAACAGGCTATGCAGCAGAATAGGAGCAATCAATTACTGTAGCAAAATCTAGTGCAAGCATGAGAAAATAGAATAGGCGATATTGGGATGATCAAAGGGGGGGCTTGCCTGGTTGCTCGGCGGCAAAGGCAAGGTCGTCAGAAGTGCAGCCAATCACTGGAGCTGCATCGATCTCGGAGGCTATGTCGGCACCGAGATCTAACGAGAGAGAAGAGAGGGAGGAAACAGTAAATACAGAGCAAACAGGTGCTACACAAAGTACAACATGACAATACGCAGTGCCGGGTGTGTCCTAACGTATGGTTGCACACCACCAAGGAAGGAGGAATCCATCCGGGAATGTTTTCCCGGTTTCGGACATTTGTCAGACAGATGACCGGAGGGGATCGGTTCCATGTTCGGATAGTTAGGGACGTGTGACGGACGAACGGACCGCGTATTCGGGTTCGTCTCGTCGTTCTGAGCAACTTTCATGTTTTAAGTTTTTCGATCTGAGCTACGGTTTAGAAGTTATGATTTTCTAAAGATTTTAAACATTTTTGTAATTTGTTTATTAACAGAAATGGAAATATGACATCAGCAGAGCGTCATGGTGATGTCAGCAGGTCAACTGACCGGCTGGCCAGGTCAAACCTGACATGTGGGTCCAGTGGGACCCACATGTCAGTCTCTATTTAGACTAACAGTGAATTAGTTTAATTAGCAGGGTTATTTAGGGAGTGGGCCCCTTTTGCCAGTGTCACATTACTAACTAATTAACTTTTACTCTTTTTAAAAGTGTTTAATTAGACTAATTATCGGATGGGGCCCACATGTCAGTGTCTTGGGATGAACAGTGCCACGCGTTGACTCGGGTCAACGCGGTCAAAATGCGCGGCGGGGCCCGCTGGCAGTGACCGCGGGTGGACCCCACGCCTTGCCACGCTGGCGGGGCCACCGGCGAGCGCTCCACAGCGGCTGCCTCGCCGGAGATGCGCGGGTTTCACGTACACGGGCCCAAACTCGACGCGGCTAGGTGCGATCGACAGGGGAGATGGAGCCGCATCCAACTGTGGCAGTCTCCGGGCCGGAGGTGGCCGGAAACGACAGCGGTGGGCGGCGAGGCGGACGCCGGCGTTCGGTCGAGCTCGGGAACGGCGTTGCAGAGGGCAAAAACGACTGGCGTTCGTCACCTGCGGCACCTACGCAAGCTAACTAGGTGGATGGAGGGAAGTATGGGACCAAAGGCCCACCGGAACGTCGCAGGAGACGAGGTCAGGCGGCGGCGTGTTTCGGCCATGGCGGGGAAGCTTGCTAGAGCTCGTAATCAACGACGTGAAAAGAGGGAAAAAGAGCTGGAGCTTACGGCGCGGCTCACGGTGGCCCTTGGTGGCTTTGAAGCGCAGGGGAGGCGAAGAACGGAGCAGCGGAGCTCCGGTGATCCGAGGCGGGCGCCAGCTCGATCTGGGGCCTGTGGTGCTCCCCCGCGGCAACTGCTGGCCCCAGGCGGTGAGGACGAACGCGGCGGAGCTCGTGGACGCGCCAGGTTGGCGCGGGACGGCCGGTGGCCGCGGTGGAGCGTGGTGAACGGCGGCGAGCACGGTCGGACGCGGTGATTTTGGAGGAGGAAGGGAGGGAGGAGAGCGATGGAGGGAGGGAGAAGTGAGGCGAGGCGTCCAGGGGAGGGGCACGGGGCGAGGCTTATCCCCTCGCCCACCTGCTACGCCGCGGTGGCGGCCAGCGAGCGGCGCGGCGAGGCTCTGGCCACGGCGACGGCGACAGCGGGGCGGGAGCAGGTAGGAGGAACAGCGGCTGGGCCAGCTGGGCTCGGCCCAGTTGCCAGGTAAGTGGCTCCGGCCTCTTTTGTCTTATTCCTTTTCTGTTTTATATTTCTCTTTATTTATTCTCTGTTTTGAATTAGTTAGGCCACTTTAGCCTTTTTGTAAAATATGAGACTAGGCTCAAATATTAATGTGCAGTGTAAGCTCTCCCTAAAAATTAGTTTGGGTGAAATTGGACTTCATTTGAAAATGATATGATTTTAAATGTGTTGTATATTGCTGTTTTGTTGCTGTTTCATATGGTTTGAGTCTTGTATTTAATCCAAATATTATTGGTGATAATTTTATGAGCGCTTCTGGAATATTTGCAAAGTTTTGAACAATTTTCCCATAAGGCTTGGTCAACTTCATATTTCACTTTGGAAATTGAGTTGATTTTCAGAGTTGAATTTGTATTGAATACTTAACCCATGTGACTTGGCACTGCAAATGGTCATGACTTGGCAAGATTAACAGAGTGTCACAGGGCTCATTACAAGGGGGTGTTACACTACTCACAAATCATATCCATGTTCTAGATCAGAGGGGTATTGAATAGGCTTAAGGATCTGAACATATAATCTTCCACCAAATAAATCAACTAGCATCAACTACAAGATGTAATCAACACTACTAGCAACCCACAGTTACCAATCTGAGGTTTTGGGACAAAGATTGAATGCAAGAGATGAAGTATGGTTTGAGATCAGATGGTGCTGGTGAAGATGTTGATGAAGATTGGTCCTCCCATGATGAGAGGATCGTTGGTGATGTCGATGGCTTCGATTTTCCTCCTCCCGGAGGAAAGTATCCCTGGCGGAATTTCTCCGTCGGAGAGCAAAAGTGTTCTTGCCCAGGTTTCACCTCGAGACGGAGGTGCTTCGTCCCGAAAGTCTTCTTCTGATTTTTTTTCTAGGGTAAATAGAATCACATAGGAGAAGATGGGCTCTGGAGGCCTGCTGGTTGGGCCACAAGCTCACAGGGCGCGCCCTAGGGGGCGTGCCCCCTGAGCTCGTCGCTCTCTGGTGGCCCTCTCCTGGTATTTCTTGCGACAGTATTTTTTATATATTCCAAAATAATTCTCCGTAAATTTCCAAGTCATTTGGAGCTGTGGAGAATATCCAACTCTGTTGTAGCATTTTCAGGTCCAGAATTCCAGTTGTTGGTAATATCCCTCTTTATGTGAAACTTACAAAATGAGAGAGAAAAGACATTAGAATTACATCATAAAGTGAAATAATGATCTAAAACATAACAGTGGGCAGACATGATGCAAAATGAACGTATCATGTATCTCATTATGAAACTACAATTGGCATGTGGGCTTTGGAATATCTCTCGTGGAGCGCTTGTCTGCGAGTGTACCAGATCGCCCAACGGATGACAAGTACCTGAACAAAGTCATCATGTGATAGCGCATCCATCACTGAGAATATCCAACATTTTGCATCCGTCTCTCTGACGTTGTTAATAACTCTCACCAGATCAGGGTCATGCAGCGCCCACACACACAGCGTGCGACATTGCAATGTAATTGAGAGTGCTTCCAAGAGTCCTCTACACCGCAAAGACCGCAACTAGTGACTGTGGACATGTTTCTGTGATGTAGAAAATCAGCAGTTGAAGTGATTGTTGCGCTAGCCTCCATAGAAATTTTCTGATCTTTGATGGAAATGGAACATCCACTTTCCTCATCTTACACCACGATTTATGTTCGCCAGATGAGTCAGAAGTATCTGGGCGCCCCTCTAACTAGGCTTCCCATCTTAGTTTTGTGGCGACCAGCATACAATACGCTGACCGGACAGTGAAAACGCCATTTTGTTCATGTACCCAAGACCAGAAGTCCTCCATCTGTTTCGTGCATAGTGGGATCGTGCGGATGGCATCCGCGTCCGTGGGCAAAAGAGCTTCGGCTAGGACTGTGTTGTTCCACTATCCATTGGCTATAATCATGTCGGCCGCCCGATGTGAGGGGTCATTAACTCGGCTGATAATTGGTCGCATGTTGGAGGGTCGTGGGATCTAGTTATGTTGCCATATTTTCGTGGTCATTCCGCCCCCAATACGCCGAATTATACCCCGAGCGAGGTTAACTTCCATCAAGGATCACTCGCCATATTGGTGAGGGTGATCCACCTAGCTCGGCCAAACAACAGAGGGGAAATATTTTGCTTTGAGTTTCCTTGCACTTTGAGAATTTGGGTTCAGCAGAACACGCCATACCTACCTCGCCAGTAATGCAAGATTAAACAACTCAATATCTCGGAATCCCATACCATCACAATGCTTTGGCCTGGTCATCATGCTCCAAGAAACCAACTTGATTTTCTCTGCCCTTCCTTGCTTCCCCGCCAAAATTTACGAATTAAAGAATTAATGTGTTCGCACAACCCACAAGCTAGTTTGAAGCAGAAAAATTCCAAAACAAACATTAAACTTGTAGACGAAAGCTAAGTCAAACCCTGAACTTTAAATCCTAGAAATTGGCACTCTGAACTTATCAACCCCGGTTTATTTTTAACCTTGAGAGTGTTTAGCTTGTATTCGCTGAGTCTGGCCGGCACATTAGTGCAGGAGCTCGCGCCCCTCATGCATAGAAGGTTCGCTCGCTCTGCTCTACTTTTTTCCTTTTCCCTTTTACGTTTCACTTTTCTTTGATTTTTCATCAGTTTTCTTCTATTTTATTTTTTCATTCGTTATACTTTATGTTTTCACTAGTTTTTTATTTTTCTTTCTTCATTATATTTTTTGTTTTCTTTTGCTTCTTGATTTTCTTTGTATTTTTTCTGTTCTTTTTTTCTTTGCTGATTTTAATTGGTTTTGTTTTTTCACACATGTCTACTTTTTCTTAGTATACAATGTACATTTTTAGCGCACACATGTAATATTTTTTAATAAACTTTGGATATTTTTCAAATACATTATGTATATATTTTTAAATCCATGTTTTTAGCACTTTTTTGAATACACGGTAACATTTTTTTAAATACTCGTTGTACATTTCTTAATGAAAATAAACATATTTTCAAACTTCCGTAAAAAAATTCCCTGAAAACATAATTTTTAATACACTTTGGACAATTTTCAAATACATTATGTACATTTTAAAAAAATACATGTTTTCATCACTTTTTTTGAATGCATGGTAACATTTTTTGAAATAGATGTTGTACATTTTCTTTATGATAATAAAACATAATTTTAAACTTCCCTAAAAACTTTCTACAAAAACTTCCCTAAAAAACATATTTGAATACACGATAACCTTTTTGGAACTTCTCTAATAAACTTCTTCAAAAAAACTTCACCAAAATACATATTTTTTAACTACACAAAGCATGTGAGGCCTCGAACCAAGGACCTCGCACTCGAGGTGTGTGCAGGTTGCCACGTAGCCACTCGCTCCGACTACTACTGGTGATGATAGATAGCGCGGCCTATATAAGACCACACAAAAACGTTCATATATAAAAGCATTTATAAAAAAATCAAAATATTTCTTAAAAAGTTGTGAACAATTTTGGAATGCTGAGTTTTTCAAAACACAAAAAATTTACGAAATTCCAAAAACCTTATTTTAAAAATGTGACACAATTTTTGAAAATCTGAAACATTTTTCATAGCATGTGAAAAACTGTTGGAATTCTGAACAGTTTTGGACAAATGTGTTTTTTTATCGGGAACCATTTTTTAAAATGCGAATAGAATTTCTAAATTCCAAACATTTTAAAAAAACACAAAACGAATTGAATTTGTGCCAAAAGTAGAAAACAAGAGCATTTTTTTAACTTCTGGACAATTTTAGAAATGCGTGGACATTTTTTAAACTTCACGAATTCTTGTTGTGGTATAGTGGGCCGGCCCAAATTCTTGTCCATGAGAGTAGCAGGTTATCCCGGTCGGGATTGTAGTATTCCTAGTGTGCCAACAGGTCTAGGGTTCAAATAGACCGGGATTACAAGTTTAGAGTGCCAATTTTCGGGATTCAAAGTTCAGGATTTGATTTAGCTTTCGTCTAAAATTTTAAGGTTTGTTTTGGACATTTTCCGTTTGAAGCAGGACTGTCAAGGGTTCCTCCCCGGTTTCAGAGCAAGCCATGGGCTTGGCAGTCCAAAGATACTTTCAGGCTGTGCCTGTGGTACTTTGCATGCGTTGAGACTTAAAAAAAGAGAAAAGTATGTTTTTGGTCCCTCAAGGTCCCAAAAAGTATAGACTTGGTCCCTCAATATTTTTTGGTATACATTTGGTCCTTCAAGTCTCAAAACCGGATATGTTTGGTCCTAAACCAGATTTTGAGCACGTTGACCGGTTTTGACCGTCATAAAACCGCCTGATGTACAGTAAATTTAAAAAAACTTCAAAAAAAACTGAAAATTTTTGGGGTCGAATATGCTTACATGGGCAAGATGCGAACAAATTTCGTGATCTTTCGGCACTCGAGGAGCTCCTGGGAAAAAAATATCTGCCTGATGAATAGTAAATTCGAAAAAAAATCAAAAAATTCTGAAAACTTTTGGGGTCCAATATGCTTACCTGCGCAAGGTGCGACCAAAATTTTGTCATGAAATGAATCGGACGGGCTCTAGCAAAAAAAATTGGCTAATTTTTTGTGAACAAAATTTTGTTTTTTTTCACTAGCTCCTCGAGTGTCGAAAGACCACGAAATTTTGGTCGCACCTTTCGCATGTAAGCATATTATAGGCCCCCAAAAATTTCAGATTTTTTTGAATTTACTATTCATCAGACGTAGATATATTGGTTTTTCGCCACGAGCTCATAGACATGTAAGCATATTGGATCCCACCTTGCACATGTACGCATATTGGATCCCCCAAAATTTTAGATTTTTTTAAAGTTTTTTTTTTCAAATTTACTGTTCATCAGGCGTTTTGTGGCGGTCAAACCCGGTCAACGTCTTCAAAATCTGGTTTATGACCAAACTTATCCGGTTTTGAGACTTGAGGGACCAAATGTATACCAGAAAATCTTGAGGGACCAAGTCTATACTTTTTAAGAACTTGAGGGACAAAAACATACTTTTCTAAAAAAAAACAAGCATGGGTTAGCCTCTGTTTCCTTCCACTGCTTCATCTCTTCAGACCGCCCAGCAGTAGTACGTTTATAGCTTCAGCTTTACAAAACCGTAACCACTTCAGCTTTACGTTCATCAACATTTGTAGAAGGATTTGAGAAACCCACCTGGTCACCTGCACTCAAAAAGACAGCGGGACTGTTGACACAAAATGGCTACGCTAAGATCAATGTTGACGAAGGATTGAGCAAACACGAAGACAAGACATCCAGGCGGTTGCCGCAAGCAACGCTGCTAACCTGGGTGTTTTGGTGGTGGCTTAAGACATTTACAGTGGTTGATAAGATAGTCTTATTTTAAACCTTGTATATAATTTAGAGATGACAAAAAAACCAAGTCTACAATGAATTATTTCTTAGCCTTATTTAAAATAACAAGCTATGAGGGCTAACTTGTTGAAACCATCAAGCTCTGGCAGTGTGGCGGGTGATCGAAGTTTGTGGGACTTGGTTTGGAAAGCAAAGGTCCCTGAAAAAGTTAAGATATTTGGTTGGCGCGTGGCTACACAAACTCTGGCGACAAAATGTAACGCACTGAAGAGAACCATCGCAACTGATGATACTTGTGCGATATGTGGATCTGGAAAGGAGGATGAGTACCACGCTGTGATCTCATGCACTCGAAGTAAAGCAATAAGGTTTGAAATGAGAGCACACTGGGAGCTCCCGAAGGAGGAAATGCTGAGATATACTGGAGAAGATTGGCTCCAAATACTACTTGACCAGCTTAACAAAAATGTCAGAACAAATTTTCTTCTTGTCTGTTGGGAGGCCTGGAACCTGCGGAATAATCTTATCAATGGAGATGGAAAAAACATAGTCGCAGGTTCAGTAGCAGTCTTATGCAAACTAGGCCAGGACTGGGCTAATAGCCAGCTACCTGATGCTCTCCCGGATACTAGCAAAAGTGGGTCTTTATTCGGTGATCAGCCATGCAGAACAACTAATGACAGAGTCAGTCACTGGGTGAAACCAGGCGAGGGAGCGGCAAAAATAAATTCCGACGCTGCTTTCCTGAGAGATTCAGGCAGGGCTTGGGCTGGCGCAGTTGCCCGTGATGCTGCCGGGGCTGTGCTCATTTCAGTATGCAGAGACCTGGACGTTTGTGCTTCGGTCGAGGTAGCAGAAGCAAGGGCTCTACTGACCGGCTTACAGGAGCTCGTGCGGGTCTACCGCGGCGCTCTTTAAGTGGAGGTGGACTGCGCAGTGGCGGGCAAGGAAATCTCGTCAAGTGAGCAGTGTCGTTCAGAAAGGTACCCACTGATTGCTGATATAAAAAAGATCCTTGAGCTGTTCACTTCTCATCGTGTGCGGGTGATAAGTAGAAAGAGCAACAGCCTAGCGCATGAACTAGCAGCGGAGGCAAAAAGGAGGGGCAATAGTATCCTCCTGGGCAAAGTACCCGAGTCGTTAGAGCAGCTACGGCTGCTTGATTGTAATCCCAACCATGAGTACTGAAGCTCATTGGTTCTAAAAAAAAAAAAAAAACTATTCCTAAGAATGTGATAACACGTATTGTGCTAAGAGATCATTTATTAAATAAGAGAAGACAAGTTTTTTCTTATGTATTCTCTCTTCTCCACCTCTACATTTATCCTATGTGGCATTTCTAAGATAGCACCATTGTACCCTTACTTCCGTATTTCTGATCTGATCCGGAGACTCTCAGAGCGATGATATACAAGAAAGGGCTTGCACTAACTCCAAACCTGAATATTCAGCCGGCAATAGCGGCGGGCGATTGCCTAGGGGTGATAAACACTTTGTTGAAGAACCTGAAGCAACAAGATTTGTCCAGCTCAGATGAGGGAGGGGTGATGACGGCGACGTGCCTCGGACCGCTTCAGTGCTTGTAGTCGTCGCTAGATGGTCTATGGATCTGGATGTATTTTTTTACTTCTGGTGTTCTTTGTACCACCTTAACAATTGTTGAATAGATTAGAAGTTTTCCTCGCAAAAAAAGAAAAGTATTAATACTCTGTGCATTCAGTTTATTCGGTTTACATGGTTCTGTTTTTTGTTTGTATGATATTAATACTTTGGTAAATACGATATGAAACTAAAATACGGTTCGGTTTCGGTATATACCAAATTCTTTCGGCATGGTTTCGGTATATACCATTATAACCAAAGTTGACGTGAATTTGAGAATTACGTAATAATAATTTACAAATTTATGACTCAGAACACATACTATTTTACACAAATATTCCCTCCGTAAACAAATATAAGAGCATTTAGATCAGTAAAGTAGTGATCTAAATGCTCTTATATTTTTATATACTCCCTCCGTTTCTTTTTAGTTTGCATATAAGATTTGGTTAAAGTCAAACTTTACAAAGTTTGATTAACTTTATAGAAAAATATATCAACATCTACAATATTAAAGTTATATGCTATGAAAATTAATTTCATCGTGCATCTAATAATATTGATTTCATAGTGTGAATGTTGGTATCTTTTCCTACAAAACTAGTGAACTTTACGAAGTTTGAATTTGATCAAATCTTATATGCAAACTAAAAAAAATGGAGGGAATATATAAGAATGCATGCATGAATTCATACCTTGGTGGTTATGGACGTGCTTAACATTTTTTTAGAGAAAAATGACTATGTTACACGAAAAATGTACGTGCTTATTAGACAATCTGGCTCATGTACAAAAAAACGACAACTCATATGGTTGTTCGCCTCAAGAAATATAAACATATTTTTTACTTCGGTTTATTCGGTTAACCGTTTGGTTTTTTAGTATATACCAACAAACCCAAAGTTCAAAACGGTATGAAAAGTTCATACCATACCGAAATCAGAAACCATAAAATTGGTATGGTTTGGTTTATTTTCAGTATGATTTTTCGGTTCGGTTTCGAAATGCAGAGTGACCTCAGAGTCCATGATCTACGTGTCATTTGGTGGTCTTTTATTGTTTCTTTTCTTTTTACCGTCTAAGGAAAAAATTCCCCTTAATAGTTCCTTTTTTTTAATTTGTTATGGGCGTGTTTAAGCTTCCTATGTCCGTTTGTGATGATTTATCAAGGCTGGTACGGAACTTCTGGTGGGGATCCAAACAGGGACAACACAAGGTACATTGGTTGTCATGGGACAAGATCATCGAGCCTAAGTGCAGAGGTGGCTTGGGGTTTCGGGATTTCCGTCTGTTTAATCAAGCCTTGTTAGCAAGGCAAGCGTAGCGTCTCATTACACGGCCGGATTCACTGTGCGCCCAGGTTCTCAAGGCAAGGTACTACCCTAATGGTAATTTCGAAGATACTGTGTTTTCAGGTAATGCCTCGCCGACTCGGCACGCTATCCACTATGGCCTCGAACTTATCAAGAAGGGCTTGATTTGGAGGGTAGGAAACGGGGAACACATTCGCATTTGGAGGGACCCTTGGCTCCCCCGCCCTTTCTCCTTCAAACCAGTATCACCGAGAGGTGCATGCCATTTGAGACGCGTGGCGGAGCTACTGGATGATGCCGGGAGGTGGAATGGAGATCTCCTACGACGCCACTTCCTTCCCATGGATGTTGCGGTTATCACGAAGATCAAGTTGCCGACAAGGGGCTTCGAGGATGTCCTCGCCTGGGCACCCGATCCCACGGGCGTCTTCATTGTACGGAGCGCCTACCGCCTTGCCCTCGACGAGAGGAACTGCACATCATCGTGCGCCATGAGCAGGGCACCGGACGGCACACGTGCTGTCTGGGAAGCATTGTGGGGGTGCCCTGCGCCTCCGAAGGTACGCGTGTTTGCTTGACGGCTTGTCACAAACTCACTGGCTATGATGGAAAATAAGGCAAAGAGAAAGATCGAGACTTCTGACATATGCACGATCTGTGGTGTGGAACGCGAGGATACTTTCCACGCTTTTTGCAGATGTCCGATGGCCCAAGGACTCTGGCGTGCGATGAGTGAGCATTGGAGGATACCACAGCTGGATAACATCGAGCATACAGGATGGGAGTGGTTGCTGCATCTTCTCAACAAAAGCAGTGAGGAGGAATGACTTCCTATATTGATGACACTATGGAGAACTTGGCATGTGCACAACGAGCTGACACACCACAAGCCACGACTCCCATTGCTACGTCCCGTCAATTTTTGAATAGTTATATATGATGCCGCTCTTGTGCTTAAAACAGAATCCTAGAGCAAATTTGGAAAGGGGGAGATGGTGGTGTACCAGGACGGACGTAGCCATGCATGCCAACCAGTGCAAGTAAAAGATGCAAGTACATGTAAAAGATGGAACCGGCCGCCAGCGGGCTGGAACAAGCTGAATACACACGGAGCATTCAGGGAGGAGGACCGGATGGGAGGAGCCGGTATGATACTGCGGAACCGTGAAGGACATATCGTCTTTGCATCATGTCGTTTTCTCGTACATGTTCTAGCGCCCTTGAAGCAGAAGTTTCAGCATGTGCAGAAGGCATTGCACTCGCCTTGGAGTGGAGCACAGAGCCTTTTATCATCGAAATGGACTGTTTCGTGGTTGCTCAAATGCTTATGGATGACACGCCAAATAGATCTTCAGTGGCTGCTTTAGTTGAGGAAGGGAAACTACTACTTAAGTCTGGGCGTGATTACTCTATAGCACATGTTAGGAGAAACCAACATAATGTAGCTCATGCTTTAGCACAGATGGGTAGATCATCTACTCGCACAGCCGTCTGGCTCCGCCATGGGCCAGACGAAATTGACACTCTTCGCCGAGAGAATTGTAATGAACCACCTTGATTGAAATGAAATTAATATTTTTCGCAAAAAAAAAACCCACATGTATCACATGATCCCTTCATAGTTCCCCTTGGTAGAAAAACAATTCGCGCACCCACCATCGGAATGTAAAACAAGTCGCGCACGATTTCCTCGGAAGAAAAACTATTCGCTCACGAGTCACGACCACGCTAGACTGCGGGAATACGAAAGAATCTCCCAACGAGCTGAGCACGAGTCGAACGCAGCATGCCCCGGCCCACGAGGTCCCCGTGCAAGAAGACGTCCACCGCCAGATCTCAGATGTAATCAGTGGTGGAACAAGGCTAACTAACTCCATACACTCTGGTTCTAAAAAAAAAAACCTCCATACACTCTGGTTCTCAAAAGAAAAGAAAAAACTCCATACACTCTGACATGTATACCCAACTGTGCATGGGACACGCATGTGTAAGAGCATCTACGTGCGGGCGCCCCAAACCCGTCTCAAACGCCCGGACGGGCGGATCGGTCACTGACCGGTCACAAAAAATCAACCCAGCGGGGCGCCTCGAACCAGCCTCAAACGTTTGGGCTGTCCGGTGCCCCTCATATCCAGCCCAAATATACGGCGGATATGGGGCGGCACGGGCACGCCCGAGGCGCGTAAGCCTGACAGGCCCGGCCCATCATCGACCCCACCGCTGTCCCACAAAAAAACTCAATCCGGCTCCCTGCTCGGAATCTTAGCTCATTCACTCTCCTCTCTCGCTCCGTCCTCTCATCTCTCCTCTCTCCTCTCCGATTTTGATTCAATACGGCAATCATGTCGAGCTCTGGCAGCCGCTCCGATTTCGACCTGGATGTCGACGACGAGCTGCCCCCCGTATTACCTTGGAGCGGTCCAAGGTGGACACCAGGGCAACTCCATATCTGTAACGTCATCGCAGCTCCCCCGCCGGCGCTGGCCCCTCCCGCCTCGGGCGCACCTCCGCGAGGGCTGCGCAATCCGCGCCTCCCCCACGCCGTCCCTTCCCCCCGCCGGCTGCTGCTCCCCCCCGTGGGCAGCGGTGGGTGCTTGTGCCCGTCCCGCCGGCCCGGGCACGCACGCTGGAATCGGAGGCGCCCGCCGCCCGCTGCGAGTGGCAGCGGGAAAGGAAGAGGGACATGGCCGAGCAGTTTGTGCGCCGCCGCGGGTTGCCGGTGGAGCCCGGCGAGGACGAGTGGCTCCTCGCTTGGGTTTACTGCCGGTCGCTGACGACGGCGGAGACAGACGCTCGGCGGCTCCGCCGGAAGAACGCCAAGGTGCTCCGGATTGCCATTGAGCAGTCCGAGTGCGAGGTGGCGGAGGCGGCTCGGCTGGAGAAGCTCAAACGGCAGCAGGACAGGGCCGTCCAGCGGCTCAAAAGGCTCATAATCCTCTCCGTCTCCTCCGACGACGACGACGACCACGACGCCTTGTCTGACGACTCAGACGATCCTCCACTAGTTGCCGACGCCTACAGCTGCGCGGGCGACCTGAAGGGAAAAGGGCCGGCGAGGAAGTGGCGAATATCCGCCTTCTCCACTTTAATTTCAAGTTTTTAGATGTAGTTTTAACTTGTGCATTATGTGAACTTTGACGATCTTTTGAAGATCCGACTGTGATCTTTTGGTGAACGGACTGTGCATTTGCATTTCTGTTTCTTTATCTGCTCATGATCTACGTTGTTTTTATGGACATTGCATGGTTTAGTATGGATATAGGGGGTCGGATATGAGATACGTGGATGTGAACGACGCAATTTGAGAAGTGACCGCTCAGTGCATGCGGACACGCCCAGATGTTTAGGAGGCCGGATTTGACATGTGCAGTTGTAGATGCTCTAACACACGGGTACTATTTTTTTTTTCTTAGCTAATGGAGCTGAAGGTAGGTGGAGACGTGGAGTATCATAATTCCCTCGGCCGAGAGTATCCTGAGTAGACATGGCCCAACCAGTTTGTTCCGGTACATGGACCATGGAAGCGACGACTCGAGGAAACATACAAATGTGTGGGGTATTCTACGAGTACTCGAAGATGTATAGACAACACAAGAAGTAACGAGGAATCAACAACAAAGGACAAATGCTGACATTATTTTCTATCGAATAAGTTAGCTTAGTTGGGGCCATGTGTGATGGAGAGTAGATCACTTCATCCTGGGGTAGTCATAGGCTTGGTCGTAATTTGCAGATATAAGTAATTTTACTACGCCATTCATGGATTTCCCTTTTTTTCTTTTCATAATATGCTTATAACAACCAACAAAAACATAAAATGTGCGAACCGAGCATAGCCGCTCAGATGGTTAGCTTGTCGTTATCATTGCCGGAGTTATCGCCGATGAGAGGAGAAGATGATATAAAGGAGAAGGAAGCACAAATTGTCAAATCTGAAGTAAATCGAGTGAACGAAAATTTGCCACCCAAAGAACAGAGGTTGTTACATTAGATATTTATTACCTAAACCTGTGGATCCTTGAGCAAATCCCAAATTAACTCCAAGACGCTGGTCTCTAACAGAAAAGAAATTTGAACGCGTTTTTTTCTTTCTTTGCACTAAGCGATTCATCACAAGCTGTAAAAACCGGTGATTCTTCCTATTTTTACAGAAAAAGATAAGGAAACTATTTATGAAAAATCCTAGAATAACAAACTCAAAATCAGTCTCAACCGTAGACCGAGAAGGCAATTTTCTCCGGTTTCTGATGCAGCCTAGCAATTTTGCTCTGCTCTGCTCTGCTTGCCCGCGCCCCACCTGACCTGACAACCTCTGCTGTCGTTATCTAAGTCTCAACACACAAGGACGATAGTGGGCTCAAGAAGCTTTCTCCACAGCATCGCTCTGGCCATTTCCTCCGTTAATCTGTTCCGCTTCTGTCGCTTCGACGCCACGGAAGGGAATCCCCGCCGCCAATCCGGTAGCTGAGGAATCTTGGGTCCTCCCCAGCGAAATTCGTGGCGGACCTGATCTCAGCTCGAAGATCTGTAGTAGTGCTCTCTGTATCTCCCGCCGCCGCGCGTTGAAATCCATGGTTGTTCTTCGAGCTCCGGCTCTCAAGGCATTCTGATTCGGAAATCGCTTCTTCCTGGAGTCATAGGAATCAGCTATTCCGCAAAGATTGTGCTTTTTGCTTCTGTTGGATTCTTCCATTAGAGCGGCGGCCTCTCCGGAGATGACGACCGGGGCCGTCACGGAGAGCTTCCCGGAGAGCAGCGAGCCGCTGCTCCCGACGAAGCGGCGATGGGAGGGGGAGGACGGCGGCGGCGACGAGGCCGCCTTCCACGAGTTCAACGGCGCCTCCTTCGCCGGCGCGGTGTTCAACCTGTCCACCACCATCGTCGGCGCCGGCATCATGGCGCTGCCGGCGACCATGAAGGTGCTCGGCCTCGTCCCCGGCCTGGTCATGATCGTGCTCGCCGCCTTCCTCACCGACGCCTCCGTCGAGCTGCTCATGCGGTTCAGCCGCGTCGTCGGCGCGCCGTCCTACGGCGCCGTCATGGGGGACGCCTTCGGGTGGTGGGGAAGGAGGCTGCTCCAGGTCTGCGTCGTGGTCAACAACGTCGGGGTCATGATCGTGTACATGATTATTATAGGTAAAACCATCTCAGCCATGCTGCCTTGGTGTTATTTATTCAGTATGGTGTTCATTTGCTTATGTGCAGGCTGAATCTTCTCGCGGTTTTGGAATCTTATTTGTACTTAGTACTTCATTGGGTAGCTAATACACCACTATTAGGCAGAAACCATCAGTATAGCCTTCTTAGTAGTACCATTTTGGGCAGTAACTAGTACAGTATTCCTCTGTCCAGAAAAGCTTGTTCCTCAAATGGATGTATCTAGCATTAGGGACAAGCTTTTTCGGACGGAGGGAGTACCACTTCTAAGAACAGCTAGTATTACACCACTATTGGTTGCTGCATGTAGGGGTAGCTTATGAGTTCTGATGTGGTAACTTTCTTTTTGAGGGAAACAGCAGGACTCTGCTGCGTATTTTTATTGATTTTCAAAAAATAGGATACAAACGAAATGGTTCAGGCAAAAGAAAAAAAGAACTATACATAGTAAATACAACAACAACAACAAACCAAAAGGAACCCCGCCCCCCCCCCCCCCCCCCCCCCGGGGGGCAAGAGCCGGAAAGAGAGCCATCCATACTAGAATGGTTATTTCTAACGAACATGGTATTCTCAGGGCCAGTTTCAGGGAGTTTATGTCTGCCTGAATCCCTTGTTGCAGAGGCATCCAGTTGGGGCAAATATATGACCAGCATGTCCTTGCAAAAGGACAATGAAAGAATAAGTTGTCTCTTGTCTCCATTGCAATGTAGAAATTCTTTCTATGAAGAAGAGCTCGAGTGTTAAGCCTGTTGTCCACCAGGAGCCAAAAGAAAATTTTGTGCTTCAACTGACAGCAGGTATGCCAGAGCCACTTAATGACAGGCAGAACCAAGTGGTCCCCCATTAGGAGCTAATAGGTTTTAGAGACCTGGAAGTTGAGAGCCCTAGAGGGGTATTGCCAAATGTCATCATCTGTTGAAAGTTGCACCTCAGCAGCCAGGAGAACCAAATCATTGAATTGAGCAAAAGCTTCTTCTGATAGAGGGAGGTGGAAATGCTCTGATAAATCCTCTAATTTCCAGAGTTGATGAAGAGAAATGTTGGCCTTTTTAGAAATGTTGATGTACTAACTGAAATGCAGTGTTAGAGTAATTGACGAATAAATTCTTTTTTTCTGTCAACTCTGTTTGTTTCTCTGGTGATGCTTGGTCAGTACACCTGCATTCTTGTTGCTGCATAATGTTTAACTCCACCTTCACTATATACACCTTCCAACAAAAATGCAAAGCGTAAGCACTGAATATTTATTTGTTACTGTTTGCATTTTCGGTTAAATGCCACCTTTTGTAAAGGTCTCGGTTCCTGGTGCTTGAATTGTGAGGATTGGTTCTAATATACAACCGACCATTCTTTATCTCTAGGTGATGTGCTTTCTGGAACGTCCTCTGGCGGTGAGCACCACTATGGTGTATTAGAAGGATGGTTTGGTACACACTGGTGGAATGGGCGTTTCTTTGTTCTCCTGGTTACTACGCTCGGTGTATTTACTCCACTAGCCTGTTTCAAGCGTGTCGGTAAGTGATGTGCTTGAGAACCGGCTATTACTGTTCTTTTCTTTTGGCAAAAAGAGAAGCCTCTGCCTAGTTCTGCAGTCTGCTACTATGTTCTGTTCATCACTATCTGATAACATATTTCTTTTGTTTATTTCTTGCAGATTCACTGAGCTATACATCCGCCATATCTGTTGCTTTGGCTGTTGTATTCGTTGTTATCACTGCAGGAATTGCTATTGTGAAACTGATACGCGGACAAATTCCGATGCCTAAATTGTTCCCTGCAGTTCCTGATTTGGCATCTGTCTGGGAACTTTTTACAGCAGTGCCAGTTCTTGTCACTGCTTATGTTTGCCATTATAATGGTACGGGATAATCCTTGTCCTTGTTGAAAAATAAAAAAAGCCATGAAGAAAGTTATCAGAAAGATGAACGATAAGATTTGTTAAGTTGCATGCCCTGGAAATCTTCTTTGACTGTATGCATCTCGTTGTTAGTGGTATAAAAATACAAATACACGACTGAGCAACAATGATTATATTGGTTTAAAAGATAAAGCTGAAATATATTTTTTAAATCTGTAGCTAATGTCCAGAAAGGTAGCTTGCTTCTCAGTTATCTAAGGGCATCCTATTAATATTTTGCAGTTCACCCAATCCATAATGAGCTCAAGGAGTCTTCCCAGATCAAGCCAATAGTGCACACATCACTGGCTCTATGCTCAACTGTCTATATCACAACAAGTTTCTTCGGATATCTTCTGTTTGGTGAATCTACGCTCGCTGATGTGCTCGCTAACTTTGATTCAAATCTCGGCATTCCATATAGTTCAGTTCTTAGTGATGCTGTCAGAGTCAGCTATGCTATCCACCTCATGCTCGTGTTCCCCATGATATTCCACGCACTGCGGCTTAATTTGGATGGGCTTCTCTTTTCCTCTGCAAGGCCCTTATCTTCTGATAACAGAAGGTTTGGTGTAATGACAGCAGTGCTGCTCCTTGTGATTTTCATATCCGCAAACTTCATTCCTAGCATCTGGGATGCCTTCCAGTTTACCGGGGCTACTGCTGCTGTTTGTATTGCCTTCATTTTCCCAGCTGCAATCACTTTAAGGTAAGTTGATACTTTCAAGTTTTTCATCATACGCCCTCCCATCTTCGTAAAATAAATTATAGAATGTGCGTCTTTGTTTCTGCCTCTAGTATGTCAGTATGTCACACTACCAGTGCCAAACCAAATCAAAATAAGGTGGAAAGAAACCTGATGTAATGCTGTCCATGGTGACTTTGAAATGCGTTTGTGGATTATGGCTGTATTATGTGGCCATTAAATTATCAATGGGCAATAGACCTAATACAATTAAGGGCAGGTTTAGTTCTTTTAACACAGTCCTTTGTTTTGGTGATCTAATTCATTTGGCTTTCGACATCTCAGGGATCCGCACAGCATAGCGAAAAAGTGGGACAAGATTCTGGCCATCTTCATGATTGTTCTTGCAGTCACTTCGAATGTAGTAGCAGTGTACAGTGATGCATATTCGATATTCCATAAGAAAAGTGCCTCCTCCAATGCCTGAGCTGCATAACCTATAGGGGAGTCGAGGACGAAGGCTGAATTCATATGAATGGTGGTTTGTACATTACTTAGTCAACAAGAACACCATTTAAGAGAGTATTCATGGATCGGCTTTGCGATTTATTTGGTGGACTACCCTCGACTCAATTGTGTTGAGTCGGATGCTTGTATCTATGGGATGGATGCACAAAATTCGGCCAAGGCTCTTTTGTGCAATGTACATTACAAGACAGTCCTGTCAAATGTGAGATTACAGTTATTACGGTGACATGTAAACGGTTGTTTTTGCTGTTGCAAGGACATTGTATTCGTTATGAGATACTTATTGGAATAATGAATTCTATAAGCTGTGTGTTTATTGCTTACGGTATGTATGTAAAGGTTATTCTTTGGCAAGTTTGGTCTTCAGATACTTGGCAACATAAAATACAAAACTAAGGTTGACCGATGTTAATCTATTTTGTTATAGATCCTTCTATTGTTTTATGATTAGATCCTGCTTGCAAGACTATTTGCTTTTAGAGGGAAAATAACTATCAAATTTAATATACTCCCTCCATATTATTTGTTGCTCACTTAGTACAACTTTAGTAGTATAAAGTTGTACTAAGTGTGCAACAATTAGTACATCATTCCTGTAGCAAATATTAGCTTTGCGCGGAGATATTTGCTTTCAGAGGCAAATAATAGGAAACACCTATGGTATCATAATAAACCCATCAGAAGAAGAAACACATACTCTTTTATAAATTTATGCTTGTAGCACTAGTGTTTTAGCCCGGTGTAAAATGTGGGGGGAGACTTGTGTGAGATCTCAAGTAAGGTGAGATCAATGAGATTGATTTTTGGAAGAAAAAAACTACATGTTCAAACATTCTCAATTTTTTTGTAGATACACATAAATATTTGATGTACAGCCTCAAAAAGTTTCAGCTTCTAACTCGACTTGCATAGAAACAAAAAAGACAAAATCGAAGGTGAATAGTGTCAAAGTAATTCGCCCAAAGCTGCCACTATTCATGTTTGAATTTGTCTTTTTTGGATCTTTAAATGTACATCAAGTTTTGAGCTGATTTTTTCGGAGTTGTAGACATACTCCACATGGATGTTATCAAATAATTTTAGATATTTTTGAAATTTCTAAATATGAATTTTGGGGGTTGATCTCACCATCTCACCTAATGTAAGATCTCATACAAGTCTCCCCCGTAAAATGTGTTCGGGGCAATTTTAAAAATGAACAGTGTCTCAAATGTTCTTTTTAGGGTAAGTGTCGGGGGAATTGCCCGCGGTTAAACCCGGCTCATAACGTTAAGTCATCTCTGGACTTAAGCCGCCCACTTAAGTCATCTCTGGACTTAACCCGGCAGATCCTGACCCGGCAGACAATCTAACCCGACAGACAGTTGTAACCCGGCAGATAGTTGTAACCCGGCAGATAGTTATAACCCGGCAGATTGTGACCCGGCAGATGCATGGAGTCACGGAGATGAGTCTCGGAGATGAGTCGCCTGGAGTTAAGAAGCCCAAAGCGTTAAGAAGCCCACGGAGAGAAGCCCAAGGCGTTAAGAAGCCCACGGAGAGAAGCCCAGGCATTAAGAAGCCCGCGACAAGAAGTCAGAAATAAGCTAAGTCTTAATCCTACTAGGACTCTACATGTAACCCGCCCCTTCAACTTATATAAGGAGGGGCAGGGCACCCCAAGAGGGTCAGGTTTTTACCAGGTGACAATAGTCAGGACTTAGATAGACAAGTCTTAGACAAGATCAAAATAGATGCTCTCGAGATAGAGGTAGCGAAACATCGCCCTTGTAACCGAGATCGTCATCATCATCAATATCAATCAAGCAGTATGTAGGCTTTTACCTCCACCATGAGGGGCCGAACCTGGGTAAAATCTCGCGTCTCTCGTCCCGCTCAACCCCGTTCAAGCTACCACTTAGATGTGTTGGCCTCGCGACTAAGTCCTCATACTAGGACATCTGTCGTGACAAAATCACGACAGTAAGTGTCTCAAATGTTTCTTAAAATGTATATTAAACCAACAGAACATTAGATGCAACCAGATATAGGATAGCCCACATACATGAAAACAACCCTAAATAAAAGGGGAGACTGCGATTGCTTGCCTCAAGTTTTTCTGGCCGAGGACTTGGTTGAACTGGTCATCATTGCGTCACCGTAGGTCACGCGGACAACGGACAACATCGAGAAACCAATGAAGTATCTACAAAGGCATGTAGAGGAACAAATCTTTTTGAATCGCCGCAATAGTAGGCCATCGCGTACGGCGGAGACTGGCAATCGGGCCAAGCATATCGGCGATGGGATCACCATGATCTAGGCAGATAATGATGCTAATATTGCCAGACCAAGCCAACGACCTTGATCGTAAAGCCTCAAAGGAAGAGGTGGTTGAAGAAGACGATGTTGTCGCCTCCTATGTACATGGAGCCATACCGGCGGACAACACAAATAATCAAATCCATTGTCCATGAAGAACAATGAGGACAAAACTTCGTGCCTCCTCAGCAACGTTGCAACAAATGTTGTTAGCACCACAAGTAATTAAAACTTCTCCACTTTAAAGACCTCGAGTCTCATTCCATTTTTCCAAAGGATACATCATATTTCATTAAACACATAAAAAGTTTGTGTAAAAACCAGAACATACAACGACACCACCGGAAACATGTAGAAGGGACACAACTTTCTGGTACAGCAACGAAAAGACCCCTTATGGAAAAGAAATTGCACCTGGTTCTCTAGGATCTTCCATGTCGGACCTCATCGTCGCCCACCACCCTCCTTAGTCGCCATGCACCAATATAAAAGGGAGGCGTGATGCCAACTGGCCTATGGAAGGGTCATCTTTGCATTGACATGCTTTGGATGTATCTCATTCGAACATTTTTAGATTTTCATTCTTTTTGGTTTGGGTGCGTTGTGATGGGGATCCTAGCACACCTTTGGCATCAAAACCCTCACCAACAATCATCGAGACGAGACTACCACGTCGGATCCGACACCAACCAACATCACCCCTGTACCATTCTCGTCGTCGCACTTCAATCGCTCTCAACTACCGCTAAGAAGAGCAGCAGAGCAGACCATCCCATGCACATGATCACCATCTGGCTTCCCGTTGGCACGTGAGAAAGCACCACCATAACGGAGTCGAAATCAGAAACAAAATCCCTGGTGATGTCGCCATCGCCGTCTCCCCAACCAAGGATACAAGACTCACAACCTCAAGATACCAACAAGAAAACCCTAACCACATTGCCCAGGTGACAGGAATCTATGCTACCGATTCCTTTGTAACTCCCCGGTAGTTAAGCCACAGTAACCACACGCTAATGGTGCCATGTCATCGCAATTACTGTTGCTAGATTCCCCTTTGATTCGAAACCGAATTCAAATTCAAATTCCAAAATCAAGTCAAACAAATAAAGTTTTCAAAAGTCAAATCTAAAATGTTCAAAGTGTAGCAAATAAATCATAAATGATTATGGTGGAGAAACCACACTTTTATAAGATGTTTAAATACTCAAATGTGAATGAAACAGCAACATAATCAATTTAATAAATGCCTTTTATTATCTGTAAAATGTTAATCTATTTTATTTAGTTACCCAAATCAATGTGGCAGTAGTAAATATAGTAATACTAATTTAGGAACCATTTGTGTATTTTATAAAACTGTAACCATTAAAGAAAAAGAAAACATGAAAGGAAAAATAAATAAAAAGAAAAGACAAAAGACAAAAAACAAACAAAGAACCACCACCCCCCCCCCCCCCGCTGGGCCTCGGCCCAGCTGGCCTCTGTGCCGCCAGGCCGGCCCAGCCGGCGGACCCATCGCTCCCCTTATCCCGTGGGCGACCGAACCCTAGCGGTTCCCTCCCCACCGCCCCCCCCCCACATCCCGCTCCTCCCTTTTCCCCCCCGATCTGGACGCGCCGCCGCCGGAGTACCTCGCCGCCCGGTGCCACCCCGGATCGCCATCGCCGGACCTCCTCGTCTCTTCCCCGAGCCTACTGCCACTCCCTACAGCTACCTCGTGAGGCCTCCCTCCTTCTCCTCTTCCCCGCGCCCCGCCGCGCACCGGCGCGCGCGCCTGATGGCCGTGCTTGCCGCGCGCTGCTCGCGCTCCGCCCGCTGTCACGCCCCGGCCGCGCTCACCGCCCCTTCGCCGCAGCTCCGCAGCCACCGCCACTGCCTGCGCTCGCCCCGCCTACTGCTTGCGGCTACCGCAGCTGCCCGCACGCCGACGGTCGCGACCGCGTCGCCCCGCTTCGCCCAGCCGCCCGTGGCCTCTTCCCCCGCCTCGCCTCCACTCGCGGCACCCCCTGTCGCCGCCCCGTGCACGCGACGCCCCTCGCGCGCCCCGCCTCCGTCGCCGCCTCGCTCCCGCGCTGTGGCCATCCCCGGCTCCTGCTTCCACACCGCACCGTTCCCCCTGCGTCCCCCTGCGCGCGCGCACTCGCCCATCTGGCCGCGCCTCCCGCTGCGGAGCCCCTCACCGCCGAACCGCCCCTGGCCGCCTCCCTGGCACCGGCGCCCGCCGCTCCTCCGCCGCCCGGTGCTTGCGCCCGCGCGCGCCCGAGTTCGCCTGACGGGCTAGCGCCCGCGCCCGTAACCGCGCGCCCATGTGCCCGCTATGGCCCCAGGCCAATGACAGCCGGGGCCCACGCCCCGGGAAAATTAGAACAATAAAATAAAATAAAAATATTAATTAATTATTTAGATAATTAATTAACTTAATCAATTCTGTTTAATTAAACTAATTAAACATTAGTTAACCTAATAAACTAATTAAACTAATTAATATGTTAATTAGGTTAATGTAACAATGACAGGTGGGACCCACACGTCAGGTTGATCCAGTCAACGCACTGTTGACTGCTGACGTCATGATGACGTCAGCCCGCACTATTCTGGATAATGTTGTTTTAATAATTTAAATAATTTCAGAATATTGTTTAAACTTTGTAAAATCATATAAAATAATCCGTAACTCAGATCGAAAAACTTTCTACATGAAAGTTGCTCAGAACGGCGAGACGAATCCGAATACGCTGTCCGTTCGTCCGCCACACGTCCGTAACTATCCGAACATGGAACCGTTCCCCTCCGGTCATCTGTCCGACATTTGTCCGGAACCGGGAATACTTTCCCGGATGAATTCCCCCCTTCGCCAGTATCACCTGGCACTGCGTCAGGTCACCTCTGTCACCGCGTATTGCCATGTTATGCTTTGTGCTGCACTTGTTCGCTGTGTATTTATATTGTTTCCCTCTTCTCTCTCGTTAGACCCCGACGTCGTCCCCGAGACCGACGCAGCTCCGGAGACCGAAGACACCATTGACGACCTTGCCCTTGCCGTCGAGCAACCAGGCAAGCCCCCCCCAGCCCCCCCTTGAGCATACCGATATCGCCCATTCTATTTTCTCATGCTTGCATTAGAATTGCTGCTGCTGCTGCTTTACCTATTCTGATGCATAGCCTGTTTATTGTAACCTGCTGTTGATAATTACCTGCATAACCTAAACTGCTTAGTATATGCTGGGTAGAGACCTATCAGTGACCCCACTAGTCCCGACGGCCCCGCTGGATTATCAGAAGACCCGATCAACGGGATTGAAGACCAGGCCCCGGCACCGCACATCACCCCCTTAGTTGTAACGACCCTACAGCGTTACTATCGAGTGCCGAGGGTGAAACCTCTTGTAGCACTTCTGATGTTAACTCTGTAGAGTAGCGATTCGGTCGTGGTCATCGAGGGTGATTCCTCCTTCCCCACTTCCGATGACGACGCTGTCGTGCAACACCTCAAGTGTGAACCAATCGAGGGTGATTCCTCCGAGTTCACCTTGACGGATATATCGAGTAGGAATCCAACGAGGGTGATACCTCGGATTCTCCTGATGTTATGGACACACGGATACTTGGACCTGAGGGGTACCCGCATGAGCCTAACTGGCGAGTGTTGTGTAGACGGGTTGACCTGAAAGTTGCCCGAGATATGAATACGAGGCGCGGCCAGGCATTCTTAGCCCTTGTAGCAAGTCCTTGAGACGGGGCGACGGGGTCACATCGATCGTGAGTCTCTGCTCGTTACCGGAAGCCCCTAGTCCGACAACGATTTGGATATTTGATCCGAGCAGGCCTCTGGCCTGATAGCACTAACCATCACGTGGGAAGAGTTATGGGCACTCTGCATCGTAGCATCAGCCGAAAGCTCTGTCAGACGTCCAGTTCAGCCTCGTGGCCGGGCCGGGCCAGTACCATCCAGGACTGAGGTGGTGCTCGTCCCGACCCTGCACACACCGACCCGGAGTGCACAGGGCGATGACCCAAGACCCCTGAGCGCTTAGGATATAGACCGACTGGGACCTCTCTGCTGAGCTGTAGGTAGGGTTGCGGTGTATCGTTTGGCCGAGGCCGGGCATGACCCGGAAAAGTGTGACCGGCCGGAGTTAAGCGAGCGTGGTGGGTAAGTTGGTGCACCCCTGCAGGGAAGAACTAATCTATGCATAGCCGGATCCTCGGTAACGGACACTCGGAGTTGTATCCCGATTGATACAGCTAGAAGTTGAGATGAGACCTGGATATGAGGCTCTGGGATTGCTTCTCGCAGGGAGTCGAGAAGGGATCTCAGGACGAGGTTGATGACTGTATGGCTCTGGGATTACTTTCTCGCAGGGAGTCGAGAAAGGATCTCTGGGTGAGGTTGAGACTTAATGATACTACTACATTTTATTGTACTGTTCTACTCTCTTCCATTGCTGCAAGACCGCTGAAGATGCTAGTCTTCGATAGGACTAGGTTTTCCTCTCTATTTTGGCATTTCTGCAGCCCAGTCCACATATACAACCTCCCTTTGAAAATGTTGCATATGTAGTGTAGATCCTGGCTTGCTGAGTACTTCGGATGAGTACTCATGGTTGCTTTGCTTTCTCTTTCCCCCATATCCATTTGATGCGACCAGATGACGGAGCCCCGGATTCAGCTGCCCCCGCCGACGATCGCTACTACTACCCCGAGGGTGGATACTGCTACGAGTTGACTGACGACCAGGAGTAGGATGGGAGGGTCCCAGGCAGGAGGCCTACGCCTTTCGATCATAGTGTTTTTCTTTGGTCTCGCCTTCTTAAGGCCTTTCTGTGTTTTCTTTTATATCTGTACTCAGATATCTGATGCTTCCGCTGACGCTTGTACGCAAGCTTATGTATTAGAGCCCTCGAGGCCCCTGGCTTGTAATATAAAGCTTGTATGACTTTGTTTATGTTTTAGAGTTGTGTTGTGATATCTTCCCGTGAGTCCTTAGGCTTGATCGTGTGCATTTGCGTGTATGATTAGTGCACGATTGAGCCGGGGGCATCACAAGTTGGTATCAGAGCCGACTGACTGTAGGAACCCCCCTTTCCAACTCCTTGGCCGAAGTCGAGTCTAGCCAATGAAAACCGCTTTACTGACATGGCTGTGTGGCTTACGGGCCCACGTCACCAATTGGGTGGTATTAGGATTTTTTATTCCTGGTCTATACTCTGGGACGCTGATCTCTCTTCTATTCGGGTTAAATGATTTTACTAACTCACTCTAGGTTCTCGTAAATACTTCCTCCCGGAGAGCCCCGCATGCGAGATGATCGCTTGGTTAATCAGAAGACTCTGAAGATACTCCTCGATGATTCCCGAGACCCTGTGCCCACTGCTTTGCAGTTCCTGACCACCGATAAATCCTGACGGATAACTACTTACACCTGTTGTACATATATTCATTCCAGTTACTCTTTTGTTCCATCCGACATATCGAAATACTATCCGACATTTCGAGAATTCTCTGAACCTACTGCCTTGCAGTTCCTTTCCACCTAAACATACTTATGAATAATTCCTCACATTTCCGGCGATCCATTCATCCCCAGTTGTTCTTGTGTTTCACGAAATACTTCGTATTGCTATCCGATCTCCCGAAGATCCTCTGCATCCTAGTGCTCCCGAAAGTCTTGTCTGCCTGCATTATGGTTAAATCCATATGTCCGGCAATATTCATTAGCATCCTTGTCTATTGATTCATCATGTTGCGAATACTCACAATCATCAGTTCTTTCCCAGAATTCGACCTACCAGCTCAGACGTCATTTTGGACATGAGTTGGGTCTCGGCCAATCATGTTGCAATGGATTGTCCATCTAGTTCCCTTCAACTTGAACGCCGAATTATCCAGCTGTTTCTATAATCTGATGCCTTTGCACTCTTTCTTTCTTCTGATTGAGTACTGATACTCACATCAGATCCATTGAGGATCGCTAAATCCTTTGTTGGGTTATTATCCGACAGAGTCTTTCATATTCAAAATCTTGCGAGTCCTTTTCTCGGATACATAACGCCTTTGGTAAATGTAATCCTCTGCTTTGGCAACCTTGCTCTGCTTCCGAGCTTGAGTTCATTACTCCTGCAGTTTGAGGTATATGTTCCTAAGATGCCCCGATGGGTTGAACATACGCCTTCCCTAATCTGTGTGACTCGAAAGTTATGCGGAATATATCTACTCGCGTTCCGTCGGATAAATTTTCAACTCTACAACTTCTTCAAAGACGAGAAGTGAATGAAAGGTTATGCATTGAAGAAGTGGGAGTCGACCTTGAACTTTGTGTTCATGCCCATGGACCCGACGTAGAACTTATCATGGAAGCTGCTCGTAAAAATGATAATCCCTTGTTATAAATTCATCTTGTACTTTGCTTTGATCCCTTACAATCGTGGCCTCGACCATGATTGTTCTTCTTTGATCCCATTTCGCGGACAAGCTAAAGCACTTGTCTTTTGCGAATCGATATACCTGTCCAGCCTCTATACTGAACTACCTCGAACATTAACCCCCTACTATCTCGAGGATATCATCCTATTGTACTACGTCCTATGATTTTTTCCGATGGAGTGATACCATTCCCTGTCATAGTCACTCCATGGGTTCTGGGTTGTCTTCAACCGAGACCACCGAACAATGAAATGATTCCGCTCGGTGATTCAGCACTCCTAGTACTTTGTTGCTGGGGAGTTGGATACTCCATCACATCATTCCTAGCCTGATCAGCTATATGCTTGTCGTGCTAAATACTAACTGTGCTACCTGGCCCTTCTTCCCAGAGCGCAAATTTCGACAGTGAGCTAATCTTACGTCGAATTTCCTCGTCATATCATTTCTCCTTGAACAACAAACTTGATTTCGAGTTTGTGTCGTACCCATGGTTCCAATAACCTTTTGCTTCATCATTTCTTTGACTTGATGTCATCGCCGATCGATTACATCTTCATGGAATCTCTCGACAAATGTATCGTGATCATCATCAGCATTCTGAGCTCTTCCAGGATATCAATTGAATTCATGATGAGGAATACCATCCTTGCCTCAATGATTTGTGATATCATCGGCCACTTTATTGCCCTTCCCCCCCTAACACAAACTTGTTCGTGTTTTGTGTGATACCTTGAGTTCCTTGCTATCCATCATTTGTTCTTCTTTACCTTGGAAAATTACCACCTTTTATGTCAAGAATGTCGTGGGAATTTCACCACCTCTTGAGAATTCTTGATACAAGTGTTACTTCTCACCATCACCATTCCTTCTTGGTCCCCGTGTTGTTTATGACCGTAATGCCGACAAATGAACTATGATATGTGAATTCGAAACTTCTAGCAACCCTATTGCCTCTTGATGGATCCTTTGTGTATCCAAAGTCTGACCTTTACTGGAAGACCATGTCAATGTTATTTCGAAGCATGACTGTGGTACTCCGATCTTCAATAAGAACATTTGAAGCATAATGCAAAAAAAAATTCTTTTACAATTATCCAAACACCATTGTATGGGTAATGTCATGGAATTTCTCTCCCCTTACCTAAAGCGTTTTCTACTTTCTATCCTGCCATGGATATCATGCTCCACTTGTCCTTGGAAGGATATACCCCTGAAATATGTGTTTGAACATATTTTCCTTTCCATTGTTTTGTTTAACCTTTCTTGTAATCTGAATTAACTGAGCAGTAATAATTCCCTGCTTAGATAATCACCTTGTTGTACCACTCTGTCAGTGAGACCCTGTTTCTACTGTTGATGACATTCTGGTAACCGCCGACGGACGAGAACTTTGCCTATTGGTCCGCCTCGTTCAACGAGCAGGAAAATGGTTCTCTTCGTCCCTCGCCCTTGGTACCGATGTTGTCGTCGACATAATTGACAGACTATCCTCTGACATGCCTTGCTATCGTGACCGTGCAATATGTCAGCCTCCTTCCTACTTTTAGCCCTCATGGTGGACCCATAACCCACAGTTCCACAGGATCGAAACCTGACTCTCATGTACCCCCTGTTGCCAAAGTTATTCCTCGCGCTTGATTTCGTATGTAATTCACGGGCCACCTTCCTAGTGATCTATTCTGGTATCAGATGCAACACTTGTTCTCGTTGCTTTGAACCCCTTTCACTCCCTGTTTCAGGCATTGAACGATTGCCTGCCCGCTCGAAACTTCCCATGATACCTCCTTACTTTGCTCTCGATATTTTCTTAAGTTTCAATTCGAGGGTTACTTCCGCCACCTTCCCTGATGTTATCTACCAGGTAGTCAACCTTGCAGAGATCCGTTCTCCCAGAATACCCCCTTATTCTTTCGTAAGTACGATGGAGTTCCCGAAGAAAGGATGCTGACTTCATCATGATGACCTAAAGCAGAGTAATGAAGACATCCACGTAATGGATCGACCTCTTCGAGAAGACCAACCAAGACCGAGAAGATTCGGTAGAATTTCGTAACCAGATCTTTCCCCCTTACACACCTCTTAAATCTCGGGACGAGATTTCTTATAGTGGAGGAGATTTGTAACTCCCCGGTAGTTAAGCCACAGTAACCACACGCTAATGGTGCCATGTCATCGCAATTACTGTTGCTAGATTCCCCTTTGATTCGAAACCGAATTCAAATTCAAATTCCAAAATCAAGTCAAACAAATAAAGTTTTCAAAAGTCAAATCTAAAATGTTCAAAGTGTAGCAAATAAATCATAGATGATTATGGTGGAGAAACCACACTTTTATAAGATGTTTAAATACTCAAATGTGAATGAAACAGCAGCATAATCAATTTAATAAATGCCTTTTATTATCTGTAAAATGTTAATCTATTTTATTTAGCTACCCAAATCAATGTGGCAGTAGTAAATATAGTAATACTAATTTAGGAACCATTTGTGTATTTTATAAAATTGTAACCATTAAAGAAATAAAAGAAAACATGAAAGGAAAAATAAATAAAAAGAAAAGACAAAAGACAAAAAACACACAAAGAACCACCACCCCCCCCCCCCGCGCTGGGCCTCGGCCCAGCTGGCCTCTGTGCCGCCAGGCCGGCCCAGCCGGCGGACCCCCATCGCTCCCCTTATCCCCGTGGGCGACCGAACCCTAGCGGTTCCCTCCCCACTCGCCCCCCACATCCCGCTCCTCCCTCCCCCCCCCCGATCTGACGCGCCGCCGCCGGAGGACCTCGCCGCCCGGTGCCACCCCGGATCGCCATCGCCGGACCTCCTCGTCTCTTCCCCGAGCCTACTGCCACTCCCTACAGCTACCTCGTGAGGCCTCCCTCCTTCTCCTCTTCCCCGCGCCCCGCCGTGCACCGGTGCGCGTGCCTGATGGCCGTGCTTGCCGCGCGCTGCTCGCGCTCCGCCTGCTGTCACGTCCCGGCCGCGCTCACCGCCCCTTCGCCGCCACTCCGCAGCCACCGCCACTGCCTGCGCTTACCCCGCCTGCTGCTTGCGGCTACCGCAGCTGCCCGCACGCCGACGGCCGCGACCGCGTCGCCCCGCTTCACCCAGCCACCCGTGGCCTCTTCCCCCGCCTCGCCTCCACTCGCGGCACCCCCTGTCGCCGCCCCGTGCACGCGACGCCCCTCGCGCGCCCCGCCTCCGTCGCCGCCTCGCTCCCGTGCTGTGGCCATCCCCGGCTCCTGCTTCCACACCGCACCGTTCCCCCTGCGTCCCCTGTGCGCGCGCACTCGCCCATCTGGCTGCGCCTCCCGCTGCGGCGCCCCTCACCGCCGAACCGGCCCTGGCCGCCTCCCTGGCACCGACGCCCGCCGCTCCTCCGCCGCCCGGTGCTTGCGCCCGCGCGCGCCCGAGTTCGCCTGAAGGGCTAGCGCCCGCGCCCGTAACCGCGCGCCCATGTGCCCGCTATGGCCCCAGGCTAATGACAGCCGGGGCCCACGCCCCGGGAAAATTAGAACAAAAAAATAAAATAAAATAAAAATATTAATTAATTAGATAATTAATTAACTTAATCAATTCTGTTTAATTAAACTAATTAAACATTAGTTAACCTAATAAACTAATTAAACTAATTAATATGTTAATTAGGTTAATGTAACAATGACAGGTGGGACCCACACGTCAGGTTGACCCAGTCAACGCACTGTTGACTGCTGACGTCAGCCCGCACTATTCTGGATAATGTTGTTTTAATAATTTAAATAATTTTAGAATATTATTTAAACTTTGTAAAATCATATAAAATAATCCGTAACTCAGATCGAAAAACTTTCTACATGAAAGTTGCTCAGAACGACGAGACAAATCCGAACACGTGGTCCGTTCGTCCGCCACACGTCCCTAACTATCCGAACATGGAACCGTTCCCCTCCGGTCATCTGTCCGACATTTGTTCGGAACCGGGAATACTTTCCCGGATGAATTCCCCCCTTCGCCAGTATCACCCGGCACTGCGTCAGGTCACCTCTGTCACCGCGTATTGCCATGTTATGCTTTGTGCTGCACTTGTTCGCTGTGTATTTATACTGTTTCCTCCCCCTCTTCTCTCTCGTTAGACCCCGACGTCGTCCCCAAGACCGACGTAGCTCCGGAGACCGAAGACACCATTGACGACCTTGCCCTTGCCGCCGAGCAACCAGGCAAGCCCCCTCCCCCCTTGAGCATACCGATATCGCCCATTCTATTTTCTCATGCTTGCATTAGAATTGCTGCTGCTGCTGCTTTACCTATTCTGATGCATAGCCTGTTTATTGTAACCTGCTGTTGATAATTACCTGCATAACCTAAACTGCTTAGTATATGCTGGGTAGAGACCTATCAGTGACCCCACTAGTCCCGACGGCCCCGCTGGATTATCAGAAGACCCGATCAACGGGATTGAAGACCAGGCCCCGGCACCGCACATCACCCCCTTAGTTGTAACGACCCTACAGCGTTACTATCGAGTGTCGAGGGTGAAACCTCTTGTAGCACTTCTGATGTTAACTCTGTAGAGTAGCGATTCGGTTGTGGTCATCGAGGGTGATTCCTCCTTCCCCACTTCCGATGACGACGCTGTCGTGCAACACCTCAAGTGTGAACCCATCGAGGGTGATTCCTCCGAGTTCACCTTGACGGATACATCGAGGAGGAATCCAACGAGGGTGATACCTCGGATTCTCCTGATGTTATGGACACACGGATACTTGGACCTTACACTATTACATGAAAGGGCGGGTCGACCCTGAGGGGTACCCGCGTGAGCCTAAGTGGCGAGTGTTGTGTAGACGGGTTGACCTAGAAGTTGCCCGAGATATGAATACGAGGCGCGGCCGGGCATTCTTAGCCCTTGCAGCAAGTCCTCGAGACGGGGCGACGGGGTCACATCGATCGTGAGTCTCTGCTCGTTACCGGAAGCCCCTAGTCCGACAACGATTTGGATATTTGATCCGAGCAGGCCTCTGGCCTGATAGCACTAACCATCACATGGGAAGAGTTATGGGCACTCTGCATCGTAGCATCAGTCGAAAGCTCTGTCAGACATCCAGTTCAGCCTCGTGGCCGGGCCGGGCCAGTACCATCCAGGACTGAGGTGGTGCTCGTCCCGACCCTGCACACACCGACCCGGAGTGCACAGGGCGATGGCCCAAGACCCCTGAGCGCTTAGGATATAGACCAACGGGGACCTCTCTGCTGAGCTGTAGGTAGGGTTGCGGTGTATCGTTTGGCCGAGGTCGGGCATGACCCGGAAAAGTGTGACCGGCCGGAGTTAAGCGAGCGTGGTGGGTAAGTTGGTGCACCCCTGCAGGGAAGAACTAATCTATGCATAGCCGGATCCTCGGTAACGGACACTCGGAGTTGTATCCCGATTGATACAGCTAGAAGTTGAGATGAGACCTGGATATGAGGCTCTGGGATTGCTTCTCGCAGGGAGTCGAGAAGGGATCTCAGGATGAGGTTGATGACTGTATGGCTCTGGGATTACTTTCTCACAGGGAGTCGAGAAAGGATCTCTGGGTGAGGTTGAGACTTAATGATACTACTACATTTTATTGTACTGTTCTACTCTCTTCCATTGCTGCAAGACCGCTGAAGATGCTAGTCTTCGATAGGACTAGGTTTTCCTCTCTATTCTGGCATTTCTGCAGCCCAGTCAACATATACAGTCTCCCTTTGAAAATGTTGCATATGTAGTGTAGATCCTGGCTTGCTGAGTACTTCAGATGAGTACTCATGGTTGCTTTGCTTTCTTTTTCCCCCATATCCATTTGATGCGACCAGATGACGGAGCCCCGGATTCAGCTGCCCCGCCGACGATCGCTACTACTACCCCGAGGGTGGATACTGATACGAGTTGACTGACGACCAGGAGTAGGATCGGAGGGTCCCAGGCAGGAGGCCTATACCTTTCGATCATAGTGTTTTTCTTTGGTCTCGCCTTCTTAAGGCCTTTCTGTGTTTTCTTTTATATCTGTACTCAGATATCTGATGCTTCCGCTGACGCTTGTATGCAAGCTTATGTATTAGAGCCCTCGAGGCCCCTGGCTTGTAATATAAAGCTTGTATGACTTTGTTTATGTTTTAGAGTTGTGTTGTGATATCTTCCCGTGAGTCCTTAGGCTTGATCGTGTGCATTTGTGTGTATGATTAGTGCACGATTGAGCCGGGGGCGTCACACTTGACTCCATCCCGGAGGACCTTGTTGAGAT
Organism: Thinopyrum elongatum; assembly: GCA_011799875.1. NCBI lineage: Eukaryota > Viridiplantae > Streptophyta > Magnoliopsida > Poales > Poaceae > Thinopyrum > Thinopyrum elongatum. The sequence continues at coordinate 226,866,073 of CM022303.1, forward strand.
GGTGGAGCCCCGCTAGATCTAACCAGTAAAAAGCCACCACCATTGCCATCCGAGTGCAGCCTCCACAAATCCCTACCTCAACCTAATCTACAAGCCGGAATGAAGCGCACACCCCCACTATCGTCACCAAAGCAACACACAGAGGGTAGGAAAACCAAATGACCTCGCCATGCAATGAACGGTGGGAGAAGTTTAGTTGAGTCATATTCATGATGTGTAACTTTTAGTGCATATGAGAATTAAATACTAGCATCAACACCTTTATTTGCTAGATAGACCAGGAAAGATATTCGTTGGAATTGTCCTTCAATGACTCACTCGAATTCATGTAAGATACATTGTATTGCGCCAATGGCGTTTCTCAACTTAGGAAGGGCCCAGAAGACCCAGAGTTATATTGGATAACCATGCAACATTATACAAATGTACCCAATAGAAAAGTAGAAATTACCGCTCAATCCAGACACTTTGCGAACTAGATCTCGGAAGACCAAACTAAAAAGCAATTGAGTCCTTATCACACGGCTTGAGCCTTGACCGAATCCCACCACCACCAGAGGATGAGATCACTTGGGCGGCTCACCATCGGCGAGACACTTAAAACAATAGGTCGAAGCACCAACATAGCCGCCTCCCTTTTGGCTTAACGACTTGGTGGAAAGAAAGGAGCCGACATTGATTGCTAGAGCTTCGGATGACACCCTTCGACTAGGAGATGCAGCCACACGTCGTTGAGGACTACAAAGAGCCCGGATCTCCGTTGTAGCTTCCTCATAGGTGCTACTGATATTGAGCTCCAAGGACGAACATGGATGGTATGTTGACGGCTTGATCCCCTCCCTCCCACTTCTTTCCGTCCACCACTACGGCAGCTCAGAGGGGAGCAAAGAATAATAAGATCGAGCTCCATATCCGAGGATCCTGTGAGCTTATTTGGAGGGTGATGAAGAAGGCGTCTCCCACCGAAGGAGCACCGTGGCTGGGAGGAGCATCACAATGGATATCCACCCGCAACTCGTCTTCGTCGACATCCAACACCCCATTGGCATAGTGCCAGTCGCCGTGACGGCAAGTCCAGGCATCCGCCTCCTATAAGCACCACTACTACAATCTACAGAGGGATCACCGCCTCCTCTCCCCTTCCTCTCCGACGACACAAGAGCCGGGCATAATTCGCCAGCTGAAGGAAGAGGAAAGGAGGAGACGGAAAGGGAGGGGGAGAATTAGCGGTGGGCTGGTGGCTTAGGGATGTTTCAAATTGGTCACATGTAACTCTGCCACTAGCTAATCCTGCGCGCGGAACGAAAAGCGAACGGCCGAGATTGCGCTTGGCTGAGAGCTCCACCTGCGCAGCACACCATCTCTCGCCAACGGCGAGGATTGCTGCCCTCCTTCTTCCCCGTCCGTTTGCCCGGATCACCGACCCAGCTCCGCTCCGCTGTTCATCCCCACCTCCTCCTCGCCGTCGTCTCTTCCCCTCCTTTCGTCTCCACTTCTCACGCTCCCGCACCCTCCACAGCCATGAACCCTACTATGCCTCCGCCCCCGCCCCGAAACCCTAACCCCCCCTCCTCCTCCATGCCGCCTCCGCCGCCCCCCAAACCCTCGCCGCCTGCCCCGGCGGCGCAGCCGGAGGCGGAGGACGAGCTGAGGCCTGATGCTTCGATGGCCGAGGCGGACGGGAGTGCTAAACCGAGCTCCTCCTCCTCTATGCCGCCTCCACCGCCACCAAGACCCTCGCCGCCGTCGGAGGTGGACGCTTCGGCCGATGGGAGCGCTAACCCCAGCCCTAGCGTCAGCGACTCGTCGGCGGGGGAGGAAGGGAACCCCGGTGGCGACACCGAGATGGCCGAAGCGGCGCCGCCAGAGCAGCGGCAGCAGCCGCGGCCGCGCGCACCATACGCCATCCCCGACTGGAGCGCCGCCCCGGAACACCCTTTCATCCTCGAGGTGCTCAAGGAAGGCCTCATCATCGAACAGCTTGACGTGTGAGTTGCTGCCTCTGCACCAGCATTCGTGCGTTTCTCGTCTTGCTGTGGGGCTGCTTACTCTGAATGCCTCTGGGGTTTCTAGCTCATGTACGATAGGAGTGGAGAAGGGCAATGCGTGGTTCCTAGTGCAAACGGTTGATAACGACTTATTTTTATTTCTAAAATCACTAATGGTTTGTAGTTGCGTGAAATGAGTACTTGCATAGTTACATATTTCATGTTTCAATCCAATGCATTGTATTATATGTGGATTTTGAGACCTTCACATTCGAAGTTCATGACGTTGTCTGCTACTCCCTCCGTTCCTAAATATTTGTCTTTCTAGAGATTTCAACAAGTGACTACATACGGAGCAAAATGAGTGAATCTACACTCTAAAATATGTCTATATACATCCGTATGTGATAGTCCATTTGAAATCTCTAAAAAGACAAATATTTAGGAACGGAGGGAGTACATAATTAGCTGGACTACTTATTTTCCTAGATATGGTTGGTGAAATGACTGGCATTACATATCGCAGGTCCAGGAAAGGAGCTTACATGTTCGGTCGAATTGATCTATGCGATTTCATGCTGGAGCATCCCACCATTTCCCGTTTTCATGCAGGTACATTCATTTTCGCCATGCTCTTGTCAAGTATTTTTTGAAACGGATGCTCTTGTCAACTATGCCATAGATAGAACATTAGAACCAAAACTCGAACTCCAGCTAGCTATTTAATCTAGTTACTAAGTGCAGAGTTAGTTTTTTGTAGACCTTTTCAGTTCAAAACGGAATCCATTACTAATACTTTTCACATCAAGGAAGGTCGTCTGTAACCCCCCACCCCATCTCAGTCAGCTTCATTACATTAACTAGATGTCAGGATGGTTGCAGTTTTCAAACAGAAGTTGGAATTTTGTGTGAAGCAATATACTTAGTCACCTTTTTACTGATTCGTCGGATAGCTGGCTGGAAACTGGTCGCTGATATTCTGAACATTTGGGATGTCAGTGAACATAAATTTTATTTATGGTGCTAAGATATTCATAAACATATGGGGGATGATATGCAGGGAACCGTGAAACTTTGCTGTAAATAATCCTTTTCTTCAGTGGGTAGTATTTGACTTAGAAAAGCTGTTTATTAATTAGTAAAATTATATGGATAACCTGCTGGTGAAATAGGGTTGAATCAAGACATTGACCATCACTGGAATCGAAGGAATTCTTCCACTAATTTGCCTAAGGACTTCTATGTGTAGTGCATTGTCCATGTTGTTTTGGCAGAGGTCACAAAGTATATGCATGTGGTTAACTGTATTGAAGTTCTGCAGTTGTTTTTTCTTGCATAAGTATGCCATGTACTATATGTATCATTACATAAAGTGTTCTCTTATGAGTAATTGTTCACTTTGTTTTATCATCTTCCATTATATTTTTAATAATCTCTGAGTGCAAGTTTTGTGGACATGTGATAATTATTTATTGTTCGTGAACCAGAGATGGTAATTATAGAATCCAAGCATTCACATAATAATAATATATAATATTTTCTTGGTAAGTCTTATGCGTCACACTCATGACTTCTTTTGTGTTATTTTAGTTCTGCAGTTTAGAAATGATGGGCAGGTTTTCCTTTACGATCTTGGAAGCACACATGGTTCTTCCATCAACAAAACTCAGGCATAGTCTCTTTCCTTTTGTCTTACTTCAGAGCAGAACTGAATATTTCCAATTCATCCAGGACTTCTAATATGTTTGTTTGAAAATTTTGATACCATGCAACCATGAGTCCTCTTCTCATGTATGCACCTCATTGTTTCTCGAACACACATTTTCGTATTAAGGAGAAGAGCGTCAATATGACGCAGAATGCATCATTGTTCATGCTATTTTGTTTTAAAAAAGTACTGCAATTTGTGCTGATGGCATTCTTATTCTGTTGTAATTTTGTACATCCATCTACCTTTGGCTTGCTGAGTCACACTATAAACTGGGGAAAAGATATCTGCCATTTTCTGATATTAGAAATAGCAAAAGAGTTGTTTGTGTATCCATTGTTCTTTTCATGCTTAATACACTGCTGCCTTTCTGAGCTAATTTGCTTTTGGGCTATTCCTGTAACATCCTTTTTCCCCACAAAAGGAACCTTGTATTAGCTTGCCAATGTTTCCGTGCTTGTTGGTTCACGATAGCATAACTACCGTTCTGATGAGGCAAGAATATTGTTCTGATGTCATATATTTAATTAACAGGTCAAGAAGAAGATGTACACACCGATTCATGTTGGAGATGTAATTCGATTTGGGCAGTAAGTTTGTCAGCCAGACGGTGTTATGCATCATTTCTAGCAGAGATTGCAACAAATTGATTTCTGGCGCTCAATTTTTTGCAAATTGTGTTCTTTCATCTGAGAGAATTTTTAGGTTTCTAACTTTAAATCTGTTCATTTCATAACCTGCTTATTATGGACTAGCCTTTTCCTTTATAAATTAATAATCATGTGTGGCATTGGCAACTGTTGTGAAACAGTAACATCGGCGAACTGTTGTAAAACAGTGGCAATGAGTTCATGGCTTCAAAGAAAGCTTAACTTTTATTTTTCCGTAGTAAATTATATTGTTACTTATAATTGACTTAATTAACCACATCTGATGGAAAGTTGAATGAAAAGACATGTCAGCCTCATGCATATTCTAAAAAATGATCTAGTAGGAATATTACTGCATTTTTGTTAGTTTAACAAATGCTCTGAAACTGAAAACGAAATATCAAACAAGCAATTGAAGAAATGAATAAAATGGCACTACTGTTGTATTCATTTGCGGTCTTATCACTCAGTAAATTTGGACTGAACTTTTCTCACTCTTTCTATTTACCAGATCATCACGTTTGTACATTTTTCAAGGACCATCTGAGCTGATGCCTCCAGTAAGATTCTGAAACTCCTTCAGTTGGCTCATCTGCCACTATGCCATATTTGATTTCTGAAGTATTTACTAGCTTGCCGCTGCATTCACATCTTAATCAAAGTTATAGTGATGATGCAACATACAGTTTATTGTTCCCAACTAGCAAAGTGCCTGTGCGTTGGAACGAATTCAAAATAGTCTAATACATGTTCATAAACTTGAAAAAAAATCACCCTGTTTTTGGTATATATCACTAAAAATATGTTGGGTTTCACCCAGTTTTATTCCTCTTATCTCTAGCCCACCCCGACTTGCTTGGGACAAAAAGGCTGGGGAGAGACTAAGGAGTTTTCTGCAAATGTGGAACAGAGTGGCGGGGTCTTTGACTCTTTCCGCAAAAATACTACAGCCTACTTCACATCTGTTAGATGCAGATCAAATGACAGAAATGATGGATGGCAGACACACACCATCATCACCAACTGGGTCTTTTCTAGGAGTAGAGTAGAGATTTGTGCTTTTGTTGAAATGGAAAACACAAATGGGATATATATCATTGAACAGAGTCAACCTCCCCATATTCAGTTGTGTGAGTCTTGTATTTACTTGTTTGTCTCATGTAACAGGAAAAAGATATGCAGAAACTCCGTGATGCTAAGATTCGGCAAAATATGCTTGATCGTGAAGCTTCCCTTTTACGAGCGAAAACTCAAGCAGCTTTAGCAGATGGGATCTCATGGGGTATGTCTGAGGATGCACCTGAAGAAGACGGGGAGGTTAGTTTTTTTATTTTTACAAGCATTTGGTTGTGAATATTGAGAATCTTACATTAGTTATTAATCGTATGGAGCCTTTCCATTCTTTTGGTGAGAAACCAACTGTTCCCAAATTTCAGTTGCATAATTATATATGTTTAGAGATTTTTTCTTTTTTAATTGGTTATGATGGCCTTTTTTTACTGAACATCTTTTCATATCTTAGGATGAGGCAGATGTGATCACGTGGCAAACCTACAGAGGTCAGCTTACGGACAGACAGGAAAAGACACGCAGCAAATTAATAAAGCGAATGGAAAAGGTAAACGTTTTTTACTGAAGAAACGACAACGACATTATCATACTCAGCATTGCATTTTCTATGTGCACCTACAGTATGGAACATCGAGTGTGGTTGCATTTGAAAAATCACCATTTCTTATAGTGGTTTGTATGCACCTATGTCAGGTTCAAATATTACATAATTGCTGTTTGCAGTGCCTTGCCCATCCAATTGTAATTTGGCTGATTTGCGATAATGGCAAAATTTTAGGTTTATAATTCTTTTGCATTATACTTGTAGCCGGTAGTTCTGGTATTGATTTCCATTCATGGGGCATTTGGAGCAGCTGTTTATTTTTGAACTGCACAATGTCATTTCCTCAGTAAAATGGTGCTTACATTCTGCATTGTGGGCTTCACCCTGTCTTCGACGCATGCATGGTTGCATGGAAAGTAGCTAAGTAATACTAGGCTTTCTCTAGTTAGAAAGGAGCTGAGTAGTGGACGCTGAGTAGTAGTAGTCTTTCTCCAGTCAAAAGGCTATGGTGGAGAAGTAGTATTAGACTTATCTAGTCAAAAAGGCTGAGCTGAACTAGTACTACAGCTCGTGTAGTACAGCTTCAAGTTGGCAAGCATCCCTATAAAAGGGCATATGCACCTCCGTTGTAAATTACTCCTCCGAGCAAGAGCAAAGCAACAAGCCAGTTTCAGCTACTAGTGCTAGTACGTGAGCTCCTCACTGTATGTGTGTGTGCGGCAGCAGCTTGTGTGAAATCTGAAAAATCTAGCTAGTCCTCCTGTGTTAAGTGTACAAGTGAGAGCTATCTACTAGTAGTTTGGGCTAACATGCATTACTAGCTCATCAGGGGAGATGTTATTTTGTCCTTTGAGCGACCTACTTACCTGTAACCTGATGCTTTGGTCTGGGTCGGTGGGTTGCAGTACATAGTATGCCAGAAAGAAGGAAATATATAGTTAAGTATACACCGCAAAAATTCCCAGGGGAGATCCTTTTATTGTTGAGTCAATTTATGGCAAATGCTAAAGAATGTAAATTCCGCTCTAACGAAATGGGATGGGCTTGCCTTCTTTTCCAGCAATGGTGATGGCATAGTCGCTGCCATAGGAATTCACCCACCTGGTGTGTTTCCAAGTTTCAGTAGTTCATCAAGGAGTGGTGGACTAGCATGTCGGGCGCGCATATTGCAAATCGTACTATCGTAGTGCCATGGCATCCCTCACTATGCTTGTTTCTTGGACCATTTGGAATGAGAGAAACACATGGGTTTTCCGACACAAGTCCGCTCCTGCAACCGTCCTTTTGGAGGTCATAAAGGATGAGGCAAAGCTTTGGCACTCGCGGGCGCTAAGCGCCTTGGGCAAATCTTAACAGGAGAGTAGTAACCGTTGTAATTTTTTAGTCTTCTGTGCAACAAAACTCTCTAAACTCCTTAATTAATGGATGAGGCAGAGCTTATGCCTCCGTCTTGAAAAAAAGTTTCAGTAGTTCTTCAGCTTGCAAGTGGGACTGACCGTGAGCTGCCGCAGAAAACCCGCTTGATCCCACATATGTTATGTGGGCTGCCGTGGTAACCCGCCTATCAGCGACAGCGAGTACGCGGTGGTCACAAACCCGCATCATCCCACTTCCTGTGTTGGGGGCATCGTGCGCCGCGCCACCGCCGGCACTTAATGTCCCGGGGCTCAATCTGCGCTGCCATGGTCATGGAGAGGATGGCGTTGCTGCTGACTTCGCGGGCTCATAAGAGGCATGCTGGTGTTGGACGGCCTGCTTCTACTTGCAGCCTGAGGTAGGGTAGTGGCCAATGACATCACCGATCTTGGGTGAGGCTGTGGCAATCGTGGTCCGTGAATTAGATTCTAGAATCTGGAGGTTGTATGATGGCAAGGTGTTTGGCCTCTAGCGGCGACGAAGGGAAGAACTTTACTGGTGGGGAGAAGGGTGGCCTGGAACGTCGAGGCGCTGCGGGCAGCGTGTGGCGGAATATCTAGCGGATAGTGCAGATGTAAGTGGTGATGCTGTTGAATGCAGATGGGAGAGGGAGCATCGGTTTGTATGTGGGGATGGATGAGACTGCGGTGGTGCTGCATGAGTATGGTGGCATTTTAACTCCCTTCAGGCCATGCCAGTCTTTATCTGCTGCATCATTTAATCCAGCAGATTGAAGCTATCTGTCGGACCAACAGGGAAACATATACTGTTTCGTAGTCCTGTCCCCAATTTTTAGGTTGGCGTCATGGACCGGCCTTGTCAGTATTATCCGCTGTATCATTTGATCCAGCAGATTGAGGCCTCCTTTGGTTCATAGGGTAGGAATATCATAGGAATAGGAAACTTGTAGGAAATGAGTTGTCATGGATCTCAATTCCTATGAATAGGAATAGGAAGAGAGATGTTCTTTGGTTCACAGCATAGGAATTTTTCCATTGAGTCTAGGCTAATGTTTATTTTCCTATGAAATGTGGAGGATAGGAAGAATTCCTCCATAGGAATAGGATTCTATTCCTACAAACCAAAGGTCAGTAAAGGATTTTTTTTCCTATGGAAATCCTATCCTACAGAATTCCTACAAAATTCCTCCAAACCAAAGGAGGCCTGAAGCTATCTGTTGGATCGACGGGGTAGTCATATCCCCAGTTTTTAGGTTCGGGGCATTGACCTGAAACTCTTTGGGTTGCTTTTGCCTTTTCAAATCATCATTTTGAAGAAGATTACGTTAGTATTATCTATCGACTAAATGGTGCACCGTGTTCCAGATGTATGTCTTCTAGGTCTCTGTGAGCATATGTCATAGCAGCCTCAACGTACAATCTTGTTTAGTTTAATCGTTAAATCTTCATTGAAAATTTCTGTATCAAGAATTATAAATGGGCCTGGGTGGAATCACATATTCACATTTCAAGCACAGAGTTCTCCAGGGGTTTGAGCCTGCAAGCGTGAGTTCTTGTAGAATCCCTCTTCCTGAGCTACCAAGTTCCTTGCATTGGATCTATGTTCTGGGTGGACAGCTATGTTCAGATGTTCTCTTTAAGGACAGTCCTTTTGAGTAGTATTATGCTTGAACCTCTGAATTCTGGTTCTTAAGAAAAATCTGCTCTATGTTCTCTGATATGATTTGCATCTCTGCTTGTCTCAGGTTGCCAACATGAAGAAAGAGATCGATGCAATACGAGTTAAGGACATTTCTCAAGGTGGGTTAACCCAAGGTCAGCAAACACAGATTGCACGAAATGAGCAAAGGATATCTCAGGTTAGTGCATAACAGGTTTTACTTACATTTCTAAATATGCCATCACGGTTTCATTTCTTATTAGAAGATCAATACCAAACCTTTTTTTCCAGATCATGGAGGAGCTAGAAAATCTAGAAGAAACATTAAATGACAGTATACAAGAAAGTCTTGGTGCACGTGCTGGAAAACCAAAACGTGGTAGCCATAAAGCAAGTATCGAGGAAGAAGATGACGTTATTAGGTTTGCACTTCTGATAGATTTGAATTATGACAGCCACATTCGTATTGTGTATCATATCTTAACCTATACTCTAGTTAAGAGCAGAGGATGATATTAGAGATAGCTAAATAATCTTTTCTCCCTAGTCTGCTTCTCCAACTGACACCAGTGCATGTAAAATTGAAAATTTAATCTAGAAGACTAAGCCCATTTGAAATTTATGGACTTCTAGGGAATGATTGGCACCACTACACTAGGACATACTCCCTCTGTTCCTAAATATCACTCTAAAATATGTCTATATACATCCGTATGTGGTAGTCCATTTGAAATCTCTAAAAAGACAAATATTTAGGAACGGAGGGAGTATGTAATTGGAAACTTGTACCATGCTGCCACTTCTGCTTACCTTGAAAAGTCACAATGTACATGTGAGTTTCTCCATGGAGCGTATATAATTCACTTTCTCATTGATTCCGTACAACATTTTGTCAAATAGTCTGATAGAAAGATTCAAAGCTTCTTGTGTTTGACTGGTCAAGTATAGACTACTTCAGTTTCTACTAGTGGCCTTCTGCAAGTACATGCCTATTATCGTATATTATTCCTTACCTTGGCTGGAGTTATAGCTTTGCATTTTTGTTCTCATGTGCTGATTCACTGATTTTGATTTTTTTTCTAGTGACGACGATGAATTTTTTGACCGGACAAAGAAGAAATCATCTAATCCTCAATCTAGTGGGCAACAATCAGTTGAGACCGCTGATAGTCTCCTTGATAAAAAGGATTTCATCGACAATGATATTGAAGGTAAAAAGAAGTTGCTTGAAGAAGAGAAGATTAAGCTGGCTCAGAGAGATAATGCAGATCTTGGGGATGACCTTGATGCTTACATGAGTGGATTGTCATCTCAATTAGGTATGATGGTGCACTCTGAACCATGTAGTTTACACCGATGAATCTTAGACTATTCTAGGATTTTCCTTTCAAGTCCGAGGTGTGAATGGTACCACTAATGACCCTGACTGTTGCCCTGTCACATATTTTTTCCGTAGAACCAGAAAAATATTGCATAACGGTTTCATATGTCATCCGTAGTAATTGCCTGATGGTTGTTATCAGTGCATGTGGGAGTTGGCTGAAAATCAAGGAAAAGTAAGTGAGCTACATGTATTGTGTACTAGCTAAAATGCTGGTTTGAGTGTTTTAGTGGCCTGACCTTTGCTTGAAACTTGACAAGTTGACTTGCTAACTATGACAGCGATGCCCTCAGCTACTTCAAAATATCAATAAGTGAAATGACTCATTTATTTGAAAGAGTTGTTAAGGGATCTGGTTAAGACTTGGAAACAAAGTATTTCGGAGTATATTTGCATTTTCTCGGTTAGCAACAACTGAAATTATCTGTATCAGCTTTAAGATCATTTTAGAGTTTAGATTAATAGAATGGAGATGTTAACTCAGACTGGAATAAAAATTAATTGAGTTGTATCAGTGTCTAATTTTTTTCTGCAACTTTGATTTCTGTGATTTGGTCCAAAACATGATTACGTGAGTATCCAGCAAAGCTTATAGCCCGTTTTGAGTATCAGGCTCATCCTTTGTAGATGGATGTACAGAGCCTGAAATTATGTATTCATACACACCTATTGCCTGCTTTTCTTTCTGTTTTGAGTATTTCACTGTCTTCTGTTTTCTAATTGATTTGAACTGCTCGACAGTACACGATAATATTGCCAAAATTCAAAAGGAGCTTTCTGATCTTCAAGCTGAGCTGGACAAAGTAGTTTACCTACTGAAGGTAGCTGATCCTATGGGAGAAGCAGCTCGCAAGAGGGATTTAAAGCCAAGAGAAGGAAACCCTCAAGCATCTAATGATAATCCTAGACCAGAATCCAAAAAACAGGACAAAATTGCCCAAGACAAAACCTCAACGGAGGAGAACTTGAAGGATTCTTTTTCTATCAAAACAGAAGCGGATAAACCTGCTGAGGTAGAAACAGATGTCCCCCAAAACCAAGAAAATGCCAGCAAACCTGCATTCACCATACCAAAACCTCAGTGGCTTGGCGACAAGAGAATCATAGAACCTGAAGAAAATTGTATAAAAGAAGGAAACATGAATGCTGAGGAGCCTGATGATTTTGTGGACTACAAAGATCGGAAAACTATTCTTTCTAATTCAGCCAATGAAAAGGATATTGAAGGGGCTGCTCCTGGGCTTATCTTACGGAAGAGAAAGTCTGCTGATCAGTCAGCTGGCGTTGAAGCAGAATCGTCTTCGGTTGAATCCGAAGCATCAGCAGCTGATGCTGTGGCCCTTCTGCTGAAGCACACACATGGTTTACAACCTGCAGAAGACATTGAGAACGAGAATGAACCACAGGCTAGCAAGAGAAAAGGGAAAAAGTCGAAACAAAAACGTGTACTGGGTCCTGCAAGACCAGATTTTCTTGAAGCTGGTCCAGATCATGAAACATGGGTGCCACCTCAAGGTAAGAATAATTTATCAGTAAAGCATACAATCACCAAATATGTAAATTTATCCCTTGACAATACTATTGTTTGATTATCTGTAGGTCAAACTGGTGATGGGCGCACTTCATTGAATGATCGTTTGGGTTATTGACGTTTTCTCATCCTAGTAGACTTGACCTGTCGCATCACAAAGAGAAACACAGTAGTGATCACCTGTGCTACTGTAATTGGATTGTGAAAACATGTTCAGAATCGTCAGATGGTATCAAGCCTCTTGGGTTGGTGCTTGCGGTATACTGGGACGACACTGGAGTAGAGGCTGACTGACTTAGATTGTCAAATTGTGGTTACTGGTCAGAGCATCAAAGGCACATAGACGACAATCATTTTGTTGAGCTTTCAGGATTTCTGTTTGTCGTCACTAGGATTGGTCACTAGGATAGTAGAAGAGAATGTATATCACCCTGTCAAGGTTTCAGAAATGGATGAGGGTGTTGTAAGGTTTTGCTGCTTCTCCGGTAGCAGCCTTTGTCTTGCAGTGTGGATTAATCTCTGAACTTCAGTACTTTCTCGGTTAAGCAAAAAAGATCACGTGTTAAAAGGCATTTTTGTGGAACTTTGAAATTTACCAACAAGAATTATCACGTTTGGTGACGTGAAAATAAAGGCTATCCCAAAATAATGTCATAACACTACAAATAGTTTGTGCAATTCTGCATATGAAAATGAGACATTCAAATTTTATTTCTGTGACTACTGGTAGAAGTTATCTGCAAACTCCACATGATTGTTCAGGAAAGATGATCAGATGATAAACTACTAGATGGTAAATCTGAGAATAATAGATATCATCAACTAAGCATCGGCATACAATTTTTTGGACATGTTCAGTAAAAGCATTCCACTTCAATTCAACCTAACAAAAATTCCAGGTCCATGTACACCACTAAATCAATTCTTTCCAGCCAAATGTCACATGTGATGATATGTTTTAGGTCTTCCCCTTTTTTCCACAACCTTCGGTCAGATAAATTCATAGTAGACTAATGAAGCCTCTTAGGATCTGTTTGGAACAAAGGGAAGAAAAACCTAGGATTGCGGAAATGCAGAGGAAATGGAAAGGAACAGAGGAACAAAAAATATAGGAAGGAAAATCGTTGTACTGCATGTAGAGTTGTGTTTCCTGTGGGTTTTCCTTTGACTTCCCTACGTTCCAGAGAGAGCCTTAGTTTTGCTTCCTTTCTTGATGCCTCCTAGTCCTACTTCTGCCAGTATTTGCGCTACCAAAAGGTAGATGGTGATCATTTGGTCTCACTACCACAAGCGATCGCAGGAGCCTTCCTTTTTATCCGAAGATGACTAGCAGTGGAATTTTGGAATGGTTTGTGCACAAGTGCCATGGAATTACCAGACTACTCGGCGTATGTATTAGCCCACCTTCCCTTCTCATGTAAATTGGCACCTTTGCAATCCTGAACCGCTTCTCAGCTTCCTACTGCCCTTAAATGATAGCTCGCGCAGCACCGTGCATGGTTGTGAAGTTTGGATGTCGTCAGCTAAATGGCCCGCAATGCATTAATTTGTGATAAGCACTTATGCTTCACTACCATTTTGACCAACTCTATATCATGAAATTTGGATGCATTTAATTGTTGGTAAAGTTTCTTTACCTACTGTTCGACGATGCTTTTTATCTAGTACGTTCCATTTGTAGATACATCCTATTTTTTTCCGAAGAGCAGTGCTAGGCGTACGATGAATTTTTGTACGATGTTGTACGACTTTGCTCAGTCACCCTCCGATCAAATCTATGCATCAACAGCAATCGTTGGATCGCTGGGTCAGACGTGACTCGTACATTTGAAGTCGTACGCAGAGCAATTTCGTTTTCCGAAACAGAGGCAATCGTTTTTCCTAAACGTATTGATTACGAAAGGTTTCAGATAGTTTAATTGCATCACCCACCACGGGAAATGGCCAAAATGACGATTAATCTCCCAGTTTAAGTAGTGGCCGAAGTGTTTTGCACGCACTGTTGTCCGGGTGGCTGCCTCTTTCTTTATCTTTGCAAGGATGATTGATGAAATTGTCACTGTCCCAGAGACCCCCAACATATTCCAAATCTCTCAAAAGACAAGCATGGTGAGAGACCCATCGCCTTTATGTAATGCTCTCCATATTTGCCCGCTAACTTCTCATAGAGATTTCATATGCCCATTGATTAATATCTAGGTTGTTAATCCCATTGGCAGACCCAGTAATGGACAAAGGAGGGGGCTGGCTTACGATATGTCTATTTTTTCCAGATAACAAAATTGCACATTGCAATGGTACATAATAAGCATGATTTTCTAACTTATTGTTTTTTTAAGGGATCTAACTTATTGTTGATTACGAGATTTTAGTAGATGCAGCTTGTACAGAAGGACAATTCTATCCAATAAACGACAAATTATTTTGAAGCCTTAACCAATACATTTACAGAGTCCTTCATAAAACGCACTTCCAGTAATGTCAATATTAAAAGATCACAACCTTCAATTTCGTGAGTAATACGGAATGCTACAGGGGTCAAACAGGAGCTAAACAACTGCCCTGAAAACTGATCAACTTACCATGGTGTGTTTGGTTTGAGCTCAAGCTAACCCCACTAAAATTTGCCTAGCTACTACTTTGGTTAAGGTTCTAGTTTCCTATATTTTGTTCAATTTCAATGTACGTAAGCAAGATAAACTAGAGTTTCTTAGAGTGCATTGGCATCCCAAAATATTGGCAAGCACCCAAATAAGTACAAAAATAATTGCTACGGCCAAAATTTTCTTAGAAACGTCAAGATCATGCCAAGTTGGACACCTTCATCAACAACCTTACACACCAAGTGCTCCCAACTTCAGGAGGCCTCAAGGGCAGCAAACCAGAGCTAGGGTGGTTTCCACTGAAAAAAATAACGCGCTATAGCGCCGCTAATAGCACGCTATAGCGTGTAGAGAATTGTCTCACTAAATGAATCAATTTACAATGCCTCACTAATAGCATGATGCTATAGCGCGCTATAGCACACTAAGAGCGCATTTTCAAGGGCGGCGCTATTTTCTGTATCGCACTATTTTTTTTCCTTGGTGGTTTCTCGGTTGCTGTGGACGCGCTGCGTCGCGAGTTAGGTCATAACTGACTTGTAACATTTTGTAGCGTTTTGTTTCCTTTCATTTTTCTTGTACTTTGCTTTTTGACGGTTGTAAGGGTCTTATTCCAAGGCCGGGCAATATCCTGTCATCTAAAGAAAAAGTTTGGATGCCCCATCAAAACATACTACTAGCTTGCTCTCACATTGATAGGGCCTCCAGCCTCCTCAACCACTACTTAATAGAACTTCGACAGGTACAACCATGAGCTGCTGATCCCATTCAAGCCGAGCATGTTGGTGGCTTAGGATATTGGCAGGTGTTGGTTCTAGCGAAACTGGGAGACTTTGGCGTGCTACTTGAGCTCATCACGCCGGTTATGCTAGACCAACTTGCTTTTGGTACAAGAACCATGTTGCTGCATTTCTTGACGCCTCATACTCCGACACTCTTATATCGGACCCTGCTTTCCTGCAGTTCAGTGGCATTACCAACGAAGATTCTTCATTGGGATTGCATACATGGGATGCCGATGTACCGGGGTTGCATATATATTACATGGGCGAGTCAATGCAGTGTCCAATATCTTTCCACCTACCATTGTTTAGTTTTGGTGGGCTTCTTTAAAACTCTGCATCATCCCTCCTCTCGTTCTTAGTTAAATATAAGAAGCACACTTATTTAAGTTTGGTTTGATTTAACGCAACAACTTTGACTGGGTAATGAAATGATTTTGATCCAGTAAGTTGTAGTTAAAAGGGGCTCATACATAGCACTTATATGTGCAGCCTTAGGGCATCTCCAACGCCTGCCACAAAACGGACGTAGTATTTGTTTGGAGAGTGATACGAGAGGCGGTCATCCAAGCTTGCCCCAAACCTCCGCCCGCAATAAAAATAAATTCGCACAGAATTCATGCAAACAAACATAAGTTTGATATAATTTATATAAACCGGACGATATATTTCATCCGTTCAACTAAAACTTAAAAAAACTAAACTAATTTGTAGCGAATGGTGACCTGGATTGGCCGGAGGCACCTTCCTCGCCGCCCGTGCCGCTGTCATTGTTGGAGTGATCCTTCCAGCGGCCAAAGGGCACGGGGGGCACGACAACCTTGCCCGGCCACCGCCTGGAGCTCGGCTTCCTCCTACGCCGTGCGCAGGGCTGCGTCAGCCAACACCGACCATGTTTGGGGAGTCCTGCCCTTGCTCTTGCCGGTGGCGGCGGAGGTGTCACTCAGCGACCACTCCACACCGATCTTGGCGAGCATCTCGTCGAGGCAGCGCACTCGCTGCGCAAACCTCTCCATAGTGGTCACCGACCGGTCCCGGGCCCAAGCCTCCATGAGGTCGGAGTCCGCAGGGACCCATGCCGGCACGATGTCGAACTTCGCGAACACCACCCGGCACACTACGTTGAGCCGATCCCTCCATTCAGCCTCCTGGCCGCCCTCTCCTCCGTCGTCACGATGCTCCGCGATCAGGAGCCACGACCGAGGTACTGCAGGAGGCCCACGCGCCTTCCCGATAGTAGGGGGGACCTCCTCCTTCATGGCATTGTCGCGCCAGAAGCGACGTGGCGGTAATGCCGGCTCATCGATGCGGGCGTACCGGCTGTGCGGCGGTGACACCGACTCCTCCTCCACGTAGCGTCCGATTTGGACGCCACAATTGCGCCTAGGGGAGGGAGGCTCCGCCTTGATGCATCGGAGAGGCGACGCCGGCTCCTCCTTGACGTAGTGGAGCGGCGGTGGACCGCGATCCTTGAGCGACCGTTCGACCAGGAGTTCTAGGTGCGCTAGGTACTCCCCGTCCATTGCCGCGGCCTCTGCTAGGAGGCACAACTGCAGCAGCTTCGGACCCTGGTCCTCCTTGTCGCTAGAGGAGAGGATGATCTCCTCCTTCCCGGAGGAGCCAGGCGCCATGGAGGACGATGGCCCCGGAGAGTGACAGTGGCGACGACACTCTGGATCTAGAGCCAGGACATGCCGGTGCGGAGAACCAAGATTTCAGCATCGTAGACGGCGCTGAACGAAGATGGAGAGGAGCGGACAGGTGGTGAGCGGAGAGGAGAGGATGTGAGGTGTGGTGCGGACGACAACAGAGCCATGCTTAAATAGCCATGCCCAGGCGAACATACGGGCATCCAGTTTCAATGTGTCGCGCCGACCAGAGTAGGCTCTCGGTCACCGCCTCAGCATTGAAGCGGCACCGCCCGCTTGTCTGGTCGCGTCGCTCTGACCGGCATCAATATCGTGGAGTCATGTCTGTTCTAGAGCGGCTGGACCGAGATGAATGCGCGGCAACCGCTTCGCCCGGAGAGGGTTTTTTTGGGCGGAGAAGGTTTTGGGTGGGACATGGTGGTCATGCGCGTAAATGGCGGACGTCCGGACTCCCGCAAACCTCCCCCTGTTTTGCTCCGGTTTGCGGTATTTCAGACATGCGGACGCTCCCGTGGACTGGTGGGGCACCGCTTTGGATGGCTTGCATCATCCGGACACGTTGGTCTGGACGTTTGCGAGCATTTTGAGGGTCCGTGTTGGAGATGCCGTTATATCCTACTTAGTTGCATCAGTTCAAGATCACAGTTAATTAGTAACAGCTATGATATTTTGTACTACATAACCTTGAATATTTCACCTTCTTACCTGTTACAAATATGTGAACTGTCGAGGCTCAAGAGTCCATTGTTCCTTAGCAAAGAAGTTAGTGAAGAACATGACACAGAGAGGTGTTCATGATACACAACAGTTTCCTCTTAAGTATATTTTTGTTTCTTCATTGCAACACACTTACCTATGTTTTTTGTTAGGCTTGAAAAGTGTCAGTAGCTTTGTTTAAGTCCTGATGATCAGGCCCATCCTTTGTAGAGGGATGTACAGAGCCTGAAATTATGTATTCATACACACCTATTGCCTGCTTTTCTGTCTGTTTTGAGTATTTCACTGACTTCTGTTTTCTAATTGATTTGAACTGCTCAACAGTACACGATAATATTGCCAAAATTCAGAAGGAGCTTTCTGATCTTCAAGCTGAGTTGGACAAAGTAGTTTACCTACTGAAGGTAGCTGATCCTATGGGAGAAGCAGCTCGCAAGAGGGATTTAAAGCCAAGAGAAGCAAACCCTCAAGCATCTAATGATAATCCTAGACCAGAATCCAAAGAACAAGCCAAAATTGCCCAAGACAAAACCTCAACAGAGGAGAACTCGAAGGATTCTTGTTCTACCAAAACAGAAGTGGATAAACCTGCTGAGGTAGAAACAGATGTCCCCCAAAACCAAGAAAATGCCAGCAAACCTGCATTCACCATACCAAAACCTCAGTGGCTTGGCGACAAGAGAATCATAGAACCTGAAGAAAATTGTAGAAAAGAAGGAAACACGAATGCTGAGGAGCCTGATGATTTTGTGGACTACAAAGATCGGAAAACTATTCTTTCTAATTCAGCCAATAAAAAGGATATTGAAGGGGCTGCTCCTGGGCTTATCTTACGGAAGAGAAAGTCTGCTGAACAGTCAGCTGGCGTTGAGGCAGAATCGTCTTCGGTTGAATCCGAAGCATCGGCAGCTGATGCTGTGGCCCTTCTGCCGAAGCACACACGTGGTTTACAACCTGCAGAAGACATTGAGAATGAGAATGAACCACAGGCTAGCAAGAGAAAAGGGAAAAAGTCGAAACAAAAACGTGTACTGGGTCCTGCAAGACCAGATTTTCTTGAAGCTGGTCCAGATCATGAAACATGGGTGCCACCTCAAGGTAAGAATAATTTATCAGTAAAGCATACAATCACCAAATGTGTAAATTTATCCCTTGACAATACTATTGTTTGATCATCTGTATGTCAAACTGGTGATGGGCGCACTTCATTGAACGATTGTTTGGGTTATTGACGTTTTCTCATCCTAGACTTCACCTGTTGCATCACGAAGAGAAACGCAGTAGTGATCATCTGTGCTACTGTAATTGGATTGTGAAAACGTGTTCAGAATCGTCAGATGGTTTCAAGCCTCTTGGTTAGCTGCTTGCGGTATATACTGGGACAACACTGGAGTAGAGGCTGACTGACTTAGATTGTCAAATTGTTGTTACTGTTCAGAGCATCAAAGGCACATAGACGACAATCATTTTGTGCTTTCAGGACTTTTGTTTGTCGTCACTAGGATTGTAGAAGAGAATGTATATCACCCTGTCAAGGTTTCAGAAATGGATGTATATCATCAGGTGTTGTAAGGTTTTGGTGCTTTTCTGGTAGCAGCCTTTGTTTTGCAGTGTGGATTAATCTCCGAACTTCATTACTTCCTCGGTTAAAAATATCACGTGTTCAAAGACATTTTGGTTGAACTTTTAAACATTTACCAAATTCAAATTTTATTCCTGTCCCTGCATGCAGAAGTTTTCAGTAAACTCCACATGATTGTTCGGGAAAGACGATGATTAGATAAAACTAGATGGTAAAGCTAAGGACAACGAATATCAAGCATCGACATACAATTTTTTGGACATGTTCAGTAAAAATGGCAGCCTACTTCAACTTAACAGAAATTCTTGGTCCATTTACATCGCTTTAGAGCAACTCCAACACAGTGACCCAAACGGACACGGATTTTGTCCGCATTTTGTCCGTTTGGGTCGCTGTCCGTCTAGCGGACGTGCGGAAGTGAGGCGGACATGAGCTGCCGGTGGATGAACCCAACGCTAAGACAAAAAGCGGACACGCAAGGTTGCCGGCTAGGAGACGCAGCTTTCCTCGCCGCTCCCCGCTCCCACAGTCGCAGACCGGCCACGGCCAGGCGAGCTCCCGCAGAGCCACCTCGACCACCTCGGCGACGCGCCCGCGCCGCCGTTGCCCGGCCCCGAGCTCGCCGCCCCGTTCCCTCCCCGATCTCGCCGCGCCGCGCCCGGCCCCCCGCTCGCCGCGCCCGCCCCCTGTTCGCCGCGCCCGGCCCCGCTCCCTCCCCGACCTCGCTGCGCCGCGCCCATCCCCCCGCTCGCCGCGCCCGCCCCCCGCTCGCCGCGCCCAACCCCGAGCTCGCCGCGCCCAGCCCGCCCCGAGCTCGCCGCACCGCGCCCGGCCCCGAGCTCGCCGCGCTCGGGCAACGAACTGCTGCTGCTGTGGCTACGGGCGATGCGGGAGGTCGCCTTCGAGGTCGAGAACGCCGTCGACGAGGCTCGGAACGGGAGGCGGCAGCCAGCGCCGGTGCGCGCGGCGGCGGTCTGTGCAGGTGGCCTCGTCGGCGAGCGTGGGGACGGTGCGTCGGTCTTCGCTCGCTGATATGTGGGTCCAGAGCGGACGAGAGAGGGCGACGGGAGCGTCCGCTTTTGTCCCTCGCGGACCCATTCGTGGCTCAAATTTGGACTCAGTTTGGGTCAGGATGAACAACAAACGGCAGGCGGACGCCCTGTCCGTTTGGGTCGCCCCGTTGGGCCATCTTTTCTGTCCGGATGACCCAAACGGACGAAATAGGTCTCCCCATTGGAGTTGCTCTTATTGATTCTTTCTAGCCAAGTGACAATATGTGATGATACATCACTTTATCGATTCTTTCAAGCCAAATGCCACAACATGTGGTGATATGTTTTAGGTCATCCCCTATTTTTCATAATTTTTGGCATGACAGATTAACAACAGATGTAGGCTCGGGGTGTCAAGAGGGGCTGCCTCAAATGGTATCAGAGTCTCTTCATCAGGAGGCGGATTCTTCACGGAGAGAGGGCGTAGTCTTGTGCAAAAAGTTGAAAAAGGTGCATAGAAATAGAGATGTATGGCATGCATGCATGCTCAACTATTTTTTCTCTTTTCGATGACGAGCCCCACCAGTGGCAGTTTGTGTTGGAGGAAAAAAATGCATGTAGCTGTCCGAAGCTATCAACAAGGCAATGTCACCATAATTCATGCCCTTAGTTTTGCTTCCTTTCCTGATGTCTCCTAGTCCTAGTTCTGTCAGTGTGTGCTACCAAAAGGTAGATGGTGACCATTTAGTTTCACTACCACAAGCGATCAAAGGAGCGTTCCTTTTTATCTAATAAAGATGACTGGAGGTGGAATTTTGGAATGGTTTGTGCACAAGTGCCATGGTAACACGGGACTACTGGGCGTATGTATCTTCCCACCTTCTCATGTAAAATTGGCACCTTTGCAATCCTGAAGCGCTTCTCAGCTTCCTGCTGCCCTTAAATGATAGAACGCGCAACATTGTGAGCACGGTTGTGAAGTTTGGCTGTCGGCAGCCAAATGGCCCGCAATGCATTAATTTGTGATATGCATTCGAGAGTGGTTTTTCTACACCCTAACTCGGTGCACCCACGCAAGAAAACATAGCAAAACATTTCAAAAAATTCCGAAACTTTGTGTAAATGGTTATCAACAAATGTTATGGACACTTGCAAAGTTTGGTGGTCAAATAACATTCGAGGAGCTCTCTATAAAAAAGACAAATTCACTAAAAATTAGTGAAAATGTAAGTGCACTGTTTGAGCAGATTTTGTAATTTTGTCTTTTTTGTAGAGAGCTCCTCGAATGTTATTTGACCACCAAACTTTACAATCCCCCTTAACATTTGTTGATGATCATTCCCACAAAGTTTCGGAATTTTTTGAATTTTTTTCCTATGTTTTCTTGCGTGGGTGCATCGTGGGTGCACCAAGTTGCACCCACGGTGCACCCACGCAAGAAAACATAGCAAAATATTTTAAAAAATTCCGAAACTTTGTGTGAATGGTTATCAACAAACTTTATGCTTCACTACCATTTTGACTAACTCTATATCATGAAATTTGGCTGCATCTAATTGTTGGTAAAGTTTCTTTACCTACTGTTCGATGACGTTTCTTTATCTCATACATTTTATTTGTAGTTACATCCTTATTTTTTCCTAAACGTATTGATTATGAAAGGTTTTAGATAGTTTAATTACATCACCCACCAGGGGAAATGGCCAAAAGGACAATTAATCTCCCAGTTTAAGTAGTGGCTGAAGTGTTTTGCACCCACTGTTGCCCGGGTGGCTGCCTCTTTCTTTATGTTTGCAAGGATGATTGATGAAATGTTCGATGTCCCAGAGACCCCCAGCACATTCCAAATCTCCCAAAAGACAAGCATGGTGATGAGAACACGAGACGACCATCGTGGCACAACTATCCACGAGCCAAGCTCTAACCTATGCCCCCCAACATCACTTGAAATAATGCCGACTAGAATAATTCAACTTCATCGCATCCTAACATATGAAAAAAATCCTGTCTAATCCTACGATGTCAACAACTACACAATATCCACTCTTTCTTGAGCGCTTCGGCGAACGAAACCTAGAGATACTGGTGTGGCAGGATTTAAAGATGCACTGATAATCATGGTGAGCCTGGTTTTGGGTGCAAGTAGTTTGCAACATTATTTTCTGATGCCTCAGAGTCCCATGCTCTCATGCTGGTCATTGCTTTCTACGTACTAGAATTGTTTGCGTCACCGATGACACTTTGTATTGGGATAGTTGCATACACACACAAAGATGTGTGTGTGTGTGTGTGTGCACGCGCGTGTTCTGGACTCACTCTTAAATAGAAGTATTGCAATAACTCTCACTTGATTCGGTATAAATAAAGATTTGCTATTGTGGAGTAGACACGAGTCTTATTGTGCTAGGCAATGAATAAGTTTGCCAATAATTATTGAATAGTTTGTCTTGGTTCCACTTCAAAAAGAAAAAATAGCTGGTCCTCTTATGGGGCTACTTTGTCGATATATGATTACAGAATACTTGGTTTTGGTTCCCCTTCAAAAAGAAAAAAAAACTAACTGGTACTTTTATGTGGCTAGTTTGCTGATATATAGTTACTCAATAGTTGGTCTTTCTTCCCTTTCGAAAAGAAAAACTAGTTGGGGCTCAACTAATTGTCGGAAGCCTATTCCATTTTGATGGCATTTCACAGTTCCCATTATCCTCCAGTCTTACTCCACCTCTCTAGCTTGCAATTTGCACTTTCAACTAATATACAAAGTAAATAATAGCGTGTTAGAAATTCATGTACTCATATATCTTTACACCGTCTCTTCAATGTGTATTTGTTTTTTTTGAAACGATAGCTCATTGCAGCACTACTCGATATCTTTTATTCTCTTTCTTATAAAGTTGGATTTAGTGACGATTTCACTCCTCTTTCCCTACTATTACCCCTCTTTTTCATCCTAGACTTTACCAATTGCATCACAAAGAGAAACACAGTACTGAACTAGTGATCATCTGTGCTACTGTAGGTGGATTGTGAACACGTGTTCAGAATCATCATATGGTATTGATACGTCCATTTTGCATCATGATTTCCTACTGTTATTTATAATATTTTTATGCATAATAATGCTTTATGGAGTAATTATAATGCATTTTCTCTCATAATATGCAAGGTTTACACAAAGAGGGAGAATACCGGCAGCTGGAATTCTGGACCTGAAAAAGCTACATCAGAGATACCTATTCTGCACATCTCCAAATGAGCTGAAAATTTATGAAGAATTATTTTGGAATATATAAAAAATACTGGAGCAAATAACTACCGGAGGGGGGCCACCTGGTGAGCACAAGACACCAGGGCGCGCCCTCAGCCCAGCCCACCTTCGGTGCCCATCTTCTGGTATATAGGTCATTTTGACCTAAAACAAATAAGGAGAGGACTTTCGGGACTGATACGTCTCCGTCGTATCTACTTTTCCTAACACTTTTGCTCTTGTTTTGGACTCTAATTTGCATGATTTGAATGAAACTAACCCGGACTGACGCTGTTTTCAGCAGAACTACCATGGTGTTGTTTTTGTACAGAAATAAAAGTTCTCGGAATGAAACGAAACTTTTTGAAGAATTATTGTATAATAAAAGAAAAATACTGGAGCCAAGAACCACCAGAGGGGGCCCCTGGTTGAGCACAACCCACCATGTTTCGGAGAAAAAAAATGAGGGAGGAAGAATTATCGTGTTTCACGAGACGGAGCTGCCGCCGCCTCCTGTTCTTCGTCGGGAGGCCAGATCTGGAGTCCGTTCAGGGCTCCGGAGAGGGGAATCTTCGATCTTCGTCATCACCAACCCTCCTTCATCGCCAATTCCATGATGCTTCCCACCGGGAGTGAGTAATTCCTTCGTAGGCTCGCTGGTCGGCGAGGAGTTGGATGAGATTCATCATGTAATCGAGTTAGTTTTGTTAGGGATTGATCCCTAGCATCCACTATGTTCTGAGATTGATGTTGCTATGACTTTGCCATGCTTAATGCTTGTCACTAGGGCCCGAGTGCCATGATTTCAGATCTGAATCGTTTATGTTTTCACCATTATATCTATGTTCTAGATCCGATCTTGCAAGTTATATGCACCTGCTACGTGTTATGATTCGTAAACCCCAGGGTGATAGTAATCGGGATACTTTCCGGTGATGACCGTAGTTTGAGGAGTTCATGTATTCACTATGTGTTAATGCTTTGTTCCGGTTCTCTATTAAAAGGAGTCCTTAATATCCCTTAGTTTCCTTATGGACCCGCTGCCACGGGAGGGTAGGACAAAAGATGCCATGCAAGTTCTTTCCATAAGCACGTATGACTATTTACGGAATACATGCCTACATTATATTTATGAACTGGAGCTAGTTCTGAATCGCCCTAGGTTATGACTGTTATATGATGAATATCATCCAACGAATTCACCGATCCAATGCCTACGATTTTTCCACATATTGTTTCTGCTAAGTTACTACTGCTGCTGTTACTGTTATACTTGCTATAAAATCATTGCTATCACTGTTACCGTTACTACTACTGTTACCACTGCTATCAAAACTATCATATTACTGTGCTACTGATCGCTATGCTGCAGATATTTAATCTCCAGGTGTGGTTGAATTGACAACTCAACTGCTAATACTTGCAAATATTCTTTGGCTCCCCTTGTGTCGAATCTATAAATTTGGGTTGAATACTCTATCCTCGAAAACTGTTGTGATCCCCTATACTTGTGGGTTATCAAGACCTTTTTCTGGCGCCGTTGCCGGGGAGCATAGCTATATTTGTTGAGTCACTTGGGATTATTATCAATTTATCACTATGAAGAATCTGAAGGATACTAAAACCAAGATCGTTCCCTCTAAGACGAGGGGAGGTAAGGAACTGCCATCACACTCTGCACTTGATTCACCTTCTATTTTGAGTAGACTTGCAACACCACCACATGCTATTAATCCTGATATGTTGCAAGTTATTGATGATGCTACCTCCATTATGAATGATGCTTATGATGATGCTAGTACTATGCTTGATGATGATGTGCCATTAGGTGAATTTCTTGATGAACAAATTGCTAGAGCTAAAGAAACTGAAATTGATGAAGCTTGAAACTAAAAATCTTGAAACACCTATTAGACCTAGCTCTCCTAGATATGAATTGCCTAAGATACCTAAAGGTTATGTTATGGATGAGGAGACAACTAGAGACTTTCTTGCTTGCAATGATAGAGATGATCTTAAAAAGTTATTATGCAAACTGAAAGAAAAATCTTTGAATGCTAGAATGAAATGTGATCCTAAGTTTGCTACTTCACCTATCTTTGTTACTGATAAGGATTATGAATTCTCTGTCGAACCAGAGTTAATTACTCTGGTTGAATCTGATCCTTTCCATGGTTATGAAACTGAAACTATTGTGGCACATCTTACTAAGTTAAATGATATAGCCACCCTTTTTGCTCATGATGAGAAAATTCACTACTATTATATTCTCAAATTATTTCCGTTCTTATTAAAGGGTGATGCTAAGATATGGTACAATACTCTTACTCCTAGTTGTGTGCGTAGCCCCCAGGATATGATTTACTATTTCTTTGAAAAATATTTTCCTGCTCATAAGAAACAAGCTGCCTTACAGGAAATATTTAGCTTTGTGCAAATTGAAGAAGAGAGTCTCCCACAAGCTTGGGGGAGGCTTCTCCAATTGCTTAATGCTTTGCCTGATCATCCACTTAAGAAAAATGAAACACTTGATATCTTCTATAATGGACTAACCGATGCTTCTAGGGACTTCCTAGATAGTTGTGCCGGTTGTGTTTTCAGGGAACGAACTGTTGAACAAGCTGAGGAATTATTGAATAATATATTGAAAAATTATGATGATTGGACTCTTCCCGAACCACCGCCTAAACCCACTCCGAAGAAGAGGGGTATCTTATATCTCAATCCCGAAGATATGCAAGAGGCAAAGAAAAGTATGAAGGAAAAAGGTATTAAAGCAGAGGATGTTAAGAATTTACCACCTATTAAAGAAATACATGGACTTGATACACCACCCCCACGGGTGGTAGAGGTAAATTCTTTATGAAAGTTTGATGAAGGTGACATCCCTTACAATAAACATCCTAGTCAGTGCTTATATGAATTTGATAATTACATTATGAAACAAGATCACTTCAATGCCAATGTTATGAAACAATTGAAATATAATTCTGATATGATTGCTCGCTTGAGTGACTTGTTATTTAGAATCTCCAATGATGTTAGAGGTGTAGGAAAACATGCCTCTATGGTTCAAACCCAGCTAAAACAAGTTGCTAAATCTCAAAGAGAATTGCTTGATGAAATGAATAACAATATGAATGATTTTGCTGTTAGAGTAGCAACTAGAGGAGGTAAAATGACTCAGGAACCACTTTATCCTAAAGGACACCCTAAAAGAATTGAACAAGACTCCCAAAGAATTAACACTGATGCACCTAGTCCTTCTAAAAAGAAAAATAAGAAGAAAAATGATAGGACTTTGCCTACATCTAGTGAACCAGAGATAGAAAAACCTACTGAAGATAACAATGATGTCTCTATTTCTGATGCTGAAACTCAATCTGGTAATGAACATTCACCTAGTGATAATGAAAAAGAAAATGATGACGTTCATGAAGACACCCAACCAGACAATGATAAGGAACCAGATAATGATGTTGAAATAGAACCAGTTGTTGATCTTGATAACCCACAACCTAAAAATAAAAGATATGATAAAAGAGACTTTGTTGCTCGAAAACATGGAAGAGAAAGAGAACCATGGGTTTAGAAACACATGCCCTTTTCACCTAAACCAACTAAGAAAAAAGATGATGAAGAATTTGAACGCTTTGCTGAAATGCTTAGGCCAGTCTTTTTGCGCACTCGCTTGACTGATATCTTAAAGATGGCCCCTTATGCAAAATACATGAAAGACATCATCACTAATAAAAGAAAGATACCTGAAGCGGAAATCTCCACCATGCTTGCTAATTATTCTTTTAAGGATGGAGTACCTAAAAAACTTGTAGATCCAGGTATACCAACTATACCTTGCTCCATCAAAAGAAATTATGTTAAAACTGCTTTATGCGATCTAGGAGCTGGTGTTAGTGTTATGCCTTTCTCTTTGTATAAAAGACTTGATTTGAATAAACTCACACCTACTGAAATATCTTTGCAAATGGCTGACAAATCGACTGCCATACTTATCGGTATTTGTGAGGATGTGCCCGTTGTTGTTGCAAATGTTACTATCTTAATTGACTTTGTTATACTTGAGATGCCCGAGGACGACAACATGTCGATTATCCTTGGTAGACCCTTTTTGAATACTGCAGGGGCTGCTATTGATTGCAATAAAAGTAAGGTCACTTTTCATATCAATGGTAATGAGTATACGGTGCACCTTCCGAAGAAATAATTCCAAGTGAATGGTATTAATGTTATTGAAAAATCTCCTACACTCACTATTGGAAGTTTTAAACTACCTCTACCTACTGCCAAAAAGAAATATGAAATGCTTATTGTTGGGGACATGCATATCCCTGTTGAGGTAACTTAGTGTTTTATGTAAGTTCTTCGGTTTCATGCTAATTAGAAGTGGTTGTTAATAAGACTTGATCAACCTTATTAATGGATCATTTTTGAGAGGTATGAAGTTGATGAATTTAGTAGGCACAACCTTTTGCTCCCAGCTTTTGTTTTCTGTTTTTCTTAGTTAAATAAAATAAAATGCCATGTTTTGTCTGTTTTCTGAATTTCCCGTGCAATAAAAAATGACCCAAAAATAAAATTTCTCAGAATGCCCTGAAAATTTAATATGATTTTTTCTGATTATTTTTGAATTTTTGGTGCAAATAACATCAGAGGGGGATGCACCTGGTGACCACAAGACACCAGGGCACGCCAGCACCCCCAGGTGCGCCCTGGTGGGTTGTGGTCCCCACGTGGGTCCCCTCACTTATCTCTTCAGCCCATTCCTTCTCCTACCTCCAGAAAAGAATCACCATAGCTCTCTCTCTCTCTCTCTCTCTCTCTCTCTCGTGTTCTTGCTCTCAAACCCATGGATTTCGATCTCTTTGCTCGAGGCTCCGTTTCTGAAACTGTTTTGGGGGATTGCCACTTGGTATGTGACTCTTCCATTGCTCCAATTAGTTTTTGCTTTAGTGGTATATATTTTGAATAATTAGCTACCCTTGGTGCTGCTGTAGATGAGCTTGCATGTTGAATTCTTGGAGTTCTAAGTAGTTTGAATGCTTAATATAGCCTCTATGCATCCCTATGAGTAGTTGCTATCAATCTTGTGAAGTTTTGTTGACAAAAAATTTGTGGACTAATTTTTTTTCATAATTTTATCTATAGGAATAAGATGAGTTTCTTTAGGAAGTTTGCCTCCAAGAAGAAGGCTAAAGGAGTCATTGGGGAATCCTCGGACACCGACCTCAACACTCCGAGAAGAGCGGAGGTGCGGCCGTGCCAATGGCCACATAATCCCTTCATGGATGGGGCCGGGATCCGTCAAGAGTTCGCCCAACTCGTTGCTAATGCTGGGCTGACCGACTTCATCGCAGCTGAGTGTGATCAATAACACCTCCTTACAAATTCCTTTGTGCAAAGTTTCCATTTTCTGAGTAGGAATAATCCTCCTGAGGTGCAGTTTAATTTATATGTTGAAACCCATCAGATACCACTTACTGATTTTTGTGACATATGCTTGATCCCTTCTGACGGGGAATAAGAGAGCCTAGACCCCCAGAGTTTGAGGACTTTTATCGTACGCTGTCAGTGGGAGATGAGAGAGGTGTGTCATGTGTCACCGCCACTAGTTTGCAGTTTCCTTCTGTGCATTACTTTGCTCTATTCATCGCTATGTTTAATTGCTACAGAGAAGGTCGGTGCACTAAGTGCTGCTGACTTCACCATTTTACG
The DNA here is from genome assembly GCA_011799875.1 of Thinopyrum elongatum. Taxonomy (NCBI): domain Eukaryota; kingdom Viridiplantae; phylum Streptophyta; class Magnoliopsida; order Poales; family Poaceae; genus Thinopyrum; species Thinopyrum elongatum. The sequence goes on from CM022303.1 coordinate 226,895,287, forward strand.
TCGTGCACTACACAATGATCGCACTTATAGCCTAGGGGCAATTATTGCACGTCGTCTGCATCTTAACAGAAGCAAGGGCAAAATTCAGGGTGGGATTTATGCCACTCGCTTAGCGAGTCACTTTAACGTTCAGATACGCCAACATGATTATCCTTTGACCTGAGTCTATCTAGATCACCAGGCGATGGTGGCACATCAGTTTACTGATAGTGCCGGCTCTCTTCATAATATTCGTTATAACCTAGTTTTCAGTGTGGATTCCCGTGATGTTATTCCGTTGCCTGCACCTGCTTTGTTTGATTCTATTGCCAGGGGCGGATACATGATCATGCCTGAGGACATTATTGCTTACCGGAACAACCAGGCAGCGGCTGAGGAGGAACCTCAGGACTGGGACGCTCAGGTACCCGCACCACAACACTTCAACGTAGAACCGGAGGGCTACTACGAGTGGTGACTACCAAGCTAGGCCAAAAGCCTAAGCTTGGGGGAGTACGTATTTCCACCGACATTACATTCATGCTCACACATTTCATTCCAGTTGTCGGTGTTCACACTTTTTCATTGTATTATCCATGCTAGATTTATTTTCTCGCTTTCTTCTTGTGTGTTTGAAAAACTTTGAGAAAATCTAAAAAATGTTTCTTGCTTCTTTTTATTTTTCTTTCTAGTTTAATTAGTTGTAGTATTAAAAAGAAAACCCAAAAAGATTTCTCGATTCTTCTTTTGTTTGTTGGGACCTTCCCGTGTAAATAGTTTTTCTTGTTTTTGTTTTTTCCTTTTCTTTAGTTTGCTTTCTTCAAGAAAAACTAAAAACTCCAAAAATATTTTAGTGTGTTTCCCTGAATTTATTTTCTTTTTGTTGAGTCTTACCAAGGAGAAGACCACGATGAAAATGTTGAGTGGCTCTCGTATGTATTATTGTTTATCTAACAAAGAGCCCAAATTACCTTGTCTTCTCCTCTTGAATAAAATGTTTGCAGATTCCAGCTTAGTCCACGACACTCTTGCACTATTATTATTTTCATCATTCGGTCATGCAAGTGAAAGGCAATAATGACGATATTTGATGAAGTGACTGTGGCAGAGAGAAATGGGTATGAACTCAACTTGTTCTGTTTTTGTAAATATGTTTAACCTAGTATCCATGATTTAGCATATTATGATCAAACATGTTTGCAATGACAATTAGAGATTATAGTTTCTCATGCCACGCTTAAGTAAGCTAGGAGTGGATAATGATTTATCTTGGATGTCAACATGCATCAAAATGATTGTGATGTGGTATGATGATATGGTATCCTCCTCTGAATGTTTCAAGTGGCTTGACTTGGCACATGTTCATGCATGTAGTTGAATCAAAACCAGCATAGCCTCTATGATATTTATGTTCATGGTGTTCATATCACTCATGCTAGTATTCAATGTTTATTATGCATAATGTATGTTCATGACCGTTTTCGCTCTCTAGCTGGCTGCTTCTCAACCTATTTGCTAGCCTTCGCCTGTACTAAGCGGGAATACTGCTTATGCATAAAAAATCCTAAAACCTAAGTTGTTCCAGATGAGTCCATCATACCTACCTATATGCGGTATTACCCTGCCGTTCTAAGTAAATTTGCATGTGCCACCTCTAAAATTTCAAATGAACATCTATTTTTGTGTGCCTGGATTGCTCATAGAGCGACAGGGGGTAGTCAGTATCTTCCATGCTAAGTGGGTTATTCTCATGATGAGTGTTTATTCACTCGTCCTTGCATGAGAGGGGCGGTAATAGGTATTCCCAGTCCTAAGATAAAAAAATGCAAATAATTAAACAAAACTCCCCCAGGATTGTTGTTGGTATGGACGGTACAAGTGGATTCGGCTAGCCATGGAGTGTGTTTGTTGGTGGAGGGGGAGTAAACCTTTACTTTTATCGCTTGGGAACCGCCACTAATGTGTTTAGCATGGAAGATATTGATAACTCTTGGTCGTGACGTAAACAGGAAGGGTGCATTTCTCAAAATTTCATTTATCTCTAATTTAAGCTTTGAGCTCTGGCACCTGTGCAAATCCCTGCTTCCCTCTACGAAGGGACTGTCTATTTAATTTTATGTTGTGTCATCGCCTTCTCAAACAAGCGCCATATCTGATAGCACTATTGTCATCCTCATGCATTGTGTATAGTTAATGTTGGATGCATCAGGACTGGATCTTTTCTACCATGAATTACAATGTTTAGTCGCTGCTTGAACTTTGGAGGTGCTCTACATTTATGTTTTGCGGTCTCAGAAAGGGCTAGCGAGATACCATTATTGTCATATTATATCATGGTTGTTTTGACGAAGTGTTGCCATTTGAGATATCTTATTATTGCTCGCTAGTTGCTTATGCTATTGATATGAGTTAATATAATTTTTAAGAGTTATTGTTGACATGGTTAGTCATGATCTTTGCTGAAAACCTGGGTGCTACTTAAGCTTATTTATGTAAACAAGAACAAAAGAGTTCGTAATTTTTTTTCTTTTTCACTTTTAGTTTATCAACTGAATTACTTGAGGGCAAGCAAAGGTTTAAGCTTGGGGGAGTTGATACATCTCCGTTGTGCCCACCTGGCGCGCCCAGGTGGGTTGTGCCCACCTGGTGGCCCCGTAGACCCTAACTCCGACGCTATAAAATCCTATTTTCAGAGAAAAAATGAGGGAGGAAGAATTATCGCGTTTCACGAGACGGAGCCGCCGCCGCCTCCTGTTCTTCGTCGGGAGGCCAGATCTGGAGTCCGTTCAGGGCTCTAGAGAGGGGAATCTTTGATCTTCGTCATCACCAACCCTCCTTCATCGCCAATTCCATGATGCTCCCCACCGGGAGTGAGTAATTCCTTCGTAGGCTCACTGGTTGGTGAGGAGTTGGATGAGATTCATCATGTAATCGAGTTAGTTTTGTTAGGCCTTAATCCCTAGCATCCACTATGTTCTGAGATTGATGTTGCTATGACTTTGCCATGCTTAATGCTTGTCACTAGGGCCCGAGTGCCATGATTTTAGATCTGAACCATTTATGTTTTCACCATTATATCTATGTTCTAGATCCGATCTTGCAAGTTATATGCACCTGCTACGTGTTATGATCTGTAAACCCTAGGGTGACAGTAATCGGGATACTTTCTGGTGATGATCGTAGTTTGAGGAGTTCATGTATTCACTATGTGTTAATGCTTTGTTCTGGTTCTCTATTAAAAGGAGGACTTAATATCCCTTAGTTTCCTTATGGACCCCGCTGCCACGGGAGGGTAGGACAAAAGATGTCATGCAAGTTCTTTCCATAAGCACGTATGACTATTTACGGAATACATGCCTACATTATATTTATGAAATGGAGCCAGTTCTGAATCGCCCTAGGTTATGACTGTTATATGATGAATATCATCCAACGAATTCACCGAGCCAATGCCTACGAGTTTTCCACATATTGTTTCTGCTAAGTTACTATGACTGCTGTTACTGTTATACTTGCTACAATATCATTGCTATCACTGTTATCGTTACTACTACTGTTACCACTGCTATCAAAACTATCATATTACTGTGCTACTAATCACTGTGCTGCACATATTTAATCTCCAGGTGTGGTTGAATTGACAACTCAACTGCTAATAATTGCAAATATTCTTTGGCTCCCCTGAGTCGAATCTACATATTTGGGTTGAATACTCTACCCTCGAAAACTGTTGCAATCCCCTATACTTGTGGGTTATCAGGGACGGAGCGCCGCCGTCTCAAGGCGGAACTTGGGCAGGAGCACTTTTGCCCTCCGGCGAAGCGATTCCGCCAGGGGAACTCCCCTCCCGGAGGGGGAAATCGAAGCCATCGTCATCACCAACAACCCTCTTGTGACGCCCCGGCTCAATCGTGCACTAATCATACACGCAAATGCACACGATCAAGCCTAAGGACTCACGGGAAGATATCACAACACAATTCTAAAACATAAATAAAGTCATACAAGCTTTATATTACAAGCCAGGGGCCTCGAGGGCTCGAATACATAAGCTCGCATACAAGCGTCAGCGGAAGCATCAGATATCTGAGTACAGATATGAAATAGAAATAGATAAACCTCTAGAAAGGCGGGGCAAAACAAAAACTATGATCGAAAGGCGCAGGCCTCCTGCCTGGGACCCTCCGATCCTACTCCTGGTCGTCGGCAAGCTTGTAGAAGTATCCACCCTCGGGGTAGTAGTAGTAGCGATCGTCGGCGGGGGCAGCTGTATCCGGGGCTCCGTCATCTGGTTGCATCAAATGGATATGGGGGAAAAAGAAAGCAAAGCAATCGTGAGTACTCATCCGAAGTACTCAGCAAGCAAGGATCTACACTACATATGCAACATTATCAAAGGAAGGCTGTATATGTGGACTGGGCTGCAGAAATGCCAGAATAGAGAGGATAGCCTAGTCCTATCGAAGACTAACATCTTCATCATCTTCAGCGGTCTTGCAGCAATAGTAGAGAGTAGATAGCATAGTATAAAGTAGTAGTAATGTTATCAACCTCACCCAGAGACCCTTTCTCGACTCCCTGCGAGAAAGCAATCCCAGAGCCATACAGTCATCAACCTCGTCCTGAGATCCCTTCTCGACTCCTTGCGAGAAGCAATCCCAGAGCCATAGTATCCAATTCTAGTTGTATCGATCGGGATACAACTCCGAGCGTCCGTTATCGAGGATCTGTCTATGCATAGATTAGTTCTTCCCTGCAGGGGTGCACCAACTTACCCACCACGCTCGCTTAACTTCGGCCGGACACACTTTTCAGGGTCATGCCCGGCCTCGGCCAAACGACACACCGCAACCCTACCTAGAGCTCAGCAGAGAGGTCCCCGTCGGTCTACATCCTAAGCGCTCAGAGGTCTTCGGCCATCGCCCTGTGCACTCCGAGTCATTGCATGCAGGGAGAAGCCAGGCACCAGGGGGGCGCCGGTCCGTCCCGGCCGCAATGCTGAACTGGATGTCTGATAGAGCTTTCGGCTGATGCCACGATGCAGAGTACCCATATTTATTCCCGCGTGATGGTTAGTGCTATCGGGCCAGATGCCCACTCGAATCAAATATCCAAATCGTAGTGTGTTGGTAGTGCGGTAACGAGCAGAGACTCATGATCGATGTGACCCCGTCGCCCCGTCTCGAGGACTTACGGCAAGGGCTAAGAATGCCCGGCCACGCCTCGTATTCATATCTCGGGCAACCTCCAGGTCAACCCATCTCCACAACACTCGCCACTTAAGCTCACGCGGGTACCCCTCAGGGTCGGCCCGCCTTTCCAAGTAACAGTGTAAAGTCCAAGTATCTGTGTGTCCATAACATCAGGGGAATCTAAGGTATCACCCTCGTTGGATTCCTACTTGATGTATCCGTCAAGGTGAACTCGGAGGAATCACCCTCGATGGGTTCACACTTGATGTGTTGCACGACAACGTCATTATCGGAAGCGGTGAAGGAGGAATCACCCTCGGTAACCACAACTGATGAACTAACCTACCAGATTAACATCAGAAGTGCTGACGAGGTATCACCCTCGGCACTCGATAGTAACCCAGTAGCGGCGTATAACTAAGGGGGGGGGGGTGATGTGCGGTGCCGGGGCCTGGTCTTCAATCCCGTTAACCGGGTCTTCTGATAATCCAGCGGGGCATTCGGGACAAGTGGGGTCGCTGATAGGTCTCTACCCAGCGTATACTAGACAGTTTAGGATAAGCAGGTAAGATATCAATAGTAGGTTACAATAAACAGGCTATGCATCAGAATAGGTAAAGCAGTAGCAGCAGCATTTCTAATGCAAGCATGAGAGAGAAAGAATAGGTGATATCGGTATGCTCAAGGGGGGGTGCTTGCCTGGAAGCTTTGCTGAAAAGGAAGAAGAGTCATCGTCGACGTAGTCGATCACAGCGGCATCAGCAGTGGTCTCGGGGTCTACCGGAGAAGAAGAAGGGGAGAGAAACAGTAAATACGGAGCAAACAAAGCATCACAAAATACAACAAGGCAATACGCGGTGTCAGGGGTGATCTAACGCAGGGATAGGTAATACCGGCGAAGGGGGAAAACATCCGGGAAAGTATCCCTGGTGTTTGGCATTTTCGGACAGACGAACCGGAGGGGGATTGTTGCATGTTTGCTATGCTAGGGATGTGTGGCGGACGAACGGACTGCGTATTCGGATTCGTCTCGTCATTCTGAGCAACTTTCATGTACAAAGTATTTTCATCCGAGTTACGAATTATTTTCTATGATTTTCTAAAGTTTTAATCATTTTCTGAAATTTCTGGAATTGTTTTTTTAATTAATAAATCCGAATTATCCAAAATAGTAGAAATACTTTTTATACTCAGAGCCAGCTAGCCTATTAGAATGACAGGTGGGGTCCAGTGGCTGAGTCAGCATGTACAGTCAGCAAGTCAACAGTCAAAGTGTTGACTGGGGTCAAACATGAACAGTGCCAGTGGGGGCCCACATGTCATACTCACAGATCCAGTTAACAGTTTTTTATTTAAACTAAACCAAATTAGTTAGTGGTCTGGGGCCCAGTAGTCAGTGGAGTTAGCAGGGGGGTTAGGGGCTAATTAACCCGCCACGTCAGCGTAACCAACGGCACTAATCCGACGGCTCCGGCGATCGCTGGCCGGCCGTATCCGGCGGCCATTTGACGCGTGGCTGGGGTCGTTGGAATGCCCACAGAGAGGCGCACCCAACGAAGGTGGCGGGAGGTGCTGGGGCGGCCGGAGTCGAGCCCGGCGACGAGGTCAAACGGCGGCGACGTTCGGGCCTCGACGGAGACGGCGCTACGGTCGCGCGTTCGATGAACTACATGCGCAGGCAATACCTACGCAGCACTACGAGCGCGACGGCGGCCTCGGACGAGCCCGAGAGGCACGAGAGCGCGCTGCTCACTGGCCATGGCGGACGGCGGAGCTCGGCACAACGGCGGGACGGCTACGGCTCGGGGAATGAAGGGGGAAGGGGTCGAGGGGGAGGCGCTCGCTCATGGGGATCCGGTCGTGGAGGGCAGCGGGCTCGGGGTAGCTCCGGTGACGGCGGAGATCGACGGGGCAGTGGCGGCGTCCGACGAGGGGAATGGCGGAGGGAGGCGTCGCAGGGGCTCGGCGGCCTCCGGCCCATGGTGGAGATGACGAGGACGAGCACGGCGGGGCTTTCGGCCAGCCAGACGGAGCGCGGGGGCGACGGGGCCGTGCGGGTCAGTGAGGCGAGGCCATGGCGGCGCTCGGACGCTGAAAAATGGAGGGGGCGATTGAGAGAGAGGAGGTGTGAGGCAGAGAAGGAGCCAGGGGGGTCCGGGGCAGCCTTAACTACCCACAGACAAAAGCGGCGACGCGTTGTCTACAGGAGGAGAGGGGGGAGGGGTAGGCATGGCGAGCTCTGTGCGAGCGATAACGAGGGGAGAGAGGCGGGAGGTTAGGGGAGAGGCGCCAGACGGGCCAGGCCGCACTGTGGACTTAGTCCAGCGCCTCGGGCCTTTATCTTTTTCTTATATTCTTTTTTGTTTTTCTATTTTGTTTTCTCTTTTGCAAAAGGTGTGGCCACAAGATAGTTTTGTAAAATATGTGAACTAGCCCCAAAAATATAGTGCAACGTTAACCACTACCAGAAATTGGTATGGAGCCCATATGTTTTCATCTGAAATTTTAATTAAATGAAAAGGGATTAAATAATTCTATTTTGCTACTGTTCCTTGTTGTTTGAGTTACTAAATTAATTTATTAAATGTTGATTACAATTTTAGAATTGTCTCTGGATTATTTACAATATTATGAACATTTTAGTTTTTCAAATTTGAACAATTTTTATTTTCACTTTCAGTTAGAATTTCCATTTGAATTTGAATTTGAAAAGAGATATGATCCAAATGATGTTTAAGCACTGTTGATCATGATGACATGGCATTATCAAAAGGGCGATTACTGTGGCTAACCACTAGGGGTGTTACACCTCTCATCTTTGGGAGGCCAATCTTCATCAACATATTCAACAACACCATCTCCTCTCAAACCCTAGTTCATCTCTTGCGTTCAATCTTTGTACCGGAACCTCAGATTGGTACCTGTGGGTTTTGTAGTTGATCACTATATGGTTTATTTGGTTGAAGATTATATGTTCAGATCCATTATGCTATTTAATACCCCTCTGATCTTGAGCATGATTATCATTTGTGAGTAGTTACTTTTGTTCTTGAGGTCACGGGAGAAGTCATGTTGCAAGTAATCATGTGAACTTGATATGTGTTCAATATTTTGATGATATGTATGTTGTGTTTCCCTTAGTGGTGTCATGTGAACGTCGACTACATGGCACTTCACCATCTTTGGGCCTAAGGGAATGCATTGTGGAGTAGTTATTAGATGATGGGTGCTAGAGTGACAGAAGCTTAAACCCTAGTTTATGCGCTATTTCGTAAGGGACTGGTTTGGATCCATATGTTTAATGCTATGGTTCGATTATATCTTAATACTTTTCTCGTAGTTGCGGATGCTTGCGAAGGGGTTAATCATAAGTAGGAGGTTTGTTCAAGTAAGAACAGCACCTAAGCACCGGTCCACCCACATATCAAATTATCAAAGTAGCGAACGCAAATCAAACCAACATGATGAAAGTGACATGGTGAAATTCCCGTGTACCCTCAAGAATTCTTTGCTTATTATAAGAGTCCGTTTTGGCATGTCCTTTGCCACAAAAGGATTGGGCTACCTTGCTGCACTTTTTTACCCTTACAGTTACTTGTCCGTTACAAATTATCTTGCTATCAAACTACCCGTTACCGACTATTTTAGTGCTTGCATAAAAGACCTTGCTGAAAACCACTTGTCATTTCCTTCTGCTCCTCGTTGGGTTTGACACTCTTACTTATCGAAAGGACTACTGCTAGCTAATCCTTATGCAGGAGATGGAACCGAACATCTTGATATGCACTTGATATATGTGGATGAAATTTGTGGATTATTTAAGCTTACAGGTTTGCCTGGAGATGAAGCTAAGAAGAAGGTTTTCCCTTTATCTTTGAAGTTAAAATCATTGACATGGTATAGGCTATGCGATGATATTGGATCTTGGAACTGGAATCGATTGAAATTGGAGTTTCACCAAAAAAATTATCCTATGCATCTAGTTCATCGTGATCGGAATTATATATATAATTTTTGGCCTCGTGAGGGAGAAAGTATCGCTCTAGCTTGGGGGAGGCTTAAGTCAATGTTATATTCATGCCCCAATCATGAGCTCTCGAGAGAAATTATTATTCAGAATTTTTATGCTCGGCTTTCTCGTGATGATCAATCCATGCTCGATACTTCTTGTATTGGTTCTTCTATGAAGAAGACTTTTGAATTCAGGTGGGATCTTTAGAAAGAATTAAACGCAACTCAGAAGATTGGGAACTCGACAAAGGTAAAGAGTCAGGTATTAAGCTTAAGTTTGATTGTGTTAAATCTTTTATGAATACCGATGCTTTTCAAAAGTTTAGCACTAAATATGGACTTGACTCTGAGATAGTAGCCTCTTTCTTTGAATCATTTGCTACTCATGTTGATCTCCCTAAGGAGAAGTGGTTTAAATATCACCCACCTATTAAAGAAGAAATTAAAGAACCGGTCATAATTAAAGATGAAACTATTATCTACAATGTTGATCCAGTTGTGCCTACTGCTTATATTGAAAAACCACCTTTCCCTGTTAGGATAAAAGAACATGCTAAGGTTTCAACTGTGGTTCGCAAAAGTAATATTAAAGCACCTAAACCTTCTGAGCAAATTAAAGTAGAACCTAGTGTTGCTATGGTTAAAGATCTCCTGGTAGAAAATTTTGATGGGCATGTTATTTACTTCTGTGATGAAGCTGCTAGAATTGGCAAACCTGATGATAAAGATAAACATAGACATGTTGTTGGCATGCCTGTTGTTTCAGTTAAAATAGGAGATCATTGCTATCATGGTTTATGTGACTTGGGTGCTAGTGTGAGTGCTATTCCTTTTACTCTTTACCAAGAAATTATGAATGACATAGCACCCGCTGAAATAGAAGACATAGATGTTACTATTAAACTTGCTAATAGAGACACCATCGCACCACTTGGGATTGTTAGAGATGTTGAAGTCTTGTGTGGGAAAATAAAATATCCTACTAATTTTTTAGTTCTTGGTTCCCCACAAGATGAATTTTGTCCCATTATCTTTGGTAGACCTTTCTTGAACACCGTCAATGCTAAAATAGATTGTGAGAAACAAATTGTCGGTGTTAGCTTTGGTGATGAGTCTCATGAGTTTAATTTCTCCAAGTTTAGTAGACAACCTCATAAGAAAGAATTACCTAGTAAGGACGAAATAATTGGTCTTGCTTCTATTGCTGTGCCTCCTACTGATCCACTAGAACAATATTGGCTAGATCATGAAAATGATATGCATATGCATGAAAGAAATGAAATAGATAAAATTTTCTTTGAACAACGACCTCTGTTCAAACACAATTTGCCTATTGAAACTCTAGGAGGTCCACCTCCACCTAAAGGTGATCATGTGTTTGAATTAAAACAATTGCCTGACACTTTGAAGTATGCTTATCTTGATGAGAAAAAGACATATCCTGTTATTATTAGTGCTAACCTTTCAGAACATGAAGAAGAAAGATTATTAAAAATTCTGAGGAAGCATCGAGCTATTATTGGATATACCCTTGATGATCTTAAGGGCATTAGTCCCACTCTATGTTAGCACAAGATCAATATGGAAGCTGATGCTAAACCCGTTGTTGATCACCAACGATGACTGAGTCCTAAAATGAAAGAAGTGGTAAGAATTGAAATATTAAAGCTTCTTGAAGCAGGTATAATCTATCCCATAGCTGATAGTAGATGGGTAAGTCCTGTTCATTGTGTCCCTAAAAAGGGAAGTATTACTATTGTTCCTAATGATAAAAATGAACTTATTCCACAAAGAATTGTTACTGGCTATAGAATGGTAATTGATTTTAGAAAATTAAATAAAGCAACTAGAAAAGATCATTACCCTCTGCCTTTTATTGATCAAATGCTAGAAAGATTATCTAAGCACACACACTTTTATTTTCTTGATGGATATTCTGGTTTTTCTCAAATACCTATCTCACAACCTGATCAAGAGAAAACCACCTTTACTTGCCCTTTTGGAACTTATGCTTATAGACGTATGCCTTTTGGTTTATGCAATGCACATGCTACCTTTCAAAGATGTATGACTGCTATATTATCTGATTTTTGTGAATAAATTGTTGAGGTTTTCATGGATGATTTTTCCGTTTACGGAACTTCTTTTGATGATTGCTTAAGCAACCTTGATCGAGTTTTGCAGAGATGTGAGCAAACTAATCTTGTCTTGAATTGGGAGAAGTGTCATTTTATGGTTAATGAAGGTATTGTCTTGGGGCATAAAATTTCTGAACGAGGTATTGAGGTGGATAAAGCTAAAGTTGATGCAATTGAGAAAATGTGTAACATCCCAAAATTCTAAATTTTGGAATGTTATATTAAATAAATAGTTTTGATTATTTGTTTGATTGTTGTGTGATTGATTGTGTGAAATTGAGTGGAAATTGAAACTTTTTGAAAGTGGAATGAGAGGGAATGAAATGACTTTCCCAAACTTTTATCCTTGCATTTGATCTCCATGAATTCAAATTCATTTTCATCACAAAACCCTAGAGTGAAGATGATATGACTTCTTCCATTTAAATAAATGAAAAGGGTTTTGAAAAGATTTGAATTCCATTTGGAATTATTTCAAATTCGGAAACTTTATGTAACTCAATGATTTTCATGAGAGAAGAAAAAAACGACTTCTTCAAATTATAGGAAATATGAGTTGGAAGTTTAAAAGAATCAAATTTAAAGTCCCTTTGAAGTTATTTTGAAACCCACTTTCAATTTGGAGTTATTGGTTTTTATTCAAATTATTTTTTCCAAAAATAAAATATATGGAAAATAGGATAAAATGATTCCCTACAATAGAAAATTGGAGAAAAATAAATTTGAAATCATTTTCATATTTTAAAAACTTTTTATTTGAATTTTAGATGCAACAGTAGCACTGTTTGCATTATTTGAATTTGTGTGAATTTTATTTGAACTTGAAAAATAGTTATGTTTTAGGATTTCTTTTTCTGAGAATTTTGATATATAATATGCCTATGTATATTTTAATTTTATTTCCTTTTATTTTCGTTTCTTTTCTCTGTTTACTTTAAAAGGAAAATGGCTCTTGTTTTATTTTATTTCGGCCGAAGCCCAACAACCCCTCCCGAGCCCACTAACGCCGTGGCCCATCTCATTTCCTCGCAGCCCACCAACGTGTCCCCGCTCTCACCTCTCTCTCCCCGTTGTCGCTGACCACCAGGGCCCACATGTCATCCCCCTCCTCTGCCTTTTCGTGTTCATCACGGGCACAATATCCCGATCCAAATCCTCTCGATTCGATCTGTTCTTTGCCCCTCGCGCAAGCCAGACCCCCTATAAATAATGCCCTACTCCTCCTCGTCCGATTTTCGGCAAAAAGCTAGATCTCCCGTGCCCTAGAGCTTCGTCCCGATCTCGCCGGAGTTATCCGAGCACCACCGCTGCCATAGCCGTCCTGCTGCATCACCCTGACGCCCTCTCTGCTGCCCGAGCTCATATTCGAGACCCCCTTGCTCTTCCGCATCGCCTGAACACCTCCACCGCCGCCTACGACCGCCGGGAGCATCGCCCCTTCACCACCGAACGCCATCACCGCCGTCAAGCTCGCCGGCATCGCTCCAGTCACCCCAAGCTCGCTTCCGCACACCCACATGCTCACCTTCGTCCGCCGCGTCGACTGGTGGCCTTGCCATCACTGGAGACCCACCGGAGCAGCCTCGCCCTCGATGCCCGAGCCGCCCGCGGCCATCTTCTCCGTCGCCGACGATGTCCGCCGCCGCGGTAAGCCACCAGGTCCCCTCGTCCGTTCGATCTTAACGCACGGCCTAGATTAGATCTAATCTGAACGGTTAGGTTTTTTACTAGATCGGTTTAGCTTCGATTTATTTACGGTTTAGATCTAATCGGTTTAGCCGGTCGATTTTTCTTTTACTAGCACGTGCGGTTTTGTTAAGTATCGGCCGAGCGCAGTTTAGTTACCAAACGCCCACCTTCTGGCCCAATAGCAATAGGCCACGTAGCACTTGCCCGTTTTGTTTTTTTTAATTTTATTTCGTTTCTGTTTCAAAAACAGAATAGTTCTGTTTTTAGATTGCTTATAACTTTTATGTTTTAGATATAAATTGAGTGATTCTTTTTGAATCAGATTAAAAATTTGTTGAAGTTTCTGTTGGTGCACTTGGATTTCAAATTTGAGTACTTTAAATTTGAATTTGATGAAATTTGTTCAAAGCACTAATTTGACTGTATCTTGAGTTTTATAAAATATTTTCGATTGATTCTTTTTGCTACTGTTTTGTTATAGTTTTGTCTATCCAGTAGCATATAGTGATTTATTTTTAGTTTGCTTTAAATTAGGGTTTTAGGAAAAATAGTGTAACACCCCTATGTAACCTAGCACTGTGACTCTCTGTTAAACATGCCAAGTCATCATCTATGCAATGCTTGATCACAGTGTTAGCCCAACTCAATTCAAATTCCTCTCTGAAAACAATTCAAAATTCAAAGTGCAAAATAAACTTGCTCAAAGTTTGCTGGAAAAATGTTCACCTTCTAGCAAATATTCCAAAACCATTTGCTGTTAAGGAATACAACATCACCATCAAGTCAAAGTGGGCCTAAGCATTTTAAAACAGTGCCAAAACAGCACTTTAAATGCCATATTCATTTTTGAAAAGTTCAAAAGGATTCCAAAACTCCTCAAACTTTTTGTGGCAATGCAGAATAATCCATTGTAATTGTGTGACCAAGTTTCACATTTTTACAAAAGCATTTGGTGGCTCCAAATATTACAAAACCCTCTCTGAAAAAGAAAAACAGAAAATAAAAGAGAAAAAGGAAAAAGGCCACTGTGCACTGGGCCTAAGTGCACAGTGCCTGAGGCCAGCCCATCTCTCTCTCCTCTCGTCTCTCTCCTTGCGTGTCGCCGTGCCCGTGGCCGCGCCGGAGCGCTCCGGTCGCCCGTCGACACGGCGACGGCCACCAACAGCCGAGGGGATAAGGATCCCCTCGACCACTCCCTGTGGCTCCTCCTCGCCCATTTCCCCCTCCTCTCGTTCGCTCTCTCGCACGCGCGTGAGATCCATCGAACGCGCTTGCCGCCATGCCTCACCGTTGCCGCGGCCACCGGCGCCTGCTTCTCCTTCCGTGGTGTCCAGGAGGTCCACCGGCGACCGCCTCATCGTCCGGTGCTCTCGGCTGGAACGGGGAGGCCCTGTAGCTGCCGAACACCGCCGCCCCCTTCCGCTTCGGCCTCCGGCGTTCTCCTCTGACTCCAGCGATGCTCGCTGCTGCTACTAACCTATCGCCGGCTTTTCGTAGCCGCACGGTGAGCCTCGCCTCTCTCCCCTTCGTCTTTCCGTCGATGCCGCGCCCGTAGTTGCCGTTCCCCTCGTGCCCGAGCTCGCCTCCGCAAAGCTCGTCACCGGCGAGACTTCGGCGACCATTTGGTCACGCGCGCACGTCTAACAACTTTGCACGCGCGCGTAGAGCCCGCCTAGACATCTAGATGATCGCTAGCGCCGCGTTTCACCGAGATCCACCGAAGCCCGAACTCCGGCGTCCGCTCCGCCGCTCGCCGCTGTAGTTTCAGGCCGTTTCCGGCCAAACCACCGCCGTAGTTCGACGCGCGCGCGTTTGCCCATTCGAACGCGAGTAGCCGCGCGCAAAACGGCCCTTTGTGGTGTTTTTCCGACGCGCTTCGGCGACCTGCCGCCGCGAAAGAGGTCGCCGGCGCAACTCCGGCGCCGTGCTGACCTGGCAGGGTGTGGGCCCCACCCCTGGCTCACTGCCAGTGGGGCCTGGGGGCCCTGTTGACTGGGTTGACCCAGTCAACGTGCTAACTGGGCAACCCACTGTCACTGACACGCGGGCCCCACCGTCTAATTAAATTAAATAAACATTTTTATAAATAAATTAATTAGTTAAATTAATTAGTCACTGATATGTGGGCCCAGATGCTAATTAACTCTGTTTAGTTAAAATAAAACTCTGTCAGCCCCTCTGTCTATGACAGGTGGGATCCACTGGTCAGTTTGACCAGTCAGCAGGTCTCTTGACCACCGACATCATCATGATGTCATGCTGACATCATATTCCTTTTTCTAGAAATTCCTATTAATTCAAATAATTTCAGAAAATGTTTAAAAATTTAGAAATTCGTAGAAATTAAACCGTAGCTCAGATCGAAAAACCTTATACATGAAAGTTACTCAGAACGACGAGACGAATCCAAACGTGCTATCTGTTTCCGTGTCGGGACCCTCTACGGAGGTGAACCCACAACTTTTAGCCTATTACCGGTAAATGAATAGTGCATATACACTGGTTAATAATTCCAACTTTAATCCTAAAATAACTAAAATGATTTTGACATGTCTTCAGGCAACCCTGCACTGCACGATAGCATAGCATGCTCTGTGTTGCATATGTTTGCCGTGCATTTATTTGTTTCCTCTCCCTCTTCTCTCTCGGTAGACCTCGACACCGACGTAATCCCTGAGGCCGACGCAGCTCCGGAGATCGACTACGCCCCTGACGACCCTTCTCTTGCCGTAGAGCTTCCAGGCAAGCACCCCCCCCTTTGAACATGCCTATATCGCCTATTCTTTCTCCCTCCTGCTTACATTAGAATTTGCTACTGCTTTGAGTTATCCTATCCTGATGCATAGCCTGTTTATTGTAACCTGCTATTGATACCTTACCTGCTTATCTTAAACTGCTTAGTATAGGCTGGATAGAGACCCTAGTGACCCCACTTGACCCGGTTGCCCCGCTGGATTAGCGGAAGACTCGACGACCAGGCCCCAGCACCGCACATCACCCCCTTAGTTGTACGACACTGCAGCGTTACCATCGAGTGCCGAGGGTGATACCTCGCTTAGCACTTCTGATGTTATCTCTGTAGAGTAGCTATTCGGCCGTGGTTATCGAGGGTGATTCCTCCTTCGCCACTTTTGATAACGACGCTGTCGTGCAACACCTCAAGTGTGAACTTTGAAGGTGATTCCTCCTAAGTTCACCTTGATGACTACGTCAGGTGGAATCCGTCGAGGGTGATTCCTCAGTTTCCCCCCTGGTGTTTGGACACACAGTTACTATGACTTTAACCATGAACCATGATAAAGTCGGGTCGGCCCTGAGGGGTACCCGCGTGAGCCTAAGTGGCGAGTGATGTGGAGACGGGTTGACCTGGAGGGTGCCCGTGAGATGAATACGAGGCGTGGCCGGGCATTCTTAGCCCTTGCCGCAAGTCCTCGAGACGGGGCGACGGGGTCACATCGATCATGAGTCTCTGCTCGTTACCGCACACCCCCCAATACACTAACGGTTTGGACATTTGATCCGAGTGGGCCTTTGGCCCGATAGCACTAACCATCACGTGGGAACAGTTATGGGCACTCTGCGTCGTATGCATCAGCCGAAGCTTAATGGACGTCAGTGACTGAGCGGCGCTCGCCGGGTTGGACCGTGTAACGCAACCACCTTGATAGTGTGGGTTGCTAGGTCTGCTCTCGGTGGTCCCGCAACGTGCAGGAGTTCCCGGGGCGATGGCCCAAGACCCCTGGGGGCATAGGTTTAGTCCGGCGTGCTGACCTCTCTGTTAAGCCTAGGTCGGGTTGCAGCGTATCGTTTGGCCGAGGCCGGGCATGACCCTGTAAAGTGTGTCCGGCCGGAGTTAATCGAGCGTGGTGGGTAAGTTGGTGCACCCCTGCAGGGAAGAACTAATCTATGCATAGCCAGATCCTCGGTAATGGACGCTCGGAGTTGTATCCCGATAGATACAACTAGAACTGGATACTTGTGATGTGATATGGATACTAGGGCTCTGGGATCTCTTTCTCGCAGGGAGTCGAGAAAGGATCTCTGGCCGAGGTTGATACTTAATACTGCTACTACCTTATACTGTACTAATCTACACTCTTCTAATGCTGCAAGACCGCTGAAGATGCTAGTCTTCGATCGGACTAGGCCTTCTCTCTATTCTGGCATTTCTGCAGCCCAGTCCACATATACAGCCCTTCTTTGATAATGTTGCATATGTAGTGTAGATCCTTGCTTGCTGAGTACTTCGGATGAGTACTCACGGTTGCTTTGCTTCCTCTTTTCCCCATACCCGTTTGATGCAACCAGATGACGGAGCCCCGGAGCCAGCTGCCCCCGCCGACGACTACTACTACCACCCCGAGGGTGGCTACTACTACGAGATGGCCGACGACCAGGAGTAGGATCGGAGGGTCCCAGGCAGGAGGCCTGCGCCTTTTCGATCGTAGTGCTTCTTTTGCCCCGCCTTCTTAAGGCTTACCTGTGTTTTCTTTTATATCTGTACTCAGATATCTGATGCTTCCGTTGACGCTTGTATGCGAGCTTATGTATTCGAGCCCTCTGGCTTGTAATATAA
This sequence comes from Thinopyrum elongatum, assembly GCA_011799875.1. NCBI lineage: Eukaryota > Viridiplantae > Streptophyta > Magnoliopsida > Poales > Poaceae > Thinopyrum > Thinopyrum elongatum. The sequence continues at coordinate 226,912,872 of CM022303.1, forward strand.
AGCTTGTATGACTTTATTTATGTTTTAGAGTTGTGTTGTTATATCTTCAAGTGAGTCCTTAGGCTTGATCGTGTGCATTTGCGTGTATGATTAGTGCATGATTAAGCCGGGGTCGTCACAAACAGTACTGTTTTAGTTCTTGTTTTGTTTTAGTCTTTTCTTTATAGTTTTAATTGTTTTTAATTTATTTCTTTTTGTCACTTTTGACACATTTAGTTTTGTTTCTTTTATTGAACCGTAGAAAATTTTATTCTTATTTTAAAAAATTTATTTTCTTTAGTTTTGTAAGAAAACTTGTATATGTCATAGTTAGAGTTTTATAAAAGCTTTTTATTTGTTTCTTTTTGCTACTAAAAGTTTATGAAAAATTCTTTCTGTTATTTTAATGAAAACTCGATTTCTTTTCTGTTAATTTATTAGTTTAGTATTTTATTTGCTGTTAAGTCTAATTAGGTCAAAAACCGCTTTTGTGTTGGTTGTAGTAAAAACTCTATAGTTTTTCCTTGATTTCTGTTTGGTTTTCTTATGGATTTCTTTGTTGCTTTTATTTTTTATTGAGTGTTAATATGATTGATAGAATTGATTGCTAGAGTGTTTTGCTTATGTGAATGCTATGTTTGACTTAATAGATTTACATCAGAGTGACGGATAGTACCAAGTTATTTTCGAGAGCGTTATTATCTACATCAACTTACCAGGCAAGTTCACTTTGATCATGTTATTCATACCTATGTTTTTATTGCATTTAGTGTCACCATTCATATTCCCTCCAGTAGTGTATTGAATTCATGTAGTTGAGTAGTATGCATGAGGTAGGAACCCATCACCCTGCTACCAAGCCCGAGACGTTGTTTACTTTTAAATGCTATGCTAAGTAGACGGGGTTGGTATGAGTGTTCGGGAGTGGTGTGAAGAAGGAGGACTCTATGTTAATGACGACAACTCCATGATGGCATCTACAAGGACTGCATCTTCAAGGCCTAAAGACTTCAAGACTCGAGACAAGAATTCAATATACCTCTGGGTGGAGAATGGTTAAGAAGGGTACAATGGTGTGTCTAGTAATCAGTGATTCCTGAGAAGCGCCGTGATATCATGCGGAAAGCTCCACCCAGGCTCAAAGAGACGGAAGAATACTTCATGCCCAGAAGCTTACCTGTGCAACCGCAAGTCACTATGGGCTCTGGCTTGGTTGACCTTAGTGGTGAATCTGGCTGGGACGGTGCCAGCAGATGTAGAACTACGGTAGGATTGGATGGGCATCGGACAGTGGTCAGAGGAACTCTTCGGAAGACCATGTTTTGATCGTCCTGTTCTCAAATGATCTGAAGTGTGAGGACGAAAAGGGAGGGATCGAATCTTGCGTGTAAAGTGTACAAACCTCTGCAGAGGGTTAAAACCTAATCGATTAGCCGTGTCCCCGGTTACGGACAAATTGAGCCTCTGGACTTGGATCTATCTCGGAACTCTCAACACCGGACTGATAACTTAATTGTGGGCAAGTTATGATGAAATGGGCTATGAGGCATCGGTTGGCGGAACCATGTCATGATAGAAAACTCCGTAGTATAGACTCCGGTTATTTTCTTTGTTGTAGGGAAAATACAAGCAGCTTCTATGCAAAAAAAAAAAAAAAAACTCAGACACAGAGCCACAAAGCCATATTGCATATAGTACAGTTTTATCATATGTTTTTCTTACAGTGATCTTGCCGGTAAATTCAATGTACTGACCTACACGGCTGCAATGTATCATGTTGCAGGATTATTTCTACGACGAGTGAGTTTCGTTGTTGGGTTACGGTCTACACTCAACTTGCCGATGGCGTTGATGGGACTCCACACCCGATTGTTTGCTTTCGCTGAGACATATGAGGTATATATCAGTTTTACGTTATTTATACATGTGATTGCACTTTGATATATACATTGATGTACTATGTGTGCCAGCATACTGATCCAGGGATGGCACAGATACACAGAGGCTTGACCGTTTGAGGTTGGGTCGCTACAAAATGCCATGTCCTAAAGATATTAAAGGTATTCGTAGTTTCCTTGGTCATGCTGGTTTCTATAGGAGGTTTATTAAAGGCTTCTCTAAAATTTTTAGGCCTCTTACTAATATTTTACAAAAAGATGTTTCATTTGCTTTTGATGATGATTGTGTAGAAGCCTTTGAAACACTTAAGAAAGCCTTAACTTCTGCACCTATTGTCCAACCACCTGATTGGAACTTGCCTTTTGAAATTATGTGTGATGCTAGTGATTATGCTGTAGGTGATGTTCTAGGACAAAAAGTTGATAAGAAATTAAATTTTATTCATTATGCTAGCAAAACTCTAGACAGTGCCCAAAGAAATTATGCTACCACTGAAAAGGAATTTTTAGCAGTTGTGTTTGCTTGTGATAAATTCAGATCTTACATTGTTGATTCCAAAGTAATTGTTCACACTGATCATGCTGCTATAAAATATCTTATGGAAAAGAAAGATGCTAAACCTAGACTCATTAGGTGGGTTCTCTTGCTACAAGAATTTGATTTACATATTACTGATAGAAAAGGAGCTGAGAACCACGTAGCTGATAACTTGTCTAGGTTAGAAAATATTCTTGATGACTCACTACCTATTGATGATAGCTTTCCTGATGAACAACTAGCTGCAATAAATGTTTCTCATAATACTCCTTGGTATGCTGACTATGCTAATTACATTGTTGCTAAATATATACCACCTAGTTTCACATACCAACAAAAGAAAAAAATTCTTCTATGACTTAAGACATTACTTTTGGGATGACCCACATCTTTATAAAGAAGGAGTAGATGGTGTTATTAGATGTTGTGTACCTGTGCATGAACAAGAACAAATCCTACGAAAATGTCACTCCGAAGCTTATGGAGGGCACCATGCGGGAGATAGAACTGCTCACAAGGTATTGCAATATGGTTTTTATTGGCCTACTCTCTTCAAGGATGCCCGTAAGTTTGTTTTATCTTGTGATGAATGCCAAAGAATTGGTAATATCGGTAAGCGTCAGGAAATGGCTATGAATCATTCACTTGTTGTTGAACCATTTGATGTTTGGGGTTTTGATTATATGGGACCTTTTCCTTCCTCTAATGGGTATACTCATATTTTGGTTGCTGTTGGTTATGTTACTAAGTGGGTAGAAGCTATTCCAACTAGTAGCGCTAATCATAACACTTCCATTAAAATGCTTAAAGAAGTTATTTTCCCAAGGTTTGGAGTCCCTAGATACTTAATGACTGATGGTGGTTCACACTTTATTCATGGTGCTTTCCATAAAATGCTTGCTAAATATGATGTTAACCATAGAATTGCATCACCTTATCATCCTCAATCTAGTGGTCAAGTTGAACTTAGAAATAGAGAAATAAAACTAATATTACAAAAAACTGTCAATAGGTCCCGAAAGAATTGGTCTAAGAAATTAGATAATGCACTTTGGGCCTACAGAACAGCATATAAAAATCCTATGTGTATGTCTCCGTATAAAATGGTTTATGGGAAAGCTTGTCATTTGCCTCTTGAGTTAGAACATAAAGCATATTGGGCAGTTAAAGAACTTAACTATGATTTCAAACTTGCAGGTGAAAATAGGTTATTTGATATTAGCTCACTAGATGAATGGAGAACCCAAGCTTATGAAAATGCCAAATTGTTTAAAGAAAAAGTTAAAAGATGGCATGACAAAAGAATCCAAAAGCAGGAATTCAAAGTTGGGGAATATGTTCTTTTGTACAACTTTCATTTTAGATTCTTTGCAAGAAAACTTCTCTCCAAATGGGAAGGACCATATATTATCGAAGAAGTTTATCGTTCTGGAGCTATCAAAATTAATAATGCCGAAGGTAATAATCCGAAGGTAGTCAATGCACAAAGAATTAAGCACTACATCTCAGGTACGCCTATTAATGTTGAAAGCAATATTATTCAAACCATGACACCAGAGGAACACATTTAAGAAACCTTCCGGAACACTCCAGAATCCTGAAAAAGAGAAGGTACGTGATACGATAAGTAAACGGACTCCAAAAAATCCGCAAAAATATTTTCTGTCAGTTTTGGAATATTACAAAAATTAGGAAAAAAAAGAAATAACCAGGAAGGCAACCGAGGAAGGCACAAGACACCAGGGCGTGCCAGCCTTGCCTGGCACGCCCAGGTGGGTTGTGCCCACCTCGAGAACCTTCCCGACTCTGGTTTCCTCTTGTTTGCTTGTTTCCCAAGATAAAAAATCTTTATATACCCCCGAACGTATTGACCACCGTATCACGGAGAAATCTTTTGTTCTTCTTTCTTGCTATTTTCTGACAGATCTAGATCGCCATGGCCGATCCGAGCTCCTCCAAGGACAAGTTCTTCGAAAGGGTAATCAACCCCTACTTGCCGGAGGTGATGAAGCACCCTCAAACCATCAAGATGCGTGAGGGGGTGCTCCACATCCGGAATGTTCAAGGGCCCAAGAGGACGGGAACCGTGGAGGCCAGGCTCAAAGCCATGGAGCAGGAGGTCTTCAAGTGCAAGTGGATGGTGGAGCGAGGACTCAATGCCAATCACCTCATGATTACAGATTTCACCCGTGATCACAAGGTGGATGGCCGGTCCATGAAGGACATCGTCTTCACCCTCAATGAGAAAATCAACTTTCTACAAAGCCAAATCTATGATCTCCAAAATCAAGTATTTGAATATGAGGCAAGATTTAAAGGTATGAGTTTGGCTGCCAATTGCAGGACTCGCGAGACTCACGCTTCTTCTTATGATGGTGAACCGCTGCCCTGGAAGCCAGAGGATAAGCTCGCAACTACCTCATCACCACCACCATCATCATCTTCCCCACCAAAGGAGACTTGAGTTCATGGTATGGGCACTCCCCTTGGCTTGTGCCAAGCTTGGGGGAGGTGCCCCGGTATCGTATCACCACCACTTTCTTTGCATTTATCTATCTTAGTTTGATCTTTAGTTATCCTATGATTTAGTTGAATAAAAGTTTAGTTCGATCTATTTCCGAGTGCCTGCTTAGTGATCTATCTATGTATGTAATCATGTGTGAGATATATAATAAAGTTTAGTTTGAGTTTTTGTTTCTTTACTTCCTTGTTGCAATCAAATAAAAGGAAATAAATGAAAAAGATCATATGCTAATCTTATGGTAAGTAATGACATCACATAAGAAAAAGTATGAGTGGTAAAATTTGTTGGAGATTGACAAACATAGTATTGGTCAATGATGCAACTCATGAAAGAATTAATAAGGGAAGAGAAGATTCACATGCAAATATACTATCCTGGACATCTTTTATGATTGTGAGCCCCCATTAAATATTATATGTCAAAATTGTTGACGTTGGACAAGGAAGACAACATAATGATTTATGTTGGTTCGTATCTACATAGAAATTATATTGTTATAGATCCTTCAACATGTGGTGCTTGCTCAATATCTTTGCTAGCAAAAAACTCCACACTAAGTAGAGATACCACTTGTGCATCCAAAAAACCTTAAACCCAAAATCTTATTTTGAGAGTCCACCATACCTACCTATGGATTGAGTAAGATCCTTCAAGTAAGTTGTCATCGGTGCAATAAGGAAATAAAAATTGCTTATAAATGTGTTGGATCATTTAGTGTAAGAGAAAATTGAGCGTTGTACGAACTTGTGATGCCAAAATAATAAAAGCGATGGACTGCATAATAAAGGTTGCTTGAACACAATCTAAGGTTCCGATACAAAGATTGAACACAAGAGATGAACTAGGGTTTGAGAGGAGATGGTGCTGTTGAAGATGTTGATGGAGATGGCCCTCCCAAAGATGGGAGAGTTGTTGGTGATGACGATGATTTCCCCCTTCGGGAGTGAAGTTCCCCGGGTGGAATCGCTCCGCCGGAGGGCAAAAGTGCTCCTGCCCAAGTTTTGCCTCAAGACGGCGGCGCTTCGTCCTGAAAGTCCTCTCCTTATTTTTTCTAGGTCAAAATGACTTATATACCAGAAGATGGGCACCGGAGGTGGGCCGAGGAGGGCACAACCCACCAGGGCGCGCCTGGGCTCCCTGGCGCGCCCAGGTGGGTTGTGCCCACCTGGTGGGCCCCCTCGGGTAGTTATTTGCTCCAATATTCTTCATATATTGTAAAATAATTCTCTGTAAATTTTCAGCTCATTTGGAGATGTGCAGAATAGGTAACTCTGACGTAGCTTTTTCAGGTCCAGAATTCCAGTTGCCGATATTCTTCCTCTTTGTGTAAACCTTGCATATTATGAGAGAAAAGGCATTAGAATTACTCCCAAAAGCATTATTATGCATAAAACATTATAATAATAGTAGAAAAACATGATGCAAAATGGACGTATCAACTCCCCCAAGCTTAGACCTCGCTTGTCCTCAAGCGAAAAACCGAAATCGAAAAACATGTCCACATGCTTAGAGAGAGATGTGTCAAAAAAAAATACGGACATATAAGCATCATGGTTATTATTATAACAGCAAGGAAATTAATCATAAAGCTTTATCATACAACATTTATCATATAACTTCTCATGAACAAGTAACAATTCATCACAACATTGAAGTATAAAGCATAAACTCTATTGAAAACCAACAAACTATGTTCTTAGTCAACTTTGCAACTACAATTCATCATATTTTCAGGAAGGGTCACATGTCGGAGCCTTTAGGCAAGTCCACATAGTCAACCATCATATAATCTTCTATGATTGCTAACACTCACAACATACCCATGATAAAAAAGTTTCAACCGGACACATATAAAGATAGGGGCTTATAGTTTCGCCCCCCAACGTATTCACCTCAAGGGTGATGTCAACAATAATAACTCATGCCCACTCATATCCAACTTGATATATGTGCCTAGATCTTTCCTCACCACATGATGCTTGCAAAAATAGAAAATAAAAAGGAATAGGGAAGGATACTTTGACTCTCACATAAAAGTAAATGCATAAAAGTAAAATATAGGCCCTTCGCAGAGGGAAGAAGAGGTTGTCATGCGCTTATTTGTTTATATGCCAAATCCTTTAATGCAAAAGAACGTCATGTTATATTGCCCCTTGTGATGGCAACCTTTATTATGCAGTCTATCGCTTTTATTATTTTGCCATCACAAGTTCGTACAATGCTCAATTTTTTCTTACACTAAATGATCCAACACATTTAGAAGCAATTTTTATTGCCTTATTGCACCGATGAAAACTTACTTGAAGGATCTTACTCAATCCATATGTAGGTATGGTGGACTCACAAGGCATGAATTTGGGTTTAAGGTTTTGGATGCACAAGTAGTATCTCTACTTAGTGCGGAATTTTTGGCTAGCAAAGATATTGAGCAAGCACCACATGTTGAAGGATCTATGACAACATAACTTCTATGTGAATATGAACAAACATAAATCATTACGTCGTCTTCCTTGTCCGACGTCAACAATTTTGGCATATAATATTTAATGGGGGCTCACAATCATAAAAGATGTCCAAGATAGTGTATTTGCATGTGAATCTTCTCTTCCCTTATTAATTCTTTCATGAATTGCATCATTGACCAATGCTGTGTTTGTCAATCTCCAACAAATTTTACCACTTATACTTTTCTTTATGTGATGTCATTACTTACCATAATATTACCATATGATCTTTTTCATTTATTTTCCTTTCTTTTTATTTTTTTTATTTTTATTGTTGAAACATAAAAGTAAAGAAACAAAGCTCAAACTAAACTTTATTATATATCTCGCACACGATTACATAGATAAGTAGATCACTAAGCAAGCACTCGAAAAGAAAGGATCGAACTAAACTTTTATTGAACTAAACCAAAGGATAACTGAAGATCGAACTAAAATAGATAAAGGCAAAGATAGTGGTGATGATACGATACTAGGGCACCTCCCCCAAGCTTGGCAAAAGCCAAGGGGAGTGCCCATACCATGAACTCAAGTCTCCTTTGGTGGTGAAGATGATGGTGGTGGTGGTGAAGTAGTAGCGCCACACTTCAGGCTCAGGAGGTACTCCAATCTACGAATGATGCTCTGGAGGGCGTTGACATGCTCTTGCAATAGAATATTTTCACGAGTGAGATATTTATTTTGCACATGAACCATTTCAATGATCCTAAAAGCTTCAATTTCGGTAGGGGTAAGATGATCATAGTAAGGCTGAAGGATGTCTTCTTCTTCTGCTGCTGGAATGGCCTGCCCTTCTGCCGGAACTTGATCTCCCACGACTTCCTTGGCCTTGTCACCCTTGATGGTCTTCTCTTGTTCCTCTCTTTTTAGTTCTATCTTCATTAACCAAGCATCCCCTTTTACCTTGTCGGAGGAGGGAGAAGACATGATGCCTGGCTTGACAGATCTAACAGAAAATAGCAAGAAAGAAGAACAGAAGATTTCTTCGCGATACGGTGGTCAATACATTCGGGGGGTATATAAAGATTTTTTATCTTGGGAAACAAGCAAACAGGAGGAAAACGGAGTCGGGAAGGTTCTCGAGGTGGGCACAACCCACCTGGGCGCGCCAGGGGGCCCAGGCGCGCCCTGGTGTCTTGTGCCCCCCTCGGGTGCCTTCCTGGTTGTTTCTTATTTTCCTAATTTTTGTAATATTCCAAAAGAGACAGAAAATATTTTTGCGGATTTTTCGGAGTCCGTTTACTTACCGTATCATGTACCTCCTCTTTTTTCATTATTCTGGAGTGTTCCGGAAGGTTTCTTTTATGTGTTCCTCCGGTGTCATGGTTTGAATAATATTGCTTTCAACATTAATAGGCGTACCTGAGATATAGTGTTTAATTCTTTGACCATTGACCACCTTTGGGTTAGTACCTTTGGCATTATTAATCTTGATAGCTCCAGAGCGATAAACATCCTCGATGATATATGGCCCTTCCCATTTAGAGAGAAGTTTTCCTGTAAAGAACCTGAAACGAGAGTTGTACAAAAGAACATATTCTCCAACTTTGAATTCCCACTTTTGGATTCTTTTATCATGCCATCTTTTAACCTTTTCTTTAAATAGTTTGGCATTTTCATAAGCTTGGGTTCTCCATTCATCTAATGAGCTAATATCAAATAACCTCTTTTCACCGGCAAGTTTGAAATCATAGTTGAGTTCTTTAATTGCCCAATATGCTTTATCCTCTAACTCAAGAGGCAAATGACAAGCCTTTCCATAAACCATTTTATAGGGAGACATACCCATAGGACTTTTATATGTTGTTCTGTAGGCCCAAAGTGCATCATCTAATTTCTTAGACCAATTCTTTCGGGACCTATTGACAGTTTTTTGTAATATCAATTTTATTTCTCTATTGCTAAGTTCAACTTGACCACAAGACTGAGGATGATAGGGTGATGCAATTCTATGGTTATCATCATATTTAGCAAGCATTTTACAGAAAGCACCATGAATAAAGTGTGAACCACCATCAGTCATTAAATATCTAGGGACTCCAAACCTCGGGAAAATAACTTCCTTAAGCATTTTAATGGAAGTGTTATGATCAGCACTACTAGTTGGAATAGCTTCTACCCACCTAGTAACATAATCAACAGCAACCAAAATATGTGTATACCCATTAGTGGAAGGAAAAGGTCCCAGATAATCAAAACCCCAAACATCAAATGGTTCGACAACAAGTGAATAATTCATAGGCATTTCTTGACGCTTACCGATATTACCAATTCTTTGACATTCATCACAAGATAAAACAAACTTACAAGCATCCTTGAAGAGAGTAGGCCAATAAAAACCAGATTGCAATACCTTGTGAGCAATTCTATCTCCCGCATGATGCCCTCCATAAGCTTCGGAGTGACATTTCCGTAAAACTTTTTTCCTGTTCATGCTCAGGTACACAACGTCTAATAATACCATCTACTCCTTTATAAAGATGTGGGTCATCCCAAAAGTAATGTCTTAAATCATAAAAGAATTTTTTCTTTTGTTGGTATGTGAAACTAGGTGGTATGTATTTGGCAACAATGTAATTAGGATAGTCAGCATACCAAGGAGTATTATGAGAAACATTTATTGCAGCTAGTTGTTCATCAGGAAAACTATGTTCAATAGGTAGTGGGTCATCAAGAATATTTTCTAACCTAGACAAATTATCAGCTACGGGGTTCTCAGCTCCTTTTCTATCAGTAATATGTAAATCAAATTCTTGTAGCAAGAGAACCCACCTAATGAGTCTAGGTTTAGCATTTTTCTTTTCCATAAGATATTTTATAGCAGCATGATCAGTCTGAACAATTACTTTGGAATCAACAATATAAGATCTGAATTTATCACAAGCAAACACAACTACTAAAAATTCTTTTTCAGTAGTAGCATAATTTTTTTGGGCACTGTCTAGAGTTTTGCTAGCATAATGGATAACATTCAATTTTTTATCAACTCTTTGTCCTAGAACAGCACCAATTGCATAGTCACTAGCATCACACATAATTTCAAAAGGCAAGTTCCAATCAGGTGGTTGAACAATAGGTGCAGAAGTTAAGGCTTTCTTAAGTATTTCGAAGGCTTCTACACAATCATCATAAAAAACAAATGGAACATCCTTTTGTAAAAGATTAGTAAGAGGCCTAGAAATTTTAGAGAAGTTTTTAATGAACCTCCTATAGAAACCAGCATGACCGAGGAAACTATGAATACCTTTAATATCTCTTGGACATGGCATTTTCTCAATTGCATCAACTTTAGCTTTGTCCACCTCAATACCTCATTCAGAAATTTTATGCCCCAAAACAATAGCTTCGTTAACCATAAAGTGTCACTTCTCCCAATTCAAGACAAGATTAGTTTTCTCACATCTCTGCAAAACTCGATCAAGGTTGCTTAAGCAATCATCAAAAGAAGTTCTGTAAACAGAAAAATCATCCATGAAAACCTCAACAATCTTTTCACAAAAATCAGAGAATATAATAGTCATACATCTTTGAAAGGTAGCAGGTGCATTGCATAAACCAAAAGGCATACGTCTATAAGCATAAATTCCAAAAGGACAAGTAAAGGTGGTTTTCTCTTGATCAGGTTGTGACACAGGTATTTGAGAGAAACCAGAATATCCATCGAGAAAGCAAAAGTGTGTGTGCTTAGATAATCTTTCTAGCATTTGATCAATAAAAGGCAGAGGGTAATGATCTTTTCTAGTTGCTTTATTTAATTTTCTAAAATCAATTACCATTCTATAGCCAGTAACAATTCTCTGTGGGATAAGTTCATTTTTATCACTAGGAACAATAGTTATACCTCCTTTCTTAGGGACACAATGAACATGACTTACCCATATACTATCAGCTATGGGATAGATTATACCTGCTTCCATAAGCTTTAATATTTCAGTTCTTACCACTTCTTTCATCTTAGGATTCAATCATCGTTGATGATCAACAACGGGTTTAACATCAGGTTCCATATTAATCTTATGCTGGCACAGAGTGGGACTAATGCCCTTAAGATCATCAAGAGTATATCCAATAGCAGCATAGTGTTTCTTCAGAATTTTCATTAATCTTTCTTCTTTGTGTTCTGAAAGGTTAGCACTAATAATAACAGGATATATCTTTTTCTCATCAAGATAGGCATATTTCAAAGTGTCAGGCAATTGTTTTAATTCACACATAGGGTCACCTTTAGGTGGAGGAGGACCTCCAAGAGTTTTAATAGGCAAATTATGTTAGAGCAGAGGTCGTTGTTCGAAGAAAATCTTGTCTATTTCATTTCTTTCATGCATATGCATATCATTTTCATGGTCTAGCAAATATTGTTCTAGTGGATCAATAGGAGGCACGGCAATAGAAGCAAGACCAATTATTTCATCCTTACTAGGTAATTCTTTCTTATGAGGTTGTCTATTAAACTTGGAAAAATTAAATTCATGAGACTCATCACCAAAGCTAACACTGACAGTTTGTTTATGGCAATCTATAGTAGCATTGATAGTGTTCAAGAATGGTCTACCAAAGATAATGGGACAAAAGTCATCTTGTGGGGAACAAAGAACTAGAAAATCAGTATGGTATTTTATTTTCCCACACAAGTCTTCAACATCTCTAACAATCCGAAGTGGTGTGATGGTTTCTCTATTAGCAAGTTTAATAGTAACATCTATATCTTCTATTTCAGTGGGTGCTATGTCATTCATAATTTCTTGGTATAAGGTAAAAGGAATAGCACTCACGCTAGCACCTAAATCACATAAGCCATGATAACAATGATCTCCAATTTTAATTGAGACAACAGGCATGCCAACAACAGGTCTATGTTTATCTTTTTCATCAGGTTTAGCAATTCTAGCAGCTTCATCACAGATGTAAATAACATGCCCATCAATATTTTCTACCAAGAGATCTTTAACCATAGCAACACTAGGTTCTACTTTAATTTGTTCAGCAGGCCTAGGTGCTCTATTATTACTTTTGCGAACCACAGTTGAAACTTTAGCATGTTCCTTTATCCTAACAGGGAAAGGTGGTTTTTTAATGTAAGCAGTAGGAACAATTGGGTCAACATTATAAATAATAGTTCCATCTTTAGTCATGACTGGTTCCTTAATTTCTTATTTAATAGGTGGGTGATATTTAAACCACTTCTCCTTAGGGAGATCAACATGAGTAGCAAATGATTCACAAAAAGAGGCTACTATCTCAGAGTCAAGTCCATATTTAGTGCTAAATTTTTTAAAAGCATCGGTATTCATAAAAGATTTAACACAATCAAACTTAAGCTTAATACCTTACTCTTTACCTTCATCAAGTTCCCAATCTTCAGAGTTGCGTTTAATTCTTTCTAAAAGATCCCACCTGAATTCAATAGTCTTCTTCATAAAAGAACCAGTACAAGAAGTATCGAGCATGGATTGATCATCATGAGAAAGCCGAGCATTGAATGATAATTTCTCTTGAGAGCTCATGATTGGGGCATGAATATAACATTGACTTAAGCCTCCCCCAAGCTAGAGCAATGCTTTCTTCTTCACGAGGCCAAAAATTATATATATAATTCCAATCACGATGAACTAGATGCATAGGATAATTTTTTTGGTGAAATTCCAATTTCAATCGATTCCAGTTCCAAGATCCAATATCATCACATAGCCTATACAATGCCAATGCCTTTCCCTTCAAAGATAAAGGGAAGACCTTCTTCTTAGCTTCATCTCTGGGCAAACCTGCAAGCTTAAATAATCCACAAATTTCATCCACATATATCAAGTGCATATCAGGATGTTCAGTTCCATCTCCTGCATAAGGAATAGCTAGCAGTTGTTCTATCATACCCGCAGGAATTTCATAACCAATATTTTTAGTAGGTGCAGTAGGTTGAGGGGTAAGTAATTGTGGTTTCGGTCGAGATGAAGATACCCCGAACAAACCCCTAAAAGGATGATTCTCCATAGTAACAAGTGACAATAAATTTCAGCACGTCGTAATAATTTTTCCTTACCAATTTCCACTTACCAAGAGCGCTTCACTCCCTGGCAATAGCGCCAGAAAAGAGCCTTGATGACCCACAAGTATAGGGGATCAATCATAGTCCTTTCGATAAGTAAGAGTGTCGAACCCAAAGAGGAGCAGAAGGAAATAACAAGTGGTTGTCAGCAAGGTCTTTTATGCAAGCACTAAAATAGTCGGTAACAGGTAGTTTGATAGCAAGATAATTTGTAACGGACAAGTAACTGTAAGGGTAAAAAAGTGCAGCAAGGTAGCCCAATCCTTTTGTGGCAAAGGACAGGCCAAAACGGTCTCTTATGATAAGCAAAGCATTCTTGAGGGTACACGGGAATTTCACGATGCTACTTTCATCATGTTGGCTTAATTCGTGTTCGCTACTTTGATAATTTGATATGTGGGTGGACCGGTGCTTAGGTGCTGTTCTTACTTGAACAAACCTTCTTATTATGATTAACCCCCTTGCAAGCATCCGCAACTACGAGGAAAGTATTAAGATAAAATCTAACCATAGCATTAAACTTTTGGATCCAAATTGTTCCCTTACGAAGTAGCGCATAAACTAGGGTTTAAGCTTCTGTCACTCTAGAAACCCATCATCTAATTACTACTCCACAATGCATTCCCTTAGGCCCAAGTATGGTGAAGTGCCATGTAGTCGACGTTCACATGACACCACTAAGGGAATCACAACATACATATCATCAAAATATCGAACACATATCAAGTTCACATGATTACTTGCAACATAACTTCTCCCGTGACCTCAAGAACAAAAGTAACTACACACAAATAATAATCATGCTCAAGATTAGAGGGGTATTAAATAGCATAATGGATCTGAACATATAATCTTCCACCAAATAAACCATATAGTAATCAACTACAAGATGTAATCAACACTACTAGTCACCCACAAGTACCAATCTAAGGTTCCGGTACAAAGATTGAACACAAGAGATGAACTAGGGTTTGAGAGGAGATGGTGTTGTTGAAGATGTTGATGGAGATGGCCCTCCCAAAGATGGGAGAGTTGTTGGTGATGACGATGACGATGATTTCCCCCTGCGGGAGGGAAGTGCCCCCGGCGGAATCGCTCCGCCGGAGGGCAAAAGTGCTCCTACCCAATTTCCGCCTCGAGACGGCGGCACTTCATCCCGAAAGTCCTCTCCTTATTTTTTTCTAGGTCAAAATGACTTATATACCAGAAGATGGGCACCGGAGGTGGGCCGAGGAGGGCACAACCCACCAGGGCGCGCCTGGGCTCCCTGGCGCGCCCAGGTGGGTTGTGCCCACCTGGTGGGCCCCTTCTGGTAGTTATTTGCTCCAATATTCTTCCTATATTATAAAATAATTCTTCGTAAATTTTCAGCTCATTTGGAGATGTGCAGAATAGGTAACTCTGACGTAGCTTTTTCAGGTCCAGAATTCCAGCTGCCGGTATTCTCCCTCTTTGTGTAAACCTTGCATATTATGAGATAAAAGGCATTAGAATTACTCCCAAAAGCATTATTATGCATAAAAACATTATAAATAACATTAGGAAAACATGATGCAAAATGGACGTATCACTTTTAGGCAAGAGTCAAATTATTCTTCCCTATTCCTTTTTATTTTCTCTTTTTCCAAGCATCATGTGGTGAGGAAAGATCTAAGCACATATATCAAGTTGGATATGAGTGAGCATGAGTTATTATTGTTGACATCACCCTTGAGGTTATAACATTGGGAGGCGAAACTATAAGCCCCTATCTTTCTATGAAACTTTTTGCTCATGGGTATGCTGTGAGTGTTAGCAATCATAGAAGATTAAATGATGGTTGAGTATGTGGACTTGCCAAAAGGCTCCGATACGTGACCCTTCCTGAAAATATGATGAATTGTAGTTGCAAAGTTGACTGAGGACATAGTTTGTTGGTTTTCAATAGAGTTTATGCTTTATACTTGAATGTTGTGATGGATTGTTACTTGTTCATGAGAAGTTATATGATAAAAGTTGTATGATAAAGTTTTTTGCTGTTATGATAATAAGCATGATGCTACTATGTACGTATTTTGTTTTTATCGACACCTCTCTCTCTCTAAGCATGTGGACATGTTTTTCGATATCGGTTTTTCGCTTGAGGACAAGCGAGGTCTAAGCTTGGGGGAGTTGATACGTCCATTTTGCATCATGGTTTTCTACTGTTATTTATAATGTTTTTTATGCATAATAATGCTTTATGGAGTAATTCTAATGCCTTTTCTCTCATAATATGCAAGGTTTACACAAAGAGGGAGAATACCGGCAACTGGAATTCTTGACCTGAAAAAGCTACATCAGAGATACCTATTCTGCACATCTCCAAATGAGCTGAAAATTTACAAAGAATTATTTTGGAATATATAAAAAATACTGGAGTAAATAACTACCGGAGGAGGGCCACCTGGTGAGCACAAGACACCAGGGCGCGCCAGGCCACCCAGGCGCGCCCTGGTGGGTTGTGCTCAGCCCAGCCCACCTCTGGTGCCCATCTTCTGGTATATAGGTCATTTTGACCTAGAAAAAATAAGGAGAGGACTTTCAGGACGGAGCGCCGCCGTCTCGAGGTGAAACTTGGGCAGGAGCACTTTTGCCCTCCGGTGGAGCGATTCCGCTGGGGGAACTTCCCTACCGGAGGGGGAAATCGAAGCCATCATCATCACCAACAACCCTCTCATCTTTGGGAGGCCAATCTTCATCAACATCTTCAACAACACCATCTCGTCTCAAACCCTAGTTCATCTCTTGTGTTCAATCTTTGTACCGAAACCTCAGATTGGTACCTGAGGGTGACTAGTAGTGTTGATTACATCTTGTAGTTGATCACTATATGGTTTATTTGGTGGAAGATTATATGTTCAGATCCATTATGCTATTTAATACCCCTCTAATCTTGAGCTTGATTATCATTTGTGAGTAGTTACTTTTGTTCTTGAGGTCACGGGAGAAGTCATGTTGCAAGTAATCATGGGAACTTGATATGTGTTCAATATTTTGATGATATGTATGTTGTGATTCCCTTAGTGGTGTCATGTGAACGTCGACTACATGGCACTTCACCATCTTTTAGCCTAAGGGAATGCATTGTGGAGTAGTTATTAGATGATGGGTTGCTAGAGTGACAGAAGCTTAAACCCTAGTTTATACGCTATTTCGTAAGGGACTGATTTGGATCCATATGTTTAATGCTATGGTTAGATTTTATCTTAATACTTTTCTCGTAGTTGCGGATGCTTGCGAGGGGGTTAATCATAAGTAGGAGGTTTGTTCAAGTAAGAACATCACCTAAGCACCGGTCCACCCACATATCAAATTATCAAAGTAGCGAACACGAATCAAACCAACATGATGAAAGTGACATGGTGAAATTCCCGTGTACCCTCAAGAACGCTTTGCTTATTATAAGAGACTGTTTTGGCATGTCCTTTGCCACAAAAGGATTGGGCTACCTTGCTGCACTTTGTTTACCGTTATTGTTACTTGTCCGTTACAAATTATCTTGCTATCAAACTACCTGTTACCGACTATTTCAGTGATTGCAGAAAAGACCTTGCTGAAAACCACTTGTCATTTCCTTCTGCTCCTCGTTGGGTTTGCCACTCTTACTTATCAAAAGGACTACGATTGGTTCCCTATACTTGTGGGTCATCAGGTATCACAAGCCTCTTGGGTAGGTGCTTACGGTATACTCGGATGACATTGGAGCAGAGGCTATCTGACTTAGATTGTCAAATTGTGGTTAGTGGTCAGAGCAAGAAAGGCACATAGATGGCAATCATTTTGTTGAGCATTTAGGACTTCTGTTTGTGGCCATTAATATTGTAGAAGGGATTGTATATCACCCTATCAAGGTTTCAAAAATGGATTTATATCATCAGGTCTCACTATGAGGGTTTTGTAAGCTTTTGCTGCTTCTCTGGTAACACCCTTTGTTTTGCAGTATGGATTAATCATTGAACTGCATTACTTCTTCGGTTAAGCAAAAATGATCATGATTTAAAAGGTATTTGGTGGAACTTTTAAACATTTACCAACAAGAATTATCAATTTGGTGACGTGAAAATAAAGGCTATCCTAGAATAATGTCATAACACTACAAATAATTTGTGCAAATCTGCATATGAAAATGGGACATTCAAATTTTATTTCTCTGACTGCCCGTAGAAGTTTCCAGCAAACTCCGCATGATTGTTCGGGAAAGATGATCAGATAAACTAGATGGTAAAGCTAAGAACAATGGATATCAACTAAGCATAGGCATACAATTTTTTTGGACATTTTCAGTAAAACTGGTAGCCCACTTCAAGTTAACAAAGATTCTGGGTCCATTTACATCGCTTCATCAATTCTTTCAAGCCTTTTTTTCCACAACTTTCCAGCATCTTACTTTTGCTTCCTTTCTTGACGCCTCCTAGTCCTAGTTCCTGTCAGGGTGTGCTACCAGAAAGTAGATGGTGACCATTCAGTTTCACTACCACAAGCAATTGAAGGAGCCTTCCTTTTTATCTAAAGATGACTAGCAGTGGAATTTTGAAATGCTTTGTGCACAAGTGTCATGGTAATACCAGAGTATTAGGTGTATGTATCTGCCCACCCTTCCCTTGCCATGGTAATACCCGACTTTGAGGCATCGACGCAATCCTGAAGCACTTGTCAGCCTCTTGCTGCCCTTATATGATAGCTCGCGCAATACTATGCATGTTTGTGAAGTTTGCCTATCGTCAGCCAAATGGCCCGCAATGCATTAATTTGTGAGATGCCCTTATGCTTCACTTCCATTTTGGCCAACTCTATCAAGAAATTTGGCTTCATTGAATTGTTGGTGAAGTTTCTTTACTTACTATTCAATGATATTTTTATCTAATACATTTCATATGTAGATACATGCCTTTTTTTGTAATAGAGGCGAAAGTTTTGCCTATACCTATTAATTGTGAAAGGTTTTAGATAGTTTAATTACATCACCCACCATGGGAAATGGCCAAAAGAACAATGAATCTCCCAGTTCAAGCAGTGGCCCAAGTGTTTTGCGCCCACCGCTGCCTGGTTTGCTGCCTCGTTCCTTATTTGCACAGATGATTGATGGAATTGTCGATGTCCCGAAAAACCCTCACACATTCCAAATCTCCCAAAAGACGAGAATGGTGAGAGACCCCATCACCTTCATGCGATGATTAGTATTGCTTTCCATATTTGCCCATTAATTAATTCTCATGGAGATTTCATTTGCCCATTGATTAATGTTTAGTTTTTTTTTTGAAATTTAATGTTTAGGTTGTTAATCCCATTGAAAGACCCAAGAATGATAAAGGACAGGGCTGACTTATGACATGTCTAATTTTTGTTCAGATAACAAGAAAATTGCACGATTGCAATGGCACATAAAAAGTGTCACAAACACTAAGTGCGCAAACACATTTAGTTGGAGGTGAAAATATTTAAAGTATAATCCATGGAAGTAAGCGTGCAACTCACTACCCTTTAGGGTATCCTCTAACCTCTGCCCTCTTTAGTTAGACTAAATGAATAATTTTTTTAAAATATCACATCAGTTCATCTAGTTGAACTAATGACTGTTAGAGGGTACCCTGAGGGTCAAAATTTGCATCCCTACATGAAATCCGGGTGTCCACAATGTTTTTTTTTGGAACAGGAGGATCACCCCCGGCCTCTGCATCAGATTGATGCATGCAGCCATATTATTAAAAGAAATATCCAAAAGGTTTGCAGTCTAATACAAGCTCGCTCGAAGCTTAAAAAATGAAAAGAAGATAAAAGTTGCCACAACCGGCGAAAATAGGTCGAGATGACTAAATACCTAGCCTATTATTGGACCGCCACCCAAACCGGTTGTAGATATCCCGAGGTACCATTTTTCACCGGGTACACCTAGTATCCAAAAGCTCCTTGACTTCCGCAGGAGTGAGTAACGACCACATACGGATCCAAGTAGTGACCCTGATAACCCACAAGTATAGGGGGTCGCAACAGTTTTCGAGGGTAGAGTATTCAACCCAAATTTATAGATTCGACACAAGGGGAGCCAAAGAATATTTGTAAGTATTAGCAGTTGAGTTGTCATTTCAACCACACCTGGAGATTAAATATCTGCAGCAAGGTGATCAGTAGCACAGTAGTATGATAGTTTTGATAGCAGTGGTAACAGTAGTAGTAACGGTAACAATGATAGCAATAATTTTGTAGCAGTTGTAACAGTAGCATCAATAGTAATAACTTAGCGAAAACAATATGTGGAAAACTCGTAGGCATTGGATTGGTGATTTCATTGGATGATATTCATCATATAACAGTCATAACCTAGGGCAACACAGAACTAGCTTCAGTTCATAAATATAATGTAGGCATGTATTCCATAAATAGTCATACGTGCTTAGGGAAAAGAACTTGCATGACATCTTTTGTCCTACCCTCCCGTGGCAGCGGGGTCCATAAGGAAATTAAGGGATATTAAGGTCTCCTTTTAATAGAGAACCGTAACAAAGCATTAACACATAATGAATACATGAACTCCTCAAACTACGGTAATCACCGAAAAGAATCCCAATTATTGTCACCTTGGGGTGTGCGGATCATAACACATAGCAGGTGCATATAACTTGCAAGATCGGATCACGAACATATATATAATGGTGAAAACATAAATGGTTCAGATCTGAAATCATGGCACTCGGGCCCTAGTGACTAGCATTAAGCATAGCAAAGTCATAGCAACATCAATCTTAGAACATAGTGGATACTAGGGATCAAGCCCTAACAAAACTAACTCGATTACATGATGAATCTCATCCAACCCACCACTGTCCAGCAAGCCTACGAAGGAATTACTCACTCCCGGCGGTGAGCATCATGAAATTGGTGATGGAGGATAGTTGACGATGATGAAGACCGAAGATTCCCCTCTCCGAAGCCCCAAATGGGCTCCAGATCTGGCCTCCCCGATGAAGAACAGGAGGTGGCGGCGGCTCCGTATCGTAAAACGCGATGAAACTTCCTCTCCTATTTTTTTCTCTGAAAATAGGAATTTATAGAGTTGGAATTAGGGTCAGCGGAGCCTCGTGGGCCCCACTACCCACCAGGGCGCGCCAGAGGGGGTGGTGCGCCCTGGTGCCTTGTGGGCAGCTGCCCCCCCTCCAGTGGGTCTTGGTTCCAGTATTTTTTATTTATTCCAAAATAATTCTCCAAAAAGTTTCGTCCAATTCCGGGAACTTTTATTTCTGCACAAAAACAACACCATGGTAGTTCTGCTGAAAACAGCGTCAGTCCAGGTTAGTTTCATTCAAATCATGCAAATTAGAGTCCAAAACAAGAGCAAAAGCGTTAGGAAAAGTAGATACGACGAAGACGTATCAGACCCTGAAAATAACCTGCAAAAAAATCTATACGAGTTTTTCTATTAAAAACCGTGTCATTTCTGCAGTTTCATATAGCCCAAAGTACTGCGCATATTCCTATTCGAATATGCCCAGCAGTGTTTAGCTCCACTCCATTTAGGCACGTCCCAAATAACATGTTAATACTACTTGGAGGGCTGACATTAAAGGCTATATGAATCGAGCCGCATAAATTTTTGGCGAAAGGACAATTGAGAAAGAGGTGCTTAATAATTTCATCCTGATCACAAAAACAACATCGTTGACTACCCTCCCATCTTTGCTTTACTAAGTTGTCCTTAGTCAGAATCACCTCCTTGTGAACAAACCACATGAAGACTTTGATTCTTAAAGGCACTTTAATCTTCCAAATATGTAGCAATTTCGGAATTGGACCAGAGTCAATTAAATCTAAAGACATAGATTTCATTGAGGAAATTCCATTAATAGATAGTCTCCAGTGAATCACATCTGGCTCATCAGAGAGTTGAATGTCCATCAACCTCTGCACGAGATGTAACCACGCACCCCATCGGTCTCCTACTAAAGATCTCCCGAACTGGATGTTTAGAGGGACAAACTGTAATACTGTAGCAACATAAGCATCCTTACGATGTACAATATTATAAAGCGATGGATATTGTGCGGCTAAAGGCGCCTCCCCTAACCATGTATCCTCCCAGAATCTAGTCGAATTACCGTTTTCGATGATGAATTTGGTCCTATGGGAGAAGGCTGCTTTCATCCTCATCATCCCCTTCCAGAAAATTGAATCACTGGGTCTAATGGTCATCTAGGCCAAGGTCTTAGATTGCAAGTACTTATTACGCAAAATATGTACCCACGTACCTTCGGTCTCCAATGAAAGCCTGTATAAGCATTTACTGAGCAGACATCTATTCTTTGCCTCTAACTTCTCAATCCCGAGCCCACCCTGGTCCTTCGGTCTACAAATAATATCCCACTTAGTTAGCTTGTATTTTCTCTTCAGTTCATCGCTTTGCCAAAAAAAACCGTGATCTATAGAAGTCTAACCTTTTTCGTACCCCTACGGGTACTTCAAACAAAGGCAATAGGAACATCGGCATACTTGTGAGCACTGAATTTATCAGTACCAGCCACCCACCATAAAACATAAGCTTACCCTTCCAGCTGCTTAGTTTTTTTCTCAAATCGATCTTAAATGCTCTTCCACTCCTTGTTGGATAGCTTGCGATGATGAATTGATATGCCCAAATAGCTAAACGGAAGAGCACTCATTTCACATCCGAACAATTGTTTATAAGCTTCATGTTCATCTTTGTCTCTCCCAAAATAGAACAATTCACTTTTATTAAAATTGATCTTTAATCCCGACAATTGCTCAAACAGGCATAGCACCAACTTCATATTTATGGCCTTTGCGAGATCATGTTCCATGAAATTAATAGTATCGTCAGCATACTGTAGTATGGACACCCAACCATCTACAAGATGGGTACTAGTCCTCCTACTTGGCCATCCTCTTTAGCTCTACCTATCAGAATTGACAACATATCTGCCACTGTGTTGAATAAGATATGAGACATCGGGTCCCCCTGTCTGAGGCCCTTTTGCGTCTGGAAATAATGACCTATGTCATCATTCACTTTAATCCGGACGCTGCCTTTTTGTACACAATGTTGCTGAAATAAGTAATTTGGAAGAGTTTTGGATGTCCTAGAAGCTTTAGACCAGACTATGCTTGCATTGTATCTTACATTCTTAAGAAGTTAGTCCCAATTCTCTCAACATGCAAAGTGTCCACCTCATCGTCCCCACTAAGACCATGCATTTAAGTCTCCTGTCCCATAAGCCATGCAAAATCTGCCACGTAAGCTAACGTCCCCACTAAGGCCATGCATTTAAGTCTCTCTCCCACTAAGCCATACACAATCTGCCACATAAGCGAACTTATGAATTACAATTATTTTTTCATTAGTGTATGCATGTAACGCTGCCACATCATACATGCATATTAGTCATCCTTCACATTTTTGTTCGAAATAATACTTTTAACAGTAATTCAAAAGTTTATATTCTATTTTTAGAGACATTCTTTTATTGATTTTCAAGCATATTTTTTCATTAAATTTTGTTATTTTTAGCAACTATCTACTAGTTTTTTTAGGAAAGTTATCACAACAACGTGCGGGGTATCATCTAGTATTTGATACATCTGGATCAGCACATACTATTGCGCCAACAAAGGAGAATAATTTTTTTGCTACATTTGGACAAAATCTTACATTCTTAAGAAGCTGGTCCCAATTCTCTCAACATGCAAAGTGTCCACCTCATCATCCCCACTAAGACCATGCATTTAAGTCTTCTGTCCCATAAGCCATGCAAAATCTACCACATAAGCAAACGCCCCACTAAGGCCATGCATTTAAGTCTTTTCTCCCACTAAGCCATGCATAATCTGCCACATAAGCGAACTTATAAATTATAATTATTTTTGCATTAGTCTACACATGTAACGCTGCCACATCATACATGCATGTTAGTCATCCTTCACATTTTTGTTCGAAATAGTATTTTTAGCAGTAATTCAAAAGTTTATATTCTATTTTTAGAGACTTTCTTTTATTGATTTTCAAGCATATTTTTTTTTATTAGATTTAGTTATTTTTAGCAACTATCTACGCATTTTTTAACAAAGTTACCGCAGCAACGCGCGGGGTATCAAGTTTGTAGTACCTGGAACAGAAAAGGATATAGATCCCCACATGATAAGAACATTGGATGACCATCATGGCACAACTGTCCATGAGTGAAACTCTGACCTAACATATTAATACAACATTGCTTGAAATGATGTCAACTAGAATGACCCAACATGGCTTGAAATAATGCCAACTTGAATAACCCAACTTAATTGCATCCTAACATATTAAACAAAATCTTGGCTAATCCTAGGATGTCAACATCTTAAAAGTGAGCATTTCAAGCGACAAGAGCCTATGTTAATAGTTTCTAAGGCCTTTTTATGTTTTCATATTTTAGTAGATGAATTTCATGAAGTTTGGCTATGTAGACTTGCATTTACATATAATGTTTTCTATACCTTACATGTTCGTCCTAGGACAATACCTGGGTCCACCACTTAAACTGGTGATGGCCACACTTTATTGAATGAAACATTTGGGTTATTGACATTTTCACATCCTAGACTTCACAAGTTGTATCGCAGACAGAAACTCAATACCGATCACTTGTGCCACTGTAGTTAGTTTGTGAACATGTATTCAGTATCATCAGATGGTATTAAGCCTTTTGGGTAGTTGCTTGCGATATATTGGGATGCCACTGGAGGAGAGGATGGCATTTTTTTGCGGGGAGCAGAGGCTGACCGACTGACCTAGATTGTCAAATTGTGGTTACTGGTTAGAGCATCAAAGGCACATAGACGTCAATCCATTTGTTGAGCTTGCATGATTTTGTCCTCACTAGACTGTAGAAGAGAACGTATATTACCCTGTCAAGGTTTCAAAAATGGATGTATATCATCATCCTGTCATTATGACGGCGTTGTAAGGTCTTATACTTTTTTTGGTAGCAGTCTTTGTTTTGCAGTGTAGCTTAATCTCTGAACCTCATTACTTCCCGGTTAAAGGAAAAAAATATGACGTGCTAACAGATTTTGGTGGAACTCTTAAACATTGGCCAACAAGAATTATCAAGTTTGGTGACCTGAAAATAAAGGCTATCACAAAATAATGTCATAACACTACAAATAATTTGTGTAAATCTGCATGTGAAAATGAGACATTCAAATTTTATTTTTGTGACTCCTGGTAGAATTTTTCAACAAACTCCACATGATTGTTCGGGAAAGATGATCAAATAAACTAGATGGTAAAGCTAAGAACAAAGCAACCGCAAAAAAGGCAAGAACAATGGATATCATCAACTAAGCATCGACATACAATTTTTCAGACATATTCAGTAAAATTGGCAGTCCACTTCAACTTAATATTTTTTTGAATCCATTTACATCGCTTCATCAGTTCTTTCTAATCAAATGTCAAAAATGTGATGATATGTTTTAGGTCTTTCCCTTTGTTCCACAACTTTTGGCCCGATAGATTCACAACGGACTAATGAAGCCTCTTAGGGTCTGTTCAGAACAAAGGGTAGAAAACCGCAGGACTGGGAAAAAACACAAGAAATGGAAAGGAATAGAGGTACAAAACATATGAAAGAAAATCATTGTACTGCCGCATGTGGAATTTCCATTCAGAATAGAGGAAAGCGAATCACATGGAATCAGCTCATAAGGGTCCCATCTAGTGATTTTTAAAATGCTAGAAATATGAGCACTGACAGCAGTACTTGTGCATGTGGGTCCAAACTGTGCACATATCAACTCCACATGGGTCCTAGGTGTATGGTTCGCAGCAGCTCTTCCACTCCATTGCCTCCGGCCAATGTGAAAACATGAGCCACGGTTGGATGCTTTTTCCCCCGTGAAAACGCAGGGGATCGAAACTTTCCACCAGATTGGAACGACCGATTCCTTCGTACCGAACGGATAAAATGCGGAGATTCCATAGGAACGCGTTTCCTATTGGTTTTCCTTTGATTTTCCTATGTATGGAAGAGGGCTTTAGTTTTGCTTTCTTTCTTGATACCTCCTAGTCCTAATTTTGTCAGTGTGTGCCACCAAAAGGTATATGGTGACCATTCGGTTTCACTACTAGAAGCGATCGGAGGAGCCTTCCTTTTCTTCTAGTGATAACTAGTGGTTGGATTTTGGAATGGTTTGTGCAAAAGTGCCATGATATATCAGACTACTGGGCATATGTATCTGTCCACCCTTTCCTTCTCATGTAAATTCACATCAATGCAATCCTGAAGTGCTTCTCAGATTCATGCTGCCCTTAAATAGCATGGTTGTGAAGTTTGGCTATCGTCAGCCAAATGGCCCACAATTCATTAATTTGTGATACACACTTATGCTCCACTGCCATTTTGACCAACTGGATATCATGAAATTTTTCTGCATTTAATTGTTGGTAAAGTTTCTTTACTTACTTATGATGATGCTTTCATATGTAGATACATCTTTTTTTTTGAAATAGAGGCAATTTTCTTTGCCTAAATCTATTAATTATGAAAGGTTTTAGGTAGTTGAATTACACCACCCAACGGGGGGAAATGGCCAAAAGAACAATTAATCTCCCAGTATCAAGTAGTGAACCAAGTGTTTTGCACCCACTGTTGCCTAGTTGGCTGCTTCTTTGGTCATCGTTGCAAGGATGATCGATGGAATTGTCCATGTCCCGGAAAACCCTGGCATATTCCAAATCCCCCAACGGACAAGCATGGTGAGAGACCCCATCACCTTCGTGTGATGATTGGTATTGCTCTCCATATTTGCCGACTAACTTCTCACAGAGATTTCATTTGTCGATTGATTAATGTCTAGGTTGGTAATCCCATTGGTAGACGCAGGTATGGACAGAGGGGGCATACTTATGACGTGTCTATTTTCTTCTTCTTCCAGATAACAAGAAATTGTACCCTTGCAATGGTACATAAAGTTGTTGGAAATATGCCCTAGAGGCAATAATAAAATGGTTATTATTATATTTCCTTGTTCATGATAATTGTCTATTGTTCATGCTATAATTGTATTAACCGGAAACCGTAATACATGTGTGAATACATAGACCACAGCATGTCCCTAGTGAGCCTCTAGTTGACTAGCTCGTTGATCAATAGATGGTTGTGGTTTCCTGACCATGGACATTGGATGTCGTTGATAACGGGATCACATCATTAGGAGAATGATGTGATGGACAAGACCCAATCCTAAGCATAGCACAAGATCGTGTAGTTCGTTTGCTAGAGCTTTTCTAATGTCAAGTATCATTTCCTTAGACCATGAGATTGTGCAACTCCCGGATACCGTAGGAATGCTTTGGGTGTATCAAACATCACAACGTAACTGGGTGACCATAAAGGTGCACTACAGGTATCTCCGAAAGTGTCTGTTGGGTTGGCACGAATCGAGACTGGGATTTGTCACTCCGTATGACGGAGAGGTATCTCTGGGCCCACTCGGTAATGCATCATCATAATGAGCTCAATGTGACTAAGGAGTTAGCCACGGGATCATGCGTTACGGAACGAGTAAAGAGACTTGCCAGTAACGAGATTGAACAAGGTATAGGGATACCGACGATCGAATTTCGGGCAAGTAACATACCGATGGACAAAGGGAATTGTATACGGGAT
The DNA here is from genome assembly GCA_011799875.1 of Thinopyrum elongatum. Classification (NCBI taxonomy): domain Eukaryota; kingdom Viridiplantae; phylum Streptophyta; class Magnoliopsida; order Poales; family Poaceae; genus Thinopyrum; species Thinopyrum elongatum. The sequence goes on from CM022303.1 coordinate 226,940,034, forward strand.
TAATTGGATCCCCGACATCGTGGTTCATCCGATGAGATCATCATGGAACATGTGGGAGCCAATATGGGTATCTAGATCCCGCTATTGGTTATTGGTCGGAGAGGTGTCTCGGTCATGTCTGCATGGTTCCCGAACCCGTAGGGTCTACACACTTAAGGTTCGGTGACGCTAGAGTTGTAATGGGAATTGTATGTGGTTACTGAAAGTTGTTCGGAGTCTCGGATGAGATCCCGGACGTCACGAGGAGTTCCGGAATGGTCCGGAGGTAAAGATTTATATATGGGAAGTCCTATTTTGGCCACCGGAAAATGTTCGGGATTTTTCGGTATTGTACCGGGAAGGTTCTAGAAGGTTATGGAGTGGGGCCCACCTGCATGGGGGGACCCACATGAACGTGGGTAGTGGGGGCAAGGCCCCACACCCCTGGTCAAGGCGCACCAAGATCCCCCCTTAGAAGGAATAAGATCATATCCCGAAGGGATAAGATCAAGATCCCTAAAAAGGGGGATAACAATCGGTGGGGAAGGGAAAGGATGGGATTTCTTTCCTCCCACCTTTGCCAACGCCCCAATGGACTTGGAGGGCAAGAAACCAGCCCCCTCCACCCCTATATATAGTGGGGAGGTGCATGGTAGCTGCAACCCTTGCCCCTGGCGCAGCCCTCCCCCCTCCTACTCCTTCTCCTCCGTAGTGCTTAGCGAAGCTCTGCCGGAGAACCACGAGCTCCACCGCCACCACGCCGTCGTGCTGCCAGAGCTCTCCCTCAACTTCTCCTCTCCCCTTGCTGGATCAAGGAGGAGATGTCCCCGGTCTGTACGTGTGTTGAACGTGGAGGCGCCGTCCGTTCAGCGCTTGAATCGGATCTTCCGCGATTTGAATCGCCGCGAGTACGACTCCATCAACCGCGTTCTTGTAACGCTTCCGCTTAGCGATCTTCAAGGGTATGAAGATGCACTCCCTCTCACTTGTTGCTAGCATCTCCTAGATTTATCTTAGTGACACGTAGGAAAATTTTGAATTATTACTACGTTCCCCAACAAAAGTGTCACAAACACTAATAGCTCACTAACTTGGGAAATGCATTCTTGCTAGAGGAATACCAATGCGGAAGAAGGTAGACATGTAGTATTTATAGATTAACTAATGAATCATAGCAAAATGGACGTTAATACTTATTACCTGCCAACTCTAAACAGGGTTATATTATCTGATCGGCCGTCTACGAAAGTTGGAGGCAAAAAGATTTAAAGTATAACCCATGGAATTAAGCGTGCAAATGGCTACCCTTTAGGATATCCTCTGGCCCCCTTTAGTTGCATAATGTTGTTGAAATGAGTAATTTGAAAAAGTTTTGGATGTATTTGTATAGTACATGGAACAGAAAAGGGGAGCCCACACATGATAAGAATGAATGGACAGCCATACGTGGCGCAGCTGTCCACGAGTCAAGCTCTAACCTATGCCACCCAACATTGCTTAAAATAATATCGACTAGAATAACCCAACTTCATTGCAGCCTAACATATTAAACCAAATTATTTTTCGCGAATACGCAAAGCTTGCATATCTTTCCATTGATAGAAGGAATAGAATGAGTACAATGAGGGATACAACACATGACACGAATGCAGGCAGGCATGAACATGGTGCCCGGAGCAGAGAGACAAGGGATGCTCGGCTCGAATAGAGGATACAACACAACTAAACCTACCAAACCCAAACCAAGAGCGGCCATGCCAAACCAGCAAGAACTCCAACATCACCCGAGCTAATACAACGGACACCGTGAGCAAGCAAGATAGAGCCTTCAAGAAGGAAAACACCGTCGAGACGCCATCGCCATCCGGTCTGGAGAAACCAGACCTAGGGTTTCCCCTGAGCTCGAAGAGGGGCGCAACTTAAGGCCTTGGCAACGCCTCCAAGGAGGAAACGTCACCCTTGGGCGCCACTGTTGCCAGCACCGGCAAGCCGAGCAGAGATCTCTCCCTGGCCTGAAGCTGAGCAATCCCATAGCTGCTGAATCTGGAATCAAAGATGAGGGAGCCGACAATGGTCGGCAGCACCATGGCGGAAGGGGGTTGGCTGGGCTGCACCTATCGTCGGAGGGTGGCACCACCTCCGGACCCACGAGCAACAGATCTAGCAAAAGGAGAAGGCTTTGAGGCGTACTGGGTAGGACAGGCAACGAGGTGCACCATGCGGCGACGTCCAGCAACGCCGGCAAGTTAGGACTGGAGGGACGCAGATCCGAGCTGCCGTGGCCTTAGCCGTCGGGACGTCTACAAGCCAAGTGAGCTGGAAGAGACACAACCTGTTGGGGATATCGTGCGACATATGCCAGGGGGTGGCTTATCATGGATGGGGATAAGAGTACATCGCCGGGCTCTAGAAGCGGGAGTGAGCGAGACCGCATACGCCTGCGAATCTTACCCAGGTTCGGGGTTCTCCTCGGAGATAACACCCCTAGTCCTGCTCTGCGGGGTCTCCGCATGATGACTATGATCAACAAGGTAGCTACAACTTGCTCCTTGAGCTGTTTTGGCTAGAGGAGGGAGAAGGGCAAGGCTAGCTCTGCTCCTCGCTCTACGTGTGTATGCGAATGGCGTGGGTGTTGAACCCTTTGCATGGGTGAGCCTGGGGGGTTTATATAGGCCTACCCCCCAGGGGTACAATGGTAATCCGGTCGGGTGTAGGACCCGACCGTCAGCGGCTCTGGCTGCCGGCTTCACCGCCGACCACTGGGGCCTGCCGCCTAGTGGGCCATGTTGACTGCTTTATACTGTGGCCTCGCCCTCGATGACGAAGGTCTGGTCGAGGGGAACGTGGTTACAGTCCCGCCGCCTGACGGGCGCTCACTGTAGCCATACCCCGTCTCATCTGGTTAATGGTGCACAGACTCCAAGGGGGAGGAGGGCCGCCTGCTAGGAGTCGGCCCTTGTTGCCGCTTGCTGGAGGTTTGCCGCCTTCTGGTGACTCGCGGACAGGTAGGGCCCGCCACCTGCGGGCCGTACCGACCGCCCGTCGTGGGGGCGTGGCCCCCTCTGGCGCTAGTGATGTCACGGACTGCATGGCAATAGTGCCGCACTGGGCGAGGGGTGTCCACCCGGTACACAGCTCTGTGGCCACGTCCCATCCTGGATTCGGGGGTGGCAGGCTGCACTGCAGCCATGCCTTGTCTTGTCGTGGTGATGTGGTGCTGACTTCGAGGGGACGAGGGGCCGTCTGCCAGGAGTCGGCCCCCTCGCGGCCGCCTTCCATGGCCTTGCCGCCTTCTAGCAGCCGGCCTCTTGGACCAGCCGGCCCAAGAAGGCGGTCGTGCTTCCGAAAGGTGTGAGGGGCGCAGCCAGCCCTGATGTCTCAAAATACCATGGGGGACTGATGTGGCTACCCATGGTCATTTACTCCGACAGTAGTCCCTGAAGCTGGTGGGGCACCGCGGCTGAAAAACGAGGAGCCTCAGCAGCTTCCTACTCTGAGTGGTCTGGTAGTTGGGCTTCGTCCGTCTTCTAGAGAGGCCGATTGCCAGGAGCCGGCCAAGGCCAGGCCGGCCGCCTGGCGAGTTCGAATCGTCGTGGCGGAGGCCGGGTAAAGTGCCCACCGGACGACAGGCTTGCCGCCCGTTGCTCGCTCGCCACACGGCGCCAGTAGGCCAGGCCGGCCTGCCAGCCCGCGTGCGCGACGAGACGTTGCCGCAGGCCTGGGCCCGCCACTACAGGGCCTCGGCACGCATGCGGATCCGCTGCGGCCGAGGCGGGCGGTTGCGCTTCCCAGGTGCGATTAATACATGCCATTATGGCGCTGTAACTGCGGGGTCGTGGGGGGAGTGGGCGCAATTAATCTTGCGCCCCCCCACGTCTCGCCCACTCGACTCCGCCGCCAGAGGGCTATAAGTAGGGGGAGGAGGGGGGCGGCAGAACGTACGCGCGCCCTCCTCTCCCCTCTCTTTGCTTTTCTTCTTCCTCTTCTTCTTGTTGTTGCCGCGGCCTCTCCTCTCGCCAGAGTGCTACCGCAGCCCTCCGTTGCCGGATCTCCTCGCGCTGCAGCCACCTTGCGCCGCCGCCGAGCACGGAGCCCATGGCGCAAAGCGGCCGTGCAGGCGACTGGGACGGCTCCAATGTCCACGACGGGCACCTGGAGTTCCTCCGCCAGACGCGGCGACTCCCTCATGCATCGAACGTCAAGGTGCGTGTCCCCCCCGAAAGGGAGATCTCGCCGGCGCCGGATGGCGGCAAGCGCATCGTCTTCCAGTCGCATTTCCTCCGCGGCTTCGGCCTTCCGGCGAGCGGATTCCTTCGCTCGTTTTTGGATTTCTACGAAGTGCAGCCCCACCACCTCACTCCGAATACGGTGGTGCTGCTCTCCGCCTTCGTCACCCTGTGTGAGGGCTACCTCAGCACGCTCCCCACACTCGAGCTGTGGGGAGAGCTCTTTTACCTCAAGCTTGGCACCGCCGCCAAGAACGAGGCGGCCTAGTGCGGAGCCTGCGTCGCGGTGCGGCACACGGGATCCGGGGTCCGCTTCCCAGCTCTCGCCCTGCTGCAGTCGGATAAACTGTGGCAGAAGTCGTACTTCTACGTCGAGAATATCCACTCAACGCGGGACTACGTCAACCTGCCGGCCTACGCAGCCGGCCCGCCTGTTGGGCCTTGCACCAACTGGAAGTTCTGGCCGAGAACCCTGTCGGCCGCGTGCTCCACCACGCTCCTCCGGCTCCAGGAGATGAAGTCGTCGGAGGGCCTCAAGGCCTCGGACTTGCTGGCCGCGTTCGTGAAGCGCCGAGTGCTGCCCCTCCAAGCCCGGCCTCACTTGATCAGCGACATGAGTGGGCGCCGGGACCCGGGCCGGCTGTCCACCAAGGTGATGCCGAACGTGGAGGTGGTCCGCATGGTGAACTTCTTCTCCGACTGCAAGCTGTCAGAGACGGAGTGGCAATTCGGCAAGCCGCCGTACAGCCGGGCCAACCCGCCGGCTCCGGTACGTGTCCTTATTCTTTTTTTTTCTTTGTTCGTCCGGGTTCTTTCTTGCCGCCTGACCAGTCGGCCTTGATGCAGCGCTTCCCGGGCCAGACAACCACTGACACGCCGGCCCCGGGACACCAGTACATGGCGGACCGGTCGGTGAGCGACGTGGACGACCCCGACTTGGGGGCGGCCGCTCAGGAGGAGGACGACGCCATAGGCGGCGGCGGCGAGGGAGCAGGCGGCTCCTTAGGAGGCGGCCTCGGGGATTGGCCGAATGACGACGAGGAGGACGAAGAGCCGCGCCGTGCCCATGGGGCTGACAGGGCGGGCACCAGCTCCTCGGCCGCGCCGACTGCAGCAGTCGGCACGCCGAAGCGCCGGGCCGACGCCGGGTTGTTCGGCAGCCGGCTCAAGAAGGCCAGGACCTCGACCGCCACAACCAAGCGGCAAGAGGCTGCCACGAAGGCGGCCCTCTTCCAGAAAGCCCCAAAGCGGCTCCCGCTGGTGTCCGCGTAAGTGCCTTGTCCTTTCTTGCACCTTTTTTTGCGTTTGCTTTTCTTCTATCTTTGCGATCTTTTTATTCTCTTCCTCCTTTGGCGCGCAGCACCCCACTTTCCTTGTCGCGAGCCCCGTCTGGCTAGGTGATCGGGGCGGCAGACGACTTCGCGGGCCCCCACCGCGTGGATCCGCTCGCCGCCCTCCAGGAGGCGACGGAGAAGAACGTGCGGGAGGCGCGAGAGGAGCGGGAAGCTGCGGCCCGGGAGAAGGCGGAGGCCGACGCGGCGGCCGAGGCTCAAGCCAACGCCGCGGCCAAGGAGCAGGCGGACACGGCCGCCAAGGTGCAGGCGGAGGAGGCGTCCTGCGGCCGGGCTCTGGAGTCCACCGGTCCGCAATCTACGGAGCCTGTGGTGCTGGAGGTCCCGGCTCCGACTGGAGGGGCCGACGATGGCCAGCCAGTCCAAGAGAGGGGAGGGGACACTCTTATCCCGGAGGCGAAGGTGCCCCTGCGCACACCGGCTACCGACGCCCAGGGCAGTCAGCCTGACGCGCCGCTGGTGCCGCCAGCCAGCGGCGAGTTGGTGGTGGGTCCGACTCCTGCAATCCGTATCCCGGTGCGTCGGCGTGTGGGGAGGGCGGCCTCAGCACCGCGGCCGTTGGAGGTCGGGGCCGCTAGCTCGTCGGCCCCCAACGCCGAGGCTACCAGCGCCGTCCCACCGGATTGGAGTCTGGGGGTGGTACGGGTGTTTTGAACGCGGCCTCGCAGGAAGTCCTGGCCCGGTTCAACGCCCAAGGCGCCGCTCTCCAGCAGTACACGCAGGAGTTCCTGGTGACGCGGGCGGCCGTCCGGGTACGTTTCTTGTTTTCGCTTCTTTGTAATCTTCCGTGGGGGCGCGCCAGCGCACCCACTGGGTGTAGCCCTCGAGTTCCGGGCCAGCTGCTGAGCAGGCGGTTCGGAACTTCAGGTCAAGCTCTGAGTACTGACTCGTTACCTTCTTTTGTTGTCTTTGTTGCAGGATTACCACAACATCCGTGCGGCCGCCTATAACTCTCAGCTCCAGGAGCTGACCAAGCGGACCGCCGATCTGACGAAGAGCCGAAGTAAGTACTTGGTCTTCTTCCTTGCGGGGTCGCGTCAGCGCACCCGCTGGGTGTAGTCCCCGAGATTCGGGCCGACTGCTGAGCAGTAGGGCCGGATCTCCCGGCAACTACTTTCCATTGGTGTTGATGATTTTCTTTTTTCTCCATTTTGGCAAAGGCCGCCGCAGATCTGCGGCAATGCCTGGGCGAGGCCGAGTCCGCGCTCCATACCAAGGAGCAGGAGCGCAGCCAGGCGGCCCAGGAATGCGACCGCCTGGCCAAGGAGCTGGCGGACCAGGCGGAGCGGCACAAGGCGGAGCTCCAGAAGCTGAAGGAGGAGGAAGACTCCCTCAAGGTCGAGTTCGAGACTCAACGCTCGAACTGGGCCGAGAAGGAGAGACTCCTGACCGACGGCTACGGCGAAATCGAGGACATGATTGATGGTAAGTTACTTCTTCTTTTGAACAGTCGTCGACTGCAGCAGGAGTCGGCCTTTGGCTTCTAATCTTTGATCTTCTTCTTGTGCAGAATACTTTCCCGGTCACTCCGTCGCCGTCAGCCAGGCCATCGAGGCGCGTCGTGACATGCGGAGGAAGGCGGGCACGGACATTGCGCCCAGCGCGCCCCGGAATCTCGGCGAGCATCTTCTGGCCGTCAAGACGCGCCTGCAGCCGGCTCACAGGATGCTTCGTCGCCTGCAGCGCGCCGGGGCTCAGGTGTTGGCCGCCTTTTGGCCCGACGCTCAAATTCCACGCACCCCCAGTCGGACTGTCGACTGGCTGGAGGTAGCAGTCAGCCACTTTGAGGCTTGGAAGGGCGCCGCGGCTCGGGCGGTTGCGCGGACGGCCTTGGAGTTCGCCAAGGCGTGGTATCCTGGGCTGGACCTGGCCCAGCTGGCCACCTTCCGGCAGGAGGCCGGACTGGAGCTGGCGGCGGTGGGCCCTGCGCTTACTCAACGTGCGGCGGCGATCACCGAGTACGCCAACACCACCGTTTTCATCCCCGAGCTGGACGAGGAAGGCACTGAGGTGTCGCCCAGCTGGTTCGGGCTGAACCCGGGGGATGCGGGGGACTCGGCAGAAGAGATCGCCTCCAGCGACGAGGGCGAGGACGAAGAGGACGAGGACGGCGAAGACGACGCACCGGACGATGGAGCGGACAGCCGGCCTCAGCCCGACCAAGCCTCGACCAACGAGCCGCGTGCTACCGCACCGACTGCTGCCGGGAGCGGTCAGGCCGAGACCCTTCAGTCGGCCGCTCCATCATCCGGCGCCGCTGCCTCTGCCAACCCGTCGGACCCGCCTGCTGCTCCCCTGGCCTAGATGGCCACGTCATCTTATCTTTTCCTGTTCTTGTAATCTTTTGAACAAGCAAGTAAATTCGCCCAATTCCACCCGCTGGGGGTGTATTCAAACTTTGTTGAATGCTGGCTAAGAGCTTTTGCTATGTAAATTAATTTTATTCGCACAAGTTGTACTCTGCCGGGTTCTGACTTGGTCTTGCTTTTCTGCTCTTTTAAGGCTTTTTCCTTTGCTGCCTTCCTTTGGCTACCGTACTGCCAGCCGGACAGCCGCTCTGCGGTCTATGGCTGAGTCTGGTACTTGGCCGTTTTTAGGAAGACAAGTACTTTGGCCGTTTAGAACGTAGCGAGTCAAGTGAGAAGCTGGTCGGCCAGCTGCTCAGCAGCCGGATGGCGAGGCGAGGAGCCTGGTTTAGCCTATGTTGATGCTTTTTTCCTTAGTCATTTTTCGTGTGGACACCGTTTCCTGCCTTTAGCTCTTGCCAGCCGGACAGTCGCTCTGCGAGCTGCGGCTTAGGGTAAGAGAGGGCTTAGATGTCGGCACACTACTTGTCCGACTGCAGGTGGCGCCAACATAGGACAAGGCGGCGAGCACCCGGGCCGACTGGTCGGACCCGGTGCCAGGCGGAGGAATGAAACAACACACTCTCAGGCATAAGCTTATCGTACAGATAAAAAGGGTAGCCCCCGAGTGCTCCTCGAGGGACCCGATGCCTTCACTCTTAATACGAAAGGTAGCGTGGTACATACTGCATTAACTGTAAAATCTTCGGAGGAGATTTGCGTTCCACGGGCGCTCTGTTTCCTTGCCGGAATCATCCCTCTTGCGTGCCCTGGGCTTCTACGCGTCGATGAGGTAGTAGGAGTCATTGCCCAAGGCTTTGCTGATGACGAAGGGTCCTTCCCAAAGGTCCCCCTCTTGGAAAGATCGTGGCTTGACCTTCCGGCTGTGGTAGCGGCGTAGGGCCTGCTGGTAGATGGCGGACCGGCTGAGTGACAGCAGCCGGCCTTCTTCCAGCAGGTCGACACCGTCTTCTCGCGCCTCCTTTGCCTCCGCCTCTGTGTACATGGTGACGCGAGGCGAGTCAAACTCGATGTCGGTTGGGATGACGGCCTCGGCCCCGTACACGAGGAAGAAGGGAGTGAAGCCGGTCGATTTGTTCGGCGTGGTCCGGAGACTCCAGAGGACGGCCGGTAGCTCCTCGATCCAGCAGCCGGCCGAGCGCTCCAGCGGCTCGACCAGTCGGGGCTTGATGCCGGACAAGATGAGGCCGTTTGCTCGCTTGACTTGGCCGTTTGACTGCGGATGGGCAACGGACGCTAAGTCCAGTAGAATGCCCTGCGTCGCGCAGAAACGGGCCAAGGCGCCTTTGGCAAAGTTTGTGCCATTGTCGGTGATGATGTTGTGGGGTATGCCGTACCGGACGGTGATATCTGTGATGAAGGTCACCGCAGTCGGACCGTTCAGCTTCTTAATTGGCTTTGCTTCAATCCACTTGGTGAATTTATCCACGGCGACCAGCAGATGAGTCATGCCGCCGCGTGCTGTTTTGAACGGGCCCACCATGTCCAGCCCCCAGACGGCAAATGGCCAAGTGAGGGGGATGGTCTTGAGTGCAGAAGCCGACAGGTGTTGCTTGGAGCCGAATTTCTGGCACCCTTTACACTTCTTGACCAAGTCCTTGGCATCGTCCAAAGCAGTCGGCCAGAAGAATCCATGGCGGAAAGCTTTGGCGACGAGGGATCTAGAGGCCGCGTGATGGCCGCATTCGCCTTGATGGATGTCTCTGAGGATTGCCTTGACTTTTTCTGGCTCAACGCAGCGCTGGAAGACGCCAGTCACGCTGCGTCTGACAAGCTCTCTGTTCACTATCGTGTATGCTGCTGCCCGGCGTTGCACTTGTCGGGCCAAGATCTCGTCGGTTGGTAGCTCTCCGTTTACCAGGAAGTTGAGGATGGGCTGCACCCATGATGGTGCTTCGACCACTGTCATCACGGCCACTGGGACCAGGGCGGTTGGGTTGGGAGGAGGCGGGTTGGAGTCGGCCGCCGCTTGTTGTGTCGTTGAAGTTCCCGGGCCGACTGCTGTAGCCCCCGGGCCGGGTTCTGAAGTCCCCGTGCCGGGTGCAACTACTGCAGTCCCCGAGCCGCCTGCCGACGTCCCAGGGCCAACTGCCGCAGCCCCTGGGCCGGGTTCTGAAGTCCCCGGGCCGGGTGCGACTGCTGCAGTCCCCGAGCCGCCTGCCGAAGTCCCGGGGCCAGCTGTTGCATCCCCCGAGTTGGATCCGACTGTTTCGGGAGTAGCTGGCATGAAGATGGACTCTGACTCCGGCGATGGTTTGGACGGCTTGCGGAGGTATTGGAGGGAGACGCCGGCTGGTATCGCTTGGCGGGTGGAGCCAATCCGTGCCAGGGCATCAGCTTGCTCGTTCTCGGCTCGTGGCACGTGAAGGAACTCACACCCGTCAAAGTATCCACTGATCTGCTGGACGAGGAAACGGTAGCTCGCCATGTTTGCATCCTTGGCGTCCCAGTCGCCAGACGACTGCTGGACTACCAAGTCCGAGTCGCCGTAGCACAGAATCCGGCGAATGCCAATTTCTTTGGCCAGTCGGAGCCCGTGGACGAGTGCCTCGTATTCGGCCACGTTGTTGGAGGCGGTGAAGTGAATTTGTAACGTGTACTTGAGCTTGTCGCCTTTGGGAGAGGTTAGGACGATGCCGGCTCCCAGACCGGTGTGCATCTTTGAGCCATCAAAGTGCATTCGCCAATGGGTAGAATCCGGCGCCGGCGGCAGGTACTGGGTCTTGGCCCAGTCGACGAGGAAGTCGGCCAGCGCTTGGGACTTGATGGCGGTGCTGGGCTGGTAGAGGATGGTGTGGGGAGCTAGCTCGATGGCCCACTTGGCCACCCGGCCTGATGCATCTCTGTTGCCTATGATCTCAGCAAGTGGGGCGGTGCAGACAACTGTGATGGAGTGCTCTTGAAAGTACTGCTTGAGCTTCTTGGCGGCAAAGTATACGCCATAGCACATCTTCTGGTAGTGGGGGTAATTTTGCTTGGAGGCCGACAGCACTTCACTCAGGTAGTAGACGGGCCTCTGGACTGGCTGTGCCTTGCCGTCTTCCGGGCGCTCGACCACGATGACAGTGCTGACCACCCGGCTGGTGGCGGCGATGTAGAGGAACATGGGCCCCTTAGCAGCCGGAGCCGCCAGGACAGGCGGCGTAGTCAGCATTTTCTTGAGCTGGAGGAAGGCCTCGTCCGCCTTGTCGTTCCACTCGAAGTGAGTGGTTTTCTTCATTAGCTGGTATAGGGGAAGAGCCTTCTCGCCCAGCCGACTGATGAAACGGCTGAGGGATGCCAAGCACCCGGTGAACTTCTGGATGTCTCATAGCCGGGTGGGCCTCTCCATCCGCTCAATGGCCTTGATCTTCACAGGGTTGCACTCGATGCCGCATTCTGAGACAAGGAAACCAAGGAGCTGGCCGGCTGGGACTCCGAAGACACACTTTTCTGGGTTTAGCTTGATTTGAAAACGGCCCAGATTATCGAAGGTCTCCTTGAGATCCTCCAGGAGGGTGCCATGCTTCTCCATCTTCACCACAATGTCGTCTACACAGACGTGGGCATTTCTGCCGAGTTGCTTGAGGAGGCACTTCTGCATGCAACGCTGAAACGTGGCACCGGCATTTCTCAGGCCGAATGTCATGGTCAGGTAGCAAAACGCTCCGAATGGTGTGATGAAGGCGGTCTTCAGCCGATCGGCCGGGTTCAGCTTGATCTGGTGGTAGCCAGAGTAGGCATCCAAAAAACTCAACAGCTCGCATCCGGCTGTGGAGTCAATCACTTGGTCTATCCGAGGCAGAGCAAACGGATCTTTGGGGCAGGCTTTGTTGAGGCTGGTGTAATCAATGCACATGCGCCAGTTGTTGTTCTTCTTCAGTACAAGGACTGGGTTGGCAAGCCATTCTGGAAAGAACACTTCTATGATGAAGCCGGCCGCCAGAAGCCGGGCGATCTCTTTACCAACAATTCTTCTCTTCTCTTCTGACAGGCGGCGAAGGGGTTGCTTAACTGGTTTTGCATCTGATCTGACGTGTAGTTTGTGCTCGGCGAAATCCGTCGGAACACCCGGCATGTCCTTGGGAGACCATGCGAAGATGTCCCGATTCTCAAGGAGGAAATCGACGAGCTCGCTTTCCTATTTGCTGTCGAGATGGGCCCCTATGACAGCGAACCTCTCGGGGTGCTCAGGGTCCAAGGGAATCTTCTTGGTTTCTTTGGCCGGCTGGAAGGAACCCTGGGCCTCTGACTCCTTGGGATCTGGTGACAGGTCCGGCTGCTTGCTGGCCATGGCCACAACCCGATCAAGGAGCCGCCTTTCTGCAGCGACGACAAGGGACTCGGCCAGCCGACTGCTGGCAGTAGCACATGTGGCCGACTTCTGGTAGTCGCCGGCTACGGTGATAATGCCCTTGGTGCCCGGCATCTTCATCTTGAGGTAAGCGTAGTGTGGCACCGCCATAAACTTGGCCAGAGCAGGCCGGCCAAGGAGCGCATGGTAGGGGCTCTCCAGGTCCACCACCTCAAACCAGATTGGCTCGCGGCAGAAGTGCTCTTTGTCTCCGAAGAGGACATCTATCTTGATCTTGCCGATTGGAGAGCAGGAAAGGCCAGGTACAATGCCATGGAAGACAGTTCGGCTGGGCTGGAGCTGCTTCTCCTTGACGCATAGCTTCTCCAGGGTGTCACGGTAGAGGATGTTGATGCTGCTACCGCCGTCTATCAGAACTCGGGAGAAGCGACAGGATCGCCGCTCCGTTGAAAAGGTGGCATCCAGCACCAGGGCGTAGGAACCCGGAGAAGGCATCACCTCCGGGTGGTCAGCGCGGCTCTAGCTGATGGGCCTCTCGGACCAGTGCATGAACTCTGGGACCTCAGAAGCGACCGTGTTCACCTCGCGGTGCTGCTGACGCCGGCTGTGCCTGTCGTCGGCCACACTGGTGAAGACGACGTAGGCTCCATGTTCTTCGGGGAATTCATCTTGGGTTGCGCCGATGGGGCGGTCCGCCGGCTGCTGAGGAGGCGGAGCCGGCGGGCCAGCAGGCGGAGGGGGCAGTCCTTCGCCTTTGGCAATGCGGGTGAGCCAGTGGCACTTCAGGGTGGTGTGATTGGACGGCTTCGCGCCGCTGTGGAACTTGCAGGGAGCATCAAGGGTTTGCTCGAAGGAGAAGGCGGGCAACCAAGCAGGCTTGCCGCCTTTTTAACGCTTGGGGTCGGGCTGCCCTTCCGGCTGTTGGTCATCAACTGCTGGCACCTGCCGGCTGGTGGAAGCCGGCTGCTGGGCCTTGCCTTGTTGTCGTTTGACTGCTGGCGCCGGCTGGAGTCGCTAGCAGGCGTCTGAGGGGCCGGAGGGAGCATCTTTCTAGACGCGTCCACTCGAAGCTCCGACTTCATGGAGGAGTCGGCGGTGGCGTACTTGTCCGCTATGATTAGCAGCTCGTCGAGTGTGGCCGATTCGTCGCAGAGGAGTCGGTGCTTGAGTAAGGTGCCCTCTCGGCACCCGGTAGTGAAGTACTCTATGGCTTGCACCTCATGCACCCCTTCGCAGGAGTTGCGTAGTTCGGCCCATCGCGTCAAGTACTCGCGGGTGGACTCGGTTGGGCCTTGGATGCACAGGGAGAGCTGGCGAGGCTTGGGCGGCCGCTTTTAGGTGCTGGTGAAGTTGCGGATGAAAACTTCGGTAAAGTCCAGCCAGCTGTTGACGCTGTAGGGCTTGAGGCTATTCAGCCATGTCCAGGCCGTGCCCTGGAGCTTGAGTGGAACGTACTTCACGACAACGCGCTTGTTGCCGTTTGCTATGCTGACGGCGGTGGAGTAGTCAACCAGCCAATCCTCCGGCTTCACGGAACCGTTGTACTTGGGAGTGTCTCGAGGAAGCGAGAACCCTTTGGGGAAGGGCTCGTCGCGAATGCGAGGGCCGAAACAAGGCGGGCCGATCGCATCTTCTTCTTCTAACACCAGGGATCGAGCCAAGCGGTCGATCCGGTAGCGGGCGTCGTTCTCTCCGACTCCTTCACGGGGACCCAGCCGGCCTCCGAGAGTCGGATGCTCAACGGGCGGTGGGGAGGCGCGCCTCTCCCTGCGCGGGGGAGGCGGACGATCGTCCCGCCGTTCTACTGCTCGTGGGCGGCCGTCTTGGTCGCGCTCGATGGTGATGCGTGTGCGGCTGCGGCTAACAGCCGGCTCTTGGTCTCCTCGGTCGCGGGCGCCGCCCGTCGGCGTCCGGGAGGTCGCGCCGTGCTCTCGGCGAGGGGGAAGGTTCCCGGCCTGCAAGCCGGGTTCCGCCGCGCGGCGGCCGGCTTCTTGCTGCGCGGCGGCCGCGTCGATGAGCTGTTGGACGCGCTCCGTCATGCAGCGACGCTCGTCACCCTCCAGGCGGTCCAGCTCGTCTGCTGCCGCCTGGGCGGCGCGTAAGTTCTCCATTGGCGTGGCGTAGACTGGGCGATCGGCCCCCAGCATGCTGGCGATGGCCGCGCCGCGCTGCCGGACCGTACCCGCGTGGCTGGGTTCGCCAGCAGCCGGCATGCCGCAGACGGCGTGGTCGATCTCGCGCTGGTAGGCCTCGGTGAGGCGTCTCATGGCTGCCAACTTGTTGGCGCTGTCGAGGAGTGCGACGCGGCACGCCTCCAGCGTTTCACCGTTCGCACCGGGTGCCACGGGTGCGGACAGGTCTCGCATTGCCGCCCGCAACGGGTCCCGGTCGGCCTCGTCGGGGGCTCCATCGTGGCTGATGACCAGCACCTCGGCGACGGTGCTGGTGCCGGTGTTGCTGTCAGCAGCAGGGAGCGGGTCGTCGAAGATCACTACGTCACCGGGGAAGGTATCAGAAGGCGCGGCGTCGGCGTCGATGACCACGTCGACGGGTGGGTCGGTGGAGCCGACGGACTCCAGGTCAGAGGCCGACTCGTTGACGATGTGAAGCTTGCCGAGGGGGTCGACAAGGCAGCTCTCGGAGCTGGCTGCGCCCGCGTTGGGTGCGGGCTCGTCGGAGAGGCGGATCCCGCCGACGAGGTCAGCGAGGCAGCTCACGGCGTAGGTGGCATCCACGCCACGCAGTGTGTCGGCGCGAACGCCGTCGGGCGTGCCGGGCTAGCTGCGCTCGCCAGGAAGGAAGAGGGTTCCCGTCCAGAACGTGTTTCCGGGCGACGGTGCACCTTGCCCCACGGTGGGCGCCAAATGTCGGGGATATCGTGCGACATATGCCAGGGGGTGGCTTATCATGGATGGGGACAAGAGTACGTCGCCGGGCTCTAGAAGCGGGAGTGAGCGAGACCGCACACGCCTGCGAATCTTACCCAGGTTCAGGGCTCTCCTCGGAGATAACACCCCTAGTCCTGCTCTGCGGGGTCTCCGCATGATGACTATGATCAACAAGGTAGCTACAACTTGCTCCTTGAGCTGTTTCGGCTAGAGGAGGGAGAAGGGCAAGGCTAGCTCTGCTCCTCGCTCTACATGTGTGTGCGAATGGCGTGGGTGCTGAACCCTTTGCATGGGTGAGCCTGGGGGGTTTATATAGGCCTACCCCCCAGGGGTACAATGGTAATCCGGCCGGGTGTAGGACCCGGCCGTCAGCGGCTCTGGCTGCCGGCTTCACCGCCGACCGCTGGGGCCCGCCGCCTGGTGGGCCATGTTGACTGCTTTATACTGTGGCCTCGCCCTCGATGACGAAGGTCTGGTCGAGGGGAACGTGGTTACAGTCCCGCCGCCTGACGGGCGCTCACTGTAGCCATACCCCATCTCATCTGGTTAATGGTGCACAGACTCCAAGGGGGAGGAGGGCCGCCTGCTAGGAGTCGGCCCTCCCTTGTTGCCGCCTGCTGGAGGTTTGCCGCCTTCTGGTGGCTCGCGGACAGGTAGGGCCCGCCGCCTGCGGGCCGTACCGACCGCCCGTCGTGGGGTCGTGGCCCCCTCTGGCGCTAGTGATGTCACGGACTGCGTGGCAATAGTGCCGCGCTGGGCGAGGGGTGTCCGCCCGGTACACAGCTTTGTGGCCACGTCCCATCCTGGATTCGGGGGTGGCAGGCTGCACTGCAGCCATGCCTTGTCTTGTCGTGGTGATGTGGTGCTGACTTCGAGGGGACGAGGGGCCGTCTGCCAGGAGTCGGCCCCCTCGTGGCCGCCTTCCATGGTCTTGCCGCCTTCTAGCAGCCGGTCTCTTGGACCAGCCGGCCCAAGAAGGCGGTCGTGCTTCCGGAAGATGTGAGGGGCGCAGCCAGCCCCGATGTCTCAAAATACCATGGGGAACTGATGTGGCTACCCGTGGTCATTTACTCCGACACAGCCACTCGGTCCTGAGGCCGGAGCTGCCCAGCAGAGGACTCCGTCGGCAGCGAAACCGGAGAGACGCGGGCCCGAGACCGCCGGGGCCGGGACAACTCCAACAAGGACCCACTGCAAGATGTCTCGTGTCAACCATAACCACATAAGCATCGTTGCCTTCGTCCGAGAGCCGTCACCGTGGCTTGGGGAGAGGGAGCGCTGCCGGAGACGAGGGGGCCGCCTACACAGGGAAGGCCGCAGGCCGCGAACACCCCCGCAACCGGCCGCAGGTCCCACACCCCACCCATGGCCGGCAGCAGCAACAACAGAGGCTGGGCCGTGCCGCCACGAGGGGTGGGGAAGGCTGCAGGGGATGTCATCCATGGCCATGGCCAGGAATGCCGGATCCACTCCCGGACCGGCAGGCTCAGGCAGCAGCTGGAGAGGACGCCCAAGAAGCGCCGGGGAGGGATCCCGGGGTTGAGGGCGGGGGAGGGGGCGGTGGCACCAGCGACGGCCGATGGAGCCCGGGGACAGGAGGCCGCGGCCAGCTCGGAGCAGCGGGGGACCGGATCCGGTAGCGCAGCACAGCCCGGGACACCGCAGCCTCGCCGGAGGGGGCATCCGCCGCCAGGGGGAAGGGGGCGCGAGGCAGAGTGGGGCGGTGGTGGGGAGCGCGGGCGGGAGGGTTGGGGGCATGAGAGACCAGATTCGCCCCGCCGCCACCTTCCTGGGGCCCCGGCGCGGCTTCGCCGGCCGGCCCTCCAGCGGTGGTGATGTGAGGGAGGGCGCCGGAGGTGGCCGCTAGGTGCGGCGGCTAGGGTTCCCCCCGTGCCGCCAGCGGAGGGCGACATTCATTAAACAAATTCTGGCTAACCCCAGGATGCCCACAAGTAAACAATGGCCATTCTTCTTGGAAAGTTTCGGCGAGCAAAACATAGAGATACTGGTGTGGCGGGATTTATGGATATGCTGATAAGGATGGTGAACCTAGTTGTAGGCGCAGGTAGTTTGCATCATTATTTCCCGATGCCTCAAAGTCCCATGCTCTCATACTGAACCTTGCTTAGAATTGTTTGCTTTTTTTTTCCCTTTTTCTTTTCTTGCGAGGATAGAATTGTTTGCGTTACCAGCATTGATAAGAATGGTGGACCGGTTGTGGGCGCAAGTAGTTTGCATCATTATTTCCAGATGCCTCAAAGTCCCATGCTCTCATACTGGACCTTGCTTAGAATTGTTTGCGTTTTTTTTTTGCGAGCATAGAAATGTTTGCGTTACCATGACACTTTGTATTGGGATAACTGCATACATACATGGAGACCGGGGTATGTATATATGTGTGTGTTTGGTATTCACTCTTAAATAGAAGTATTGTAATAACTCTCACTTGATTCGGGATAAATAAAAAAATGCTATCGTAGAGTAGACATGAGACACGAAGTAGTCGCGGAGCACGGATGCAAGCCGCGTTCTGGCCGGCCACGGTTTCCCCTGCCGAAACGAATTCCAAGAATCACGCTAGCGTGACCCGATCGGATCCGATCAGAGAACAACGATAAAACCAGTAGTAGGCGCTATCGGTACGATCGATCCGCAAAAGATATAGATCGGATATTATTTCCCTATCTGTCTTCAACCTTCTTCGTGCCGATCGCATCATGGGCGCCTGCTTCACCAAGGCACGCAGACGCATCCCTTCTTCACCTTGGCCCGACCTCCCACCGGAGGTTGCGGGGCTCATCCTCTGCCGACTGTCGTCGTACGCCGACCGCCTCAGCTTCCAGGCCGTCTGCCACCAATGGCGAGTCGCCGCGCAGCAACAGCGGCCGGTGCTGCCGCCGGCTCTGCCGTGGCTCCACCAGCGCATGGACACCTACCAAAGCCTGCCGGCGATGCTTGCTGCGTAATCCTTTCTCCGGCGCCACCGTGCACATACCGTGGCGCTCCATCGACGGCCACGAACGGCCCCTCATGGAGTTTATCGCCAAGCTGATCGTGTGCTCGCCTGAGCTCGTCGCGGCGCTGGTCTTCGTGCCGAGCGGGGTCGCGTTTTTCCGGCCGGGCGCTGGCTTCTCGTGGTCGTTTAGCCCGGCGGCTGATAGTTATAGAACGTACAAGGACATTGCCTTTTTCCATGGAAATCTGTACGCTCTCAACACGAGAGGGGAGCTCTTCCTTCATCACCATGACTTGGCTCGCCAAGTCGAGCATGTCATCAAGACACCGCCTCTGGCGACGAAATTCAGTGAGCTTCCCGACGATTGTCGATCCTTCACCCAGCACCTAGTTGTGTCGTCATCATCTGGCAAGCTACTGATGGTGCGGTGGGGAATTGATCCTCCTAATTATTACGGGGTAAAAAAGACGGCAATTGATCATGGCATCAGGTTGGACGTGTTCGAGGTAGATTTTGAGAAAAAACAGTGGTCGGAGGTCAAGGACTTGGGTGACCAGGTTCTCTTCATTGGCAGAACAGGCTCTAGGTCGATTTGTTCGTCCCATCACGATGAAAGATTTCGAGGGAACCGTGTGTTTATTTTGGGCCTTGAATGGAATCAGACAGCCTACCATGCGCATGGTAGCTCTATGTGCAATATTAATCATGTAACTCCCAGCTATCTTGTGTATGACGTCAAGAGCGGCACAGTTACTGCAGTTTCACTGGACGATGCACCGCCTTCTTATGAATCCGTGTCCGAATGGCTCTTCCCTTGTGACTGAGAGATTCACTACATATATACTACTGTATGTACTAAATCAAAGTTAAGTTTTAAGTTTACTTCTATTTTGGTTCAATATTAGTTTTTGTGATAAACAATTTAGATATATACTTCCCTTCGCAAAACTGTATGGTGACAATGAAATTATTCTGTGTGAATTATTTGTAAATTTTTTTGTTGTGGTCACTAGTCAACTTCCTCAGTCAATCTTTCTTTATTTGAGAAAAAGGTACTCAAAAGGTATCTTAGATCTAATAATTATCAAAGAAAATGGTAGTCATCAATACCAAGAAAAGACTACTGGACGCGTGTGGCAAACAATTTCGCCCTGACTTTTTTTATGGCAACTTTAGTTACCCGAGGATGACAACTTTAGTTGTGAAGCATGTCAACTTTCTGTTTGGATGGCAAGTTTTAATTTTTTTTAGGTTTCATTTTTTTGGATGGTATTTTAGTTGTAAGCACGGCAGGACGGTGTTACTTCGTGCCACACATGTGGCACTTATCATTTGAGAAGATAATATTACATTAAAACTCATAGGAGCATTTTTTCTTGGATGGTACATCGTCCGACAAGGATTAAAAATTGCGCCCAACCAAAAGTAACAAAAAGCACACCTGCCCTCGCCATACGAGGCTTTTTTTAAGGAAGGGCCTTTTAAAGATTTTGTGGCTTTTCCCTCGTGACAGAGAGATTCACTACATATATAGTGTGTACCACTTCTCAGTTGAATTTGAGTTTATATATCATGGATACTTCTGTTTTGGTTCAATTTTATTTTAAACCGAGGCAGAAGATTTGCTTCATCCATTAATTCAGAGAGAAAGATTTCATAGTATTACATCGGCTCCACATCATAGCCCGTCATTACAACACCATCAATAAAAAAAGGATTACTCTCGTGGCATGATGGCGCTCAGGTGCCTAGCCCCTGCGGTGATCCAGAGTCTGGCCTTGTCCTGGATGAGCTTGAGTATGTAGAAGGGGGGCGCGCGGGGAGGGGTGGGTGGGTGTGGAATTCTTTCGAAACACCCTACCATTTCTCTCGTTCCAAAGGACACAACAAACAAGCATGGTGAGGGAAGCCATAGCCTTCCGGTGTGCGGTATTGGGCTTCGACATATTGGTCCACCAACTCTTAGTACTACGCTTCGTTTCCCATCTATTAATCTCCAGTGCTCCTAACCCCAGCCACACCTTCAATAGTCGCCAAACGCGCATCGTGTATCGACATTTGTAGAACAAGTGGGCGGATGTTTCGTTGTCCCGCTTGCAAAGGGTGCAGAGGCCACAATTTTCACATCCTCTCTTCGTCAACCTATCAGTCGTCCAAATTTTGTTCTGTATCGCCAGATAGGAGAAGAACTTGACCTTTCGTGGTGCCCAAACCTTCCAAATAGTCTTGTTCATGGTAGTCCACATTGACCCAAGAATTGGGCCATGTACACGGAAGTAGCAGAATGTTCACCATTCGTCTCAAATTTCCAAGTGATGTCGTCCTCGACATCCTCAAGGAGCAGCACTTGCTCCAGCTGGATCCAAAGGCCCACAAACTCAATAATGTGACTGACTGTGAGATTAGTGGACGTGTTGATCTTGTGCACCCAAGCATGGTCCCGCAATGCATCCCTCACCAACAACTTCTTCCACTTGGAAGCCGCGGAAATGAGTGGGGCGATATCCTTCGACCTCTTCCCTTGCAACCAAGACGCTTCCTAGAACGGTGTCTTGCCATCATTACCAATGGAAATAACAGTCGAAGCTAGAAAAGGTCCATGTCGACGTCATGAAGATGCAATAACGGTTTAGATCGGATCGTTAACAACTCCGAGTTGCAGCGGAAGAAGAGGAGTCAGTGTAGAACGTACTTGAATTCCCTGGAACCGTTCACAAACGATCCCTCAAATGGAAGACCGAAATCACGGGTTGTCCACATTTTGCAAGCGTACGGTCTTCACGATCCGGCAGCGCTTCACCGTCCAGAGCTAATCGTCGCCAGAGAATTATAGGGAGGATATTAGAACCACACTGTACTTCTAATTATGAGGATTCGAGAGGATCTAGATCTAGCTCTAACTGGGTCAACTAGAACTACAAACTATAATTAGAGAACTAGAGGAGGCTCCAAAACTTGCGTGTACAAAAGTGCCCAAAACCTCTAGTATATATAGGTTGGAGGAGGGGAGAGGCGCGCCACAAGGGGGGAAGGTTCCCCCTATGTCGGCCAAGAGGAGGGGGAATCCCCCTCAATTCGGCCTTCCCCTTCCTTCTCCAAGAAGAAAGGGGGCGCCACCTCCTATTGGTGCCAAGTGGCCCAATATCCTTTCCACCACATGGCCTTTTAAGCCCGTTAATATTTAATTAAATAAAAAAGCCTCCTAACTATTATTAGAGTCTTTTATTATTAACTTAACATCTCCGGAAATATTTTTGACCTATATATTATTTATCGGTATTACCCGATAAACCCCGAAACCCTTCCCGTGACCCTGAAACGCTTCTGGTTCCTCTCGAAACTATTTCAAATATTAATGAAACTATTTCATAAATATTTTCTCATTACTCCTGTCCTACTAACACTCAGCAGATCGTGATTACCTTAAGCTTGTGACCCTATAGGTTCGGTAAAACATAAGCATGAACAAAACCCCTTTCGTTCAATGACCGATAGCAGAACCGTGAACAACCATATCGAT
The DNA here is from genome assembly GCA_011799875.1 of Thinopyrum elongatum. NCBI lineage: Eukaryota > Viridiplantae > Streptophyta > Magnoliopsida > Poales > Poaceae > Thinopyrum > Thinopyrum elongatum. The sequence goes on from CM022303.1 coordinate 226,961,615, forward strand.
CCCTATGAGTATACGAATGACATTCGAGTGAACCTTTGGTTGTGCTATTCCCTTTGCTTCACGATACTTTACAAAACTCGAGGTGAGATATATCGGTATCCTCTTGAGTCATACACATGCACTATACCGGTCTCCTTGTTACCAATTTTGTTCTTCTTTCTCGTTGACATGTTCCGGCATCCCCGTGACCTAGTCATCTATGTATGGCCAGACGATGATGGATGTCGTCACACCGAGAGGGCTCTAAAACATCTCTCCATCGTTGGAGGAGCAAATCCCACTCCTGAGCCATCTAGTCCCTTGTCAAACTTTTCGATGAACCTGTAAGTTGTCATTATGATCACCGTGTTACAAATGACATTTGAGCAACCCCAAAGCCCACCGTACGGTAAGAAGTGACTACGATACTCTCATGATCTAAGGAACTAAATCAAACGTTAACTCTCCGTGTTATAGAAATTGACTTTTGACGATTGTATCTCAAAGTATAACAAACAAGTTTTGGGTGGATTCAATATGATTGTTCTTCTAACGTCATATCCTGAAAGTTGTTTTAGGACTATCATTACACTTAACGATATCCTAAGATACGGAAAACATGATCACCAACAGCACTTGAGCTAGTCTTAGAGGCGAGACTAGTCATCTTATTTTACCCTTTATCATTTCACACATGCATATGAGTTTTCCACCGAATCGCATGTTTCAGGATCATAGCAGTTATAGCATAGAATATAAACTCTTAATTATAAACATGAAAAATATAACAATACAATATTATTGCCTCTAGGGCATATTTCCAACACCCACAACTTGGTGGGATCCTTTCATTCCAACCAAGGCCATCTCAAATGAAGAGCTCTCGCTAATTTTCCCAAGTGAAGAATACCCAAACCACCCAAGTCAGTGGGGCGGTAGACGGTCTCCCAGTTGACTTTGCATTTTGCACCGGTGGTTTTCTCTTTGGCTGACCACAGGAAGGCGCGCTCAATTTTGTTGACACTCTACAACACGCTAGGAGGGATGACTAGCGGGGTGATGTGGTACACGTCTTGTGAAGTGAGGACCGATTTGACTAGCGCTGCTCTCCCGATCATGGTGATGTTCCTCCCTTGACAGGGAGGCAGCCTTGTAGCAACCTTGTCCTCAAGGTGCTAGAAGTCGCCCCTCTTCAATTGTCAGATGGATAGAGGAAGCCCAAGATACTTAAGCGGGAAGGGCGTCCTCATGGTTGGGATGCTCTGAAGGATATCATCAAAGTTTAGCTGCTCGCAATGAATGGCGATGACAGAGCTCTTCTGGGAAGTTAGTGGACAACCTGGTAACCTTGCTGAAAGAATCAAGAATGGCAGCAAGGTTGTGGACATCCTCCCTAGTTGGCATGACAAAAACCGCCGCGTCATCCATGTAGAGAGAAGTACGAATGGCCAGACGCCGCCCCCTGTTCTTGTGGAGGAGGTTGTGGCTCGTAGCGGCATCTAGAATCCCTTGAAGAGGGTCAATCGCGAGGACAAAGAGTAGGGGGAGAGGGGGCCCCCCTGTCCGAGTCCACGGCCAGGGATGATGGGAGGCCCATGAACACCATTAAGGAGAACACGCGAAGAGGAAGTGCAAAGGGAGACCCAGGTTCAACATTAGTTTCCCTTAGCAAATTTGTATGTCTACAATTAGATAGTCCACTATGAATTATTTTCTTCTTGTACTGTTTTTGTGGTCACCAATCAACTTCCAAAGCCAATCCATAACTTCCATCCATTGTCAGCTATATTACCTTTTGTTCATGGTAGATCCAACTTGAATTCATAGTTTGATTCTATGCGCTTCTCAATCTCTTAACCTTGTCTACATGGCCTATTGCCAGTCATCCATTATGAATCCTGATTGATCTTGACGGTTTGCCTGCATTGCCTAACCTGCCATCGGTTCACTCCTTACTCGTTGGATGTGGAGCATATCCTCCTGAGGGCTCTTCTTTGTATGATTGCTCTAGAGGTGTCTGAATGTATCGAGTTAAATCCATAAAACCATCACAATACAGACATCATTAGCGAAAAACCACCACTTTACAAAACATGGCAAAAGTCACCAAACCGAAAAATTGACAGTGACAAAAAAACAATGACGGTAAATGCTAAATGCTTTGATGGCATCACTAATTGTCTGGGCCCACCAGCCAGGCTGAGTTGGAAAAAAAGTGCCACGTGGACACTTGGACTTGGTCTTCTTCTTCCTCCTCCTCCCCTTCTCCTTGGCATTTCATAAAAAATGACATGTGCCTCTCGCTCGTCCATGTGGCTTGCATCCGCCATGGCTGGTGCGTCGTACTTCCTGGGCCCCATGCCTAGAAGCCCGGGTGCAGCCGCTCGGGATGCCGCGCTATTCCCATGTGCCGCAGCGCCATGCACCGAGGGGGCATGAGCCGGATCCGTGGGTGGCGCAATGGACTCCGGGACATGATCTCGAACCCTAGCAAAAAAACATGGAAAGGGGGCAATATGTCCGATGTCGATGAACTCTCCCTCACGAAGCGAACGTACATCCACCACCCCGCCCTTGGAGTTGAGGAGGATGAGGCGAAGCGCGTCACGCCAGAGGAGTAGCTCGCCGTCGATGAGCTTGACGGTGCGAGCAGTCTGGAAATCAGGCGTGTAGGAAATGCGCCACCCGATATCGCCCGCCATCCACAACGGCGCCATGCACCGAGGGGGCACCTGCATGACCGTCTCCATGCCCATGCACCCGATCTGAGGGGGGCTACAATAGAATTTGCTCTTTGGGTGAGATCGTAGGATCAACCCAAAAAATTCATATTTAAGCAATTCAAAAAATTCTGAAATTATTTGACAACATACCTCGGTGTATGTCTACAACTCCAAAAAGATTCAGCTCAAAACTCAATTTACAGGGAGAGATACAAAAATGGAAAATTGAACTATGAATAGTGTCTGCTTTGGATGAATAGTATTTGACACTATTCATATCCGATTTTGTCTTTTTTGTTTCTACAAGTGTTGGTTGAATTAGGAGCTGGAACCTTTTGAGACTATACATCAAACATGGATGTGTGTGCAAATATTTTCAGAATTTTTGAACATGTTTTGTATTTTCACAAAAAATGATCTCACCTAAAACCAGATCCTATGCTAGTTTCCCTTGATCTTGAGGGTGGCGCAACGGCGTCGTCTACACGCCTCAACATCGATGCTCGTAGAGTTTAATGCCCTAAATTCGATCCCCATTCACGAAAGGTGTCACAACTCCTGAACTAGATTGTAGTACTTCTGGTAAGGCGGGACGTGCCACTACATTTTCTGGCTGTGAACCGATCATTTGGCCTCCATTCTTTGCAGCCTGATTCCGGAGCCGTGTTTGCTTGCTCTGCTTCACAACAATCCAGCTTCGTGTCTCACCAGTGACAACTGCCTAGGAGAAAAGAAAACCATCTGGTCCAAGATTCAAAGTACATGCTGGCGTGCTGCTAGCGTAGCATCATAGTCGTGTATTTCCCGATGCCTCTTAGCCCTATACTTACAGTACGTGAACTGCTAGATAGTAGAGGCCCTCAGATCTGCCCTCCATCTTGCCAAAACTAAAATAAGAAGATCTGTTCTCCATGATCAAATGATCTCAAGACGTCTGTGTGCATAAACGACATAGTTTAGCATCCACCATACTTCGCCTGACCTCTCACTTTCAAAGTTGACTACTAGACTGAGGTGTGATGCCCTTGGTTTGGCCTTGCTCGAACCAGCCACGACGGTACTTATAGCTTTCAGACGAACTCTGCTTTAAGGAAATCCTACCAAATTTGTACTAGCGTGTTATTGTTCTATCAAATCCATTAACGGTGGCGCAAAGGGCGCCTCCTGGTGATGTCCACCTCTCTCTTTTACTGTGTGAGGTGATGAGGTGAAAAAAAAAACGAAGAAGAGGAAAAAAGAGAAACGGATCGCCCTCGTTCCCGTTTACCACCGCCCCGATTCCTCTCCCTCTCCCTCTTTGGCCGCCGCCACCACTCACCGGCGCCCTCCCCACAGCCTGCACCCCAGCCCCTCTCTCCTCCGTTCACCTTATCCCCACCACCGGCGAGCTCCTCTCCTCCCCCTCCCTCCAGATTGAGCAGCAGGTCTGGATCCACGGTCACGGCGGCGCGAGTGCTCCCCGTCGGATCGCTTCCGTTCCCGAGCGAAGGAGGAGGAGGCAACGCCGCACGGCTAGCTCGGTGGTCGTGGCGCTGTTCCGCGGCTGGTTTGCCTTCGGTTCGGCGGGGTGGATGAGGTGATTCACTAGGGTTAGTGCCGCCGCCGTCCCACCGCGCTCCGCATCAACGGGTCTCAGGCAAGCCACCCCTTCATATTCTATCTAACCTGTCGCCTCCCATAGTTCTTCCTCAACCATGATCGGGGCGGGATGGACCTGCATATCCGTAAGGTAACTAGCGGGGGGTGGTAATCACGGATCAGGGCAGTATGAGGTAGGATCGATTATGTGGATTGTGCCTCTGCAGCGGGCGTTTCGGACGGGAGTGACAGCCAAGTTCTATGTTTATATTTCATCTCTTTTTTGATAAGTTGCAAATAATTGCTATCATCATAGACATTAAGCAAGTGAATATATACTCATGCATCCTCTTTTAGGAGAATTAGAATGTTCTTTCAAACCGTGATGTCTTTGTTGGTGCCATATGGATAGTAAATGACGCTACCAAGTTGACAGTAGTTTTAGATGTAAATAAAATCAGGAGGTCACCATTATGCTGCCTTCAGAATAAGCATCATGTCAGTCTTGTAAATATCTTTTGTATTCTGCAGGCTAATCATACGCTCTCTTTTGTGCCATATTTGGCAATCTTGTACTACTATCTTGCAGGTTGTTGGGACATTTACTCACCACCAAATATGTGTGTTGGTTGATACACAAGCTTGGAGAAACAAGTAGAAAGTTGCTGCTTTCGTTGGGGACCTAGATCTTTGTGAGGCCTTTTGAAGATCTTGACACTGTATTTGAAAATGATTTTCATAACTCATCACTTTCGGTGAGTTCATTTTTACCAATATGTTGTACTCCTCCGTCCCATATTAACTGTCGCTGAAACAGATGTATCTAGACGTATGTAACTTCACTATGCTTATCAAGTTGGAGTCGAGGAAGTAAGCTTCTGTGAACTGGTGCCATGCGTGAATGCCTGGCTGCCAGTGCTTATCTGGCACCACATTAATCTCTTTGAGTTTTAATCTTTCTATCTCGTTGAGTTTTAATTCCGTGATCAATTTAGGAAAGTATCTCGTTGGAAAGATGATGCCCTGATAAAGTTGGAACATATCTGAGGATACTTAGTCGTTCACCTAATGTTCCAAATGATCATGTTAGTTTGCGGGTTTCAAAAGAAGAAGATCCTGAAAATTGGCATGTTCAGGTTTTAGCACTTGCTCTTTAATTTGTGCTTATGTTAATACTTGTGAATTATAGGCACTGTTTAAGATATTAATTCTTCAGGTATTTTGGTCAATTGACTCAGGTTCTCTAAAAGAGTTTCATAGTGATTGCAAAGAAGCTTCAAAGCAGGTTAGTTTGGCACATCTTCCTTATATTCCTTCGCAATGTTCAATAATCTACAGTTATAATGAAGTTTGTCGTGTTTTTTTTTTTTCATCTTGTCATGTACCATTCGAAACTACGTACGTTCTTTTTGTATAGACTACTAAACCATTAAATGGACCTGTGCAGTATCTTGTGATCCGAAAGAACCTCATAATCGATAAGAGCATTTGCACAGCATATGTCCGGGCAATCAGATCAACACACCATTTCATTTATATAGAAAATCAGTATTTTCTTGGTTCTTTGTATGAGTGGCCATTCTATGTGAATTCAGGTTTTGGGGTTCTTCCTATGTATCATGTCTGAAACTTGGAATATTGATTGTTAGGCATAGCTTAACTTCCACATTTTCCTGCATATTCTTCTGCTGGTAAAACAGGGCAAAACATGAATCACAGAATGCAGGGAGAGCATAGATTTATTTTCCTCTTCTTTCTTTTATTAGATAGACCACATTGCAGGGAGAACATGCGTTTATTTTGCTCTTCCTACTTTTGTTAGATAGGGTGCATTCTTTTTGTTCTATTCATGCCTCTGTTGTTGACGGTACTATTGTGTAAATTGAAAATTGATGTTTAATATTACGACATGATTTACATAAACTGAATTTTTTATCCCTTGGGATGTTGCAGGTTCTGACAATCAAATACTAATGGAATTGGCCCTCAAAATTGCAACCAATATTAGAGCTGGCGAACGATTTGCATTTTATTTAGTCATACCAATGTGGCCTGAAGGAGTCCCTACCTCAGCCTCTGTGCAAGAGATCTTTTCTTTCAGGTAAGCTCTATTTTGTAAAAGAATTATAGCCGCTATTAGGAAGCCTCAAATTTGAGATTTGTTGAGATATCGAAATCATAATGTGAGATCCACTGAGATACGGAAATGTCATTCGACCTTAATTTCAATCCTCTCCCAATGAATATATTTCCATTTGAGTGCATGTTAGCATATTCCTTGACGTGTATGGTGTTTTTCGCTTTTAATACGATAGTACTCAACTGATGCTCAGTTCTCTTTGTTTAATTCAGCGCCATTTCTATTCTTGCCTTCATTTTGGTTACAAAATCTCTCACCACCAAATGTTATCTTATGTGTTTTTTTTTGCTCAGCAGCAGTAATTTTCATAGAGGCAATGTAATATGTAATCTCGTTATTGCTATAAAAGCTGCAGAAGCGTAATGCTGATTATCCATACATGCCTACCAATACCATATTGTGAAGAGATCTTCCAACTTGTCCCTTTTGTATACCTTTGGTTATCCATGACACGGAAGGCAGGGAATAGCTTTGAAAAATCTGACGAAGATGATACAGTCATTTGAACTTTTATATGCATTTATGTTGAATTAGCATCTGGGGCTTGGGAATATTACACAAAGGAGGGGGCAACCCCTGGATCCTGTTCATGGTAGACTGTCTACAGAGCTCAAACTGCTGCCTCCACAAGCAGTTTGAAAGGTCTTAACAGAACAGAAAGCAAAACGATCTGCCACATGTCAATCGTAGACGAGGCATACCAACTGCCATCTCCACTAGTTATCACAAGCCAAATTTTTGATACATAACCACACGCCGAAGTATGAAAGTCCATGCTATTGTGTTTTTCATCTTGAAGTTAACTTTTTATGCACATTCTCTAAGCATGATATTCACCTTTCCGTTTCTGCTTACTGCAGGTCAATCATCTAGGTTATAAACTTGCTGCCTCTGTGTTCATATGCGCCTATCAGTATCTACGCTGCTACCATCTTTGCTTCTAAGTCTGATCTTTTGGCTGTAAAGGATTTCAATTGCTGTAATTTAATTTTTTCAGCACGTTTGAAGTGGCAGGCACATTTGGGCGTGACGGGATTCTGGTGCACTCCTCCGGCGAGATCGTCCTAATGAACAAGCGCGGCGTCCTCATGAAGAGCCTGCAAATGGGGGCATGTTACTACCTGGTAATTTGTCATTTCTTGTGCTGCTAATCAAAGTTGATTGGTTCTAATCTTCTATATCACTAAAAATATGAACTTAACAATTTACTCGTTCCTTGATGTGTTTGTAGGTACTCCTATTGATCTGATTAATCCACTTCATATTTAGCCGGTTAAAAGAATCAAGATCTATGTAGATGTATGCAAGGCAACAAAAAATGCAAGGCAACAAAAGAAGCATGCATTTATGATCAAGCTTCAATGAGAACGATCTTGTTGTCATGATCGTATCAGTGTGCAATGTTGTTCTTGCTTTCTATGTTTGATATCAGCTTACAGTTACTGGGAGAAATAAATTATCCAAATGTTCATGTACAGTGCATTATACCGACACTGCTATCTAGCATAACTCTTATCATCCTAAACTAAGTTCTATAATTAGATTATTGATTGCTTATGTTATGGCAGTAGGTTGTGTTCTGCACATACTTACGACTCAGAGCTGAATTTGGTGTCAGCCAATTCAGTTTCCACATGTATGACCTGAGTGTGCAGGTTTGACATGTGCAGCACAAAAACAATAGAAAAGTGCGTGTACCCTACACCGCAGAGATGCCACTCAGGCGGCGCGCCATGGGCGCGCCCCAACAACTAGTTGATACGTGTAACGTTGCTGTGGTGAATAGAAAACTGGACGTGACATAAAAGCCCAACAATTTTTTTTGCGTGGAACTGAAACACTGCGACCCGGAGTACGTAGCAAGCCAACAACTTTAATTAGACCAGTGCTGCTCTGCACACTGGGATTCCGTGGTGTTAACGCAACATGTGCCTCAAGTCGACTCGCATGAAATGTTAGATGTTTAGCCTATCAAACATCGGCATGTAAATCCTCTACCAACTTACCCAAATTTCTTGCCTTCCCTTTTCCCCGTTTTCCTCCATTTATACGATTAATGGATATGTGCTTGATTTGATATATATGATTCAATACCCATGTATTCCAGTTTAATTAATTAGGTTGTACTACTGGCTAGCAAAATGAAGTTGATACGCCCTTTTTTTTTCGAATCATAAGCTTTATTGAGTAATCAACCTTTGGAGTATAATCAAAGTTTTGACAGTTCACAAGGAAGCGCAGTTTTTATGTTAGTCCATATATAAGCACATCCCCGTATTATAAGAAGCTTGTTTAGTGCACAGATGGGCAGCAACATTAGTCATTATCAGACCTTTGACTAAAAGAGAGGTTAAACGCATTAACGTTTGTTTTTTCATTGGCAAAAAAAAAAAACGCATTAAAGTTTTTGCTAATTTCCCAAGCCTCCGACCGCACCGCAGCCACTTAGCCACGTACAACGCGGGGCAATTTTTTCTAACATAATATATTTTTTCATTCAATCGAGAAATAATACGCGATTTTGAAATTTTTCAAAAATAATACACCGTCGGCTTAGGCGATGCCGATTGGACTCTGTCGGTCTCGACAAAGCCGATTAGTGGCAGTCGGGTTTGGCTAAGCCGATTGACCACTCGGCCTCAGGCGTGAGCTTCAGTCGGCGAAACTGGCAAACTCGACAGCTGCATGCAACCATATTTTCCGCTGTAATTTTATCCCGCCATTTTTTCCCGCAACCGTCTCCCGCCTTTTTTTGTCGCCATTTGTCTCATACATAGAATAGGCATATGTCTCATACATAAGTAGATAGTCATGTCTCTAGTGATAGAGAGAAGCGTCACTGACGACGTCTGCCATGGCGATCAGGCAGTGTATTACGCGTCGTCCAGCCATACCTGTTGGGTGCCCTAACGTTACGAGCAGGAATCTCGGACCCGTCCTGATCATACTGTGTATCCTGTGTGGGGCCTAGTGAAGGAGTTGAAAAAAAATGTCCATCCAGCTGGTGTGCTGTGACATATAATCTTGTATGTTTTGTCCACATTCCTGATCACTCTCCCACACGGATTCGGACATAGACGTCTGTTGTCCGAACATAGACACCTGATATCCGTAGGCTCCTGCAAGAGGGAACATAAGTTATGAAGAAATACGCAATCCCAAATGATATTGAAAAGAATAAATATGAAGAGACATACCCTGTGGTTGTGGCTGCAACACGAAGCCCGACATGGGACCAACAACTCTGCAAGTCCTGCCAGGGAGTTTGTTCCTCAGGCCCAGGGTTTGTCAGTTTCTTTATCGCACTCAGTATACCTGCATGCCAGTCATGAAGGATGCACACATTCGGCTTATCCCGCACAACTGCTATTTTGAGTTGCCTAAAGAACCATGTCCAACTTTAAATGTTCTCGCTCTCCACAAAAGCAAATGCGAGTGGGGCGACCTGATTTTGGTCGTCTTGACCAATGGCGGTCAGGATCTGGCCCCTGTACTTGTCAGTGAGAAAAGTGCCATCTACACATATCACCAGTCGACAATGACTGAAAGCTTCAATGCATACGCCGAAAGAGAAGAACAGTCGATGCAACAACTTCACAGTTGGGAACTCTGGCATGAAGAAGTCTTGGATGTCGACATAAGTGCCTAGATTCCGGTCTTGGAGTGTGTGGAGGAGCCGGACAACAGAGTCATATGCGTCGAAATACGAACCAGATCTGTTCTCAAGCGCACTATGCTTAGCCCTCCAAGCCTTGCCATAAGAAATTTGTATTTCAACCTGACAAAGAATTTTGTCTAGATAGCCTTCACTTCCATCGCTTTGCTCTCCACTATCTCGTTGTAAAGCAACCGAGCTATAAGCATGCGAAAGGTTACCATGATCTTGAGGGATACTTGGAATAGCACATGTGTGATGTACTAAGTCACTGATCACCCAACTTGTCCCATACTTAGGGAGATAGCAATGCACCACTACTAGGAAATACCTTATAGGTAGAACCTTAACAGTAGCGTGGGGTAATAGGCCACCGCTACTGCTACTTAGCAGTAGCGCTGGGTCTAATCCAGCGCTAAATGTAAGTCTATAGCAGTAGCGCGGGCTTGCCACCAAGCGTTGCTGCTAAGTGGTCCCCACCTTAATTACCCATCGGGTCTACCCGTAGTAGCAGCGTGTCCCAAAAACCCCTCGCTACTGCTAAACATATAGCAGTAGCGTGGGCCTACAACACCCCGCTACCACTATGGGTGCACTGTGCCAGCAGGTGGGCCCCACTTAGCAGTAGTGTGGGCCTCTGACCCAGCGCTACTGCTATGACCTTTAGCAGTAGCGCTGGCCCCTAACCTGCGCTGCTGCTAGGCGCAGCTGCCACCTTTTCCCACCCCTCCCCCTCCCCCCTTCCCCTCTCCCTCCTCTAGCTCCCTCACTTGGTTCTCCCCCATTATTGCCTATCTCCTCTCTTCCTTCTCCTACCTCTCTTCTCTCCCCATTAATGCCCCCTCCACCATCTCCTACATTAATGGCCTCTTTCTCTCTTCTTCACTTCAATTATCTCTCCCTCCTTCCATATATATAGGTAAAACTGTGTCTATCATAACTTGCTACAGAACTAGTTAAGGCTCGCTAAACTTTTAATGGTTTAAATATTATAAAAAATTAAAATAAAGCACCACTAAAATGTAACAAGATGATCCAACAGTGTGATTGTGAAAATATGCATTTATGTGTCCTCGGCAAAAATAACAATCATTTCAGCTCACTGTGACATATATATACTGAACTATTTGATTTTTTTTTGTTCAGGACACATTCAATCGTAATTTGTCAATCCCTCCGTTGGATCATGTTATATTATAGGTATGTTGCTTCAGTATTTTTTCAGGAATTTTAGAAATTTTTGCACCGTCGAAAACATTAACTAGTTATGTGGCAAGCTATGATATAATATGATTTTTTTCCTCTACAACACTCACTTATAGCTATGTTTTCAAGATGGATTTTTCTGAACTGAGTGTGATCGGACCCTAATCTTTTCTGTGTTTATCTCTTCCAATCTCTTTAAATCTTCATATGCATTCTACTTTACACGTGTCGATTGTTTTCAGTGTGTTCTTGTCAGTCGAAGATTCCAAGAGCAATATTTAAAATGATTTTAATAGTCTTATCCACTCTGGTGGCCGCCTGGAGAAGCCGGAACGACCTCCCACCAACACTGCTATGTTGTGGGGTCAGGTCGTGGCTGTAAAATTAGCGCATGCATGCCACACGTCAAGAAAATACGTACCGCTAGCGGCAGCGCAGTAATTACGCTGCGTCAAACTCCTCCTTATAAATACTTTGCCCCCGTGGTCATTAAGTCTTTCACACCTGTCGCTCTCGCCTTCACAACCCTAGCGCCGCTATGGACATCGTCGTCGGAGAAGAAGCGCTTAGCTGCCGCGACCTCTTCGACGTCGTACTCACGCCGGCCACGGACATCTTCGCCCCGCCGCCGCCATAGCCGTCTTCCACCGCCAAGTTAGGGCGTGGAAGATCAAACCGCTTGGCTTCCTTCTCGTGTCGTCAAGTAGTTCCTCGTCTGTTCATCGTGCGGTAAATAAATCTCATTTTTTACCGTTTGTTTGATCCGATAAATTTTCGAATATCTTCAGAAGTTGTTCTTCCACTTCCACTTCCAAATCTATATCTTCGATCTTTCACATCTCATATCTTGCAAAGTTACTTCACTTATGATACAAAACTAGTATGATTCCTCACTTGTACCTATTTTCGGATTCGTACAAATTTGGAACCTACATTTCTCCATAAGTGAATGTCTTCGCACTATGAGGTCATTGTCTTCAAACTGATTTGACTTCAAAATCCTCTGAGAATGCATATGACCTCTCCTTCCCTCGCATCTCTAATTCTTTCATAGGTCCATGTACGTGGGCGAGTCTCTTGGTTCTCATAGTCTGAATTCATTTGCAGACTTCTTACAGTTTCATCTTGACTCACTTGAAACCAGTTCCTGTTGAATCAACAGAGCAAAGCCAATCAGTCCTCTGAAGCCGTGAAATGTCTACAAAGAAAGGGGGAAGACAACGGCATGGAAACACTGCTCTAGATCTCCCTCCGGATCTCTATGAAAAGTACAAGTCAGATTCTGAGGAAACATATGGGGAGCGCAAGTCACGCATTCAATGGATTCGCAGATATTGGGCATAAGAATGGTTCTATTACCATTTTGTCACAATAGAATATGCTGCAAAGAATGTTGCGAGGCCACCATGGGCTGATATCGCCTATAGGAAGCTCATCCCGAAGACAAAGGCTGACGCCATCGGGTTAGGCTTCTACCCATGCATGGTGAGGTATGCTATGACACAAGATCCAGATCCCTCAAGTATTCTTTGGTGTCGTGAAAACAATGAATTGTTTGAAGCCAACTATTAGTTTACAACGGCTTCAGCCATGCAGAATAAGAAGGACTATGGGATTGACTTCAACCCTGGTCCAGCTGAACCAAGACCAGATGGAACTCGTGAGGCTGAACCAAATCTGATTGGCCCCTTCAATGACTTCACCGCATATCTTGAACATTATGCTAAACTCAAAGCAAGTGCTGAAGCTGCGCAAGAAAGAGATCATCAAACTGCTGCTCCAGAGTCACCGAAGCCTGTGATGAAAACAAAGGCTTCAAAATCTTCAAAGGCGAAGGAGCCAAATAGCTCCAAGATAGTTGCTGCTGCTACACCACAAGCTTCAAGAGTGAAGCCATTGAGATCTGCACCTCCTAAATCCAGTGTGCAATCTGAAGATGTGTCTTGGAACTCTCCAAAGACAAAGCAATCCACAGGGCGAGGCCCTAAACCATCAAGTGTATTGAGAGATGATGATGACATCATTCCTCTGCTCACCCAAGATATGGTATCATCGCATGTTCCTACGAACAGTGAGAATGTGAGCATTGGTGATCCTCCGCGACGCCAATGGTTCAAGATGAATTATGGGCTGAGCAGCACCCCAACTCCCCACTTCATGAAGTCATTCCCACTACTCCACCTCCTCAGGTTGCTACGCCTGTGCTGCAATCGCCGCAAGTGACACAAGAAGCATTGGAGAAGACCATGTCCCCTCCGAAGGCATCGCCCACACTCAAAAGGCTTCGCCATGGCCTGCGGCCCTCAATCTCCATGACTAGCATTCGTGAAGAGGATGTGCATCAAGAAGCCTCTGATCTTCAAGAAGTTGAACAAGAAGAAGTTACTCCTGCCATCACCACTCATTCAGGAGATATGCATGATGAAGCTGTACAGACTGCATCCTCTGCAGCTACATAGCCTGAAGCTAAACAGGCTGAGGACATACCGGCTGCATCAGCCGATGACATTCAAGTTTTTGCCTCTGAACCTATAACTACCACTGTGGCACCTGACACCGTGATCCTAACTACTGAAGCCAGTGACCCTAAAGCCACTATTCCTGAAGTTCAGGTCACTGAAGCCACTGCCACTGAAGCAACTCAGGCTTCTGCATCTGCTGCAACACCTGCTGAAGATAATTAATATGGCAATGGCCTACAATCGTGCTGGTGAACTTGTGCTTGTCAAATGGCCAAATCGTGTTCCTCCTGAAGTGCCTGGACCTCAGTATGAGTTCAATGTTCACAACAGGTCTCAAGTTCAGAAGCCAATGCCCATGATGCCAAGGCTTCGCAGTGCTGCTTCCACTGACTGCAACTTTAGCGTGTTAAGCTTCAGAGCCCACAATACCTTCTTTGATCGCGCCAAGAACCCCTGCACCAAGCCTTGTATATCTTCTGATCGGTTCTGGATCCATCTGCAAAGAAGCTACTATATGTGTGTGCTATATAATCAAGATCGGATTCATCCTCACAAGCGCCTCGGCCTTGAAGCCATGTCTGACCTACCATGTTTTGATCAAGCATTAGAATGCTTCAAGGATGTTGGACTGTTTCCCTTTGTCTTCGACAAGGAACATTGGAATGAGGAGTTGATTCTCCAATTTTATGCAACTCTCCACTTCTCAGGCTACAACAGGGATCAAAACACATGGGTTATTGAGTGGATGACAAGTGATGTACATCACAAGGCTCATGCTCGAGAGCTTCTTGAGCTAACCAACCTGCCCACTCCTGGTGACAACTATAGTCCAAGTTGTGAAGCTTATGATAAGTAAGTTGAAATCATCTTCCAACGGCCTGAGCCCAATATGACTGAGATGCTCACTATGATGAAGCCAATGCCAGTTGAAGCTGATTGCCCCACTGCTTTCTTTGTGAAGGACCTTGAGTATCTATCTCGCACTGTTTATCACATTCTTCGACACACTCTATGGCCTATCAAAGGGCATTCATCTTCAATTCAGCTTGAAGGAGCCATGAAGACAATGGTCTACTATGTCCTCAATGGCATAAGGTTCAAAATGCATGATTTCTTCCTTCGTCAGCTTGCAGCTTCTGGCATGGATCTGTTTGGTCTCAAGATATATGCGCCATGGATCATGCGCTTCATCAAGACCCTCTCTATAGTGCAATATGAACCCTCTGGTCGCACACATCACATCTTTCTGCCTGAAGTTGATGCTCCTCATGAAGTCATATATCCAACAACAGACAAAGATCCAAGACTTGTGGATCCAAGCCACTCTACGCATATGGAAGCCATTCACCTTCCTAATGTGGCCTCCACTACTGGACTTGTTGGCCAGTTTTGGCGCCCACGACAAGCAGATACTGAAGCCACTACCAGCGTTGTTCCACAAAGGCCTCAGAAGCGCCCCAGAGTGATGACAGACCGAGAACTTCTCGTTTCTCTTCATCAGAAGCAAGATAAGCATCATGATTGGATAAAAAGATAGATGTCAAGCCTCATGACTGATCTCAATCGGGTTCGCAATCTTTCCACGAAGAATGCTTTTGTTGCCCATGAAGCCAACGGCCGTGCTTGGAAGAGCCTGACCATGCTATGTTCTGAAGACGACCTTGCTGCCGATGGCTTCAAGGAAAGCTTCAAATTTGACTCCAAGCCTCCATCATCTGAGAAGTGGCGAGTGACACCCTCGCTTGAAGATTCCGACTACACTTCCTGAGCACCCACAGTGTATGCTCGGGTTGTTGACGAAGAAGACGATGCCACCTCTCCAGCGATGGCTTCACTGCACCAACCTACTGCATTAGGCCCGTCTGCACCGCCAAACGCCAACGTCGACCCGTCTGCACCACCCAACGCCAACGTTGACCCGGCTGCACCAACATCTTCACCACCACCTTCCGGGAATGCTTAGACGCCCTATGTCTTTACACCTTTCTGGTCATTCGATGACAAAAGGGGGAGACGCATATGGGTTGATAGTCTTCAAGCGGGAAATTTGGGTCAGGAGTGCTATATTTTGTTAAGTTTGCAAATCTTATTCTTGAACATTTGGTCTTTGGGTTGGAAACTTAAGTCCTGATGGACGTCCGCTACATTTGCTGTTGTTTTTTGGTGCGCGCTATTTAAGTTTGATCTTATGCGCATGAAGTCATGTCGCAGACGCCCATATTCCATTGTGCATTTCATCATCTTCATTGTATTATCTATATGCACATGTTGTGACTTCATAAATTGAGGGCGATCTCCACAAGTACAACCTGCCATGTGCATTTGTATTCAAAAGCAAATTACATATATGCACATCTTCAGGGGGAGCCCCTACCACTTCATGAAGCCAAACACTTTGTACCTCATCTTCACATATTTTTATCCCTGTTGAAAACTTCAACCAGTTTGTCATCAATCACCAAAAAGGGGGGTTGTAAGTGCATCTAGTGCCACCCCTTGTTGGTTTTGGAGTATTGGCGACAAACTTGGTTGTGGGACTAATGTGTTTATGAGATTCACAGGAGAACACAGGTAGAAGTCCCTAATGATTCGGTTTACCCATCGAAGACGACCCCTAAAAATGTATGAAGACATTGAAGGCGAAGGTGGTTCATGAAGACATTCATGTTGAAGACAATGGCTCATGAAGACATACTTTGAAGACCATGAAGCGCAAAGACATAGTCTTTTGGTAGTTTCATTTTCGTATTTCTTGAGTCATAGGAGCCACCAAACTGTCAAGTGGGGTCGAGGTAAATGAAGTCAGAAACCGACGTGATGCTCAACCTAAAATCCTATGTCTTCAAGCGAAGACAAATGAGAGAAAATCTCTTCGAGAGTTGGTTAAGTCAGCTTTACTTGGAGCTCAAGTAAAGTTGCCGCGTGGGTTGGGATCCGACCGTTGGACACGTGTCATTTCCCAAATGACCCAAGGTCATGTCGGACATATCATGTCGTGTTGCCCCTGGCTATAAATAGCCACCCCCCCCCCACCATAAGTTGGTGGCTGCTCTGAGTAGAGTACGGCTTTTGTCGTTTGAGAGCAACCCAGATCCGAAGCCTTTGAGAGAGAATCCCTGCGAGGACAAACCAAAAACACCCAGAGCCCAAAGTGATTGAGCATCACTGAAGACATTCTGTTCTGAGTGAACCGAAGACTTATTACACTTGAAGACTGTGATCTTCCAGTCGGTTAGGCATCGCGTTCTGAGCATCCAAGAGTCATTGTGGATTGCCGGTGAACGAAGTCTGTGAAGGTTTGGAAGTCTACCTTGAAGACTTACCTGAGTGATTGGGCGAGGTCTTGGTGACCTTAGCTCAAGGGGAATAAGGTGAAGACAAGGTCTTCTGAGTTCAATCTCAGCCTCCTTAACCAGACGTACAACTGTCACAACAGTTGGAACTGGTCAAACAAATCATTGTATTCCCCGAGCTACTGGTTTCATCCTCTCACTCTACTTTACTTACAGCATCATACCATGAATACATTGCTTGTTTGTCTGTGTTTGAAGATATTCCTTGAAGCCATTCATCTGTTTGCTCTTTTGTCTTGTGTTTATCTTCAATGCATGCATCCATGTATGATGTCTACACCTGCAATGCTTGCTCATCTTAACCATCATTGTTGTTAGATTCTGTAGTGCTTCCGTCGAAGACATTGTGTGTTTTTTAAGCCTTTCATAAAAATCTCCTATTCACCCCCCTCTAGTCGATAACTAGCACTTTTAAAGATTTTATTGTCTCAATAGATGGTACTCATGTGACTGCTAGATTATCGAGGTCATAGGTTACAACATACATTGGTAGAAAACACTAAACAAGCCAGAATGTGCTTACTATTGTTGATTTCAACCACAAGTTCACATATATGTTAGTTGCTTGGGAAGGATCAGCCCATGATATGCAAGGGGGACAAAATTCATACAGGGAACCTCACTTTACCTCTAATATGGTGAAGGAATTGTGGTCCCATATTCCTCGATGCCTCCCAAACATAGACTTGAAATGCGCTCTACTACTGCACCATGGCAGCCCCCAATCTCATATCCATTAGAAAGACAATGTACATGAACTTGCATAGATTATTAGTATGGTACATGGATATTTATCTATTTAGTGTCAAAATTGAGGTAAGGTTAATTTATCTCGGTTTGCTCAACCACCAGGTCTACTCAGTCAACTTTATACAAGGGCATCACCTTTAACTAAATATGGTCCAATCCAACAACCATGGAAAGGATAGAGCAATGTGACAATATATTAATGTAGTACTAATTTATGGGATATCATGTCAGCAGTTGGCATCAAATGAGGGGTGACCACTTAATATTACTCCTTTACCCAATAACATTCCAGTACAATTGCAAGTCACTTATGAACTAACAACCAGTGAATTATAAATCAGACCACCATACTCTATTTTAGTTTTACATTATTTGCCGTAATAGGATACATCGGTGACACTGACGATGTCATGTGATAGACAGGTCGACCTATGTTGGTGCAAGGCACTTTTTTCTCTTGCATGGCTCATCACCGATCCGAGTTTCCTAGTATCAATGCGTTGGGCCAGCTGTTTCGCATAGGCCGACAGGGTTCTTGTTTGTCATTCATTCAGAGGGGTCTTGACTGGTTGACCGCGGTGAAGTCGGAGTTGCTTGCTCAAGGAGAGATGATGACAATGATATTGCAGGCAACCTTGATGGCGTCCTCTCCTCAGCGGTGTGTGGGTAGCCAGGTTGACTAGAGTGCCCTTTCTCGTAGACGTGTTGTAATCGTTTTCATTCTGGTTTACGCAAATTAACCTGCCAACCCTATTCTACCTTTTTTTAGTGGTCATGCCTAATGTACCGTGTTTTAGAAAGAAAAAAGGCAGTAGCAGCACAGCCGCACATATCGGCACTGCAACAGGCAGCAACAAACATAACTGGAGCAACCCAGTGGACAACATAGTTGGAGGTCGACGAGGATGGATGCACTCCCCCTGCCCCTGCGCGCACCTTAATTACACTAGATCATCGATGGCGCGCGTTGCTGCGTCCGTCCATTTTATCAATAGAATGATTTGGATTTTAATACGGTTCAACAAAACTTGATACTCCCTCCTATCCAAATTAATTGACATTGGTTTAAAATATATTTAAACATGCGTCAATTAATATGGATCAGAGAGAGTAGTACTTTCATGATAAACAAAGTAGGAGGATGATATAGTGACACATATATCTATAGATGCAAGTTCAGTCATAGAATCTATTTGCACACTAATCCATTTTGATAAAAGAATAATATAAATATTTGTAAGAAAACTCTATTAAAATTATATATATATAAATTAAATGGTGCAATATCCAAACTGGACATATACACAATGAAAAATACATAACAATTATCGTCAAATATTGTCAATTAACATAGGGTGGGACAACACTGCATACAAATACATGGAACAACAATACATAGTTCAACTGAAAAATAACACTGTACAAATTATGAACCCCTCAAACTAAAAGAAGGTACCCAACTGATTATTGTACAGGTTCATTCATTATTTATGACATTGAGTAAGCGTATTTTTTATCTCCTCACAAGTTAATTAGTGGATACTTCTAAACATAGCTTTACTATGTTAGAAAAGGTAATATAAATTCATCAAACAATCATTGATAATATAAGACAGAAATTTTATTCATCAAACAATCATTGATGATAATATAAACTGCAATATAAGACAGAAATTTAATTACGAAATGTATACCAAATTCTTTGTCATCTTGTTTTTAAGGGCTTGCAAGGTGAGCACAAGAAACACACAAAATATTTCAATTAAGTGTGGTGCTAATATTGTGTACTAAATTATAAAGCTGCCCAAAACCATCCAGGCATTGAATTACATGATGATGTTTACTGATCCCAAAGAATGAAAAAAGAAAGGCCTTCCAGTCAAAATGATGCCTGCATTCAGGTTCGTGCACTTTGAATCAAAGTCAAGCTGCATAGGATGTTAAACAACATGTAAAGATGACAAGATCAAAAAGCTATAATTTAAATGGAAGATAACAGTAAAGCAGGCGCTACAGTTTGTTTCCAATTTTATAACCTTCTACAAAAATGTGCCAGTGGCTGTACATTTCTTCTAGGTCCATCTAATCACTCTAAGCATAAATTCATACTACAAATTATCATATGGGAGATGCAGGCTTTAAGTGCCACTGTATGGTGCAGACTTTTATATTTTGTGTCATTTTTATAGTAGATTTTTTTAATCTACTGCCATATTTAAAGTTAAACTATCCATGCAAATGCCATGATTCTTTTCTGAACGTACAGTCAATTTTCTTGCCAGGAGGCGCAAGGGAAATTTCTTCAAATCCAAGAATTTCATTCTGTTTTGTGTAAAAAAAGATCAAAGACCAGTAAAAACAGGGAAAATGTCGAGGGAAATGCACTATCGTATTAAGAGAGATCATATTGTGTACCAAGTATCAACATCATTCCCACATCAATGATTCACCTATGCACACCACACATATTTATTTATCTAATAAAAGGATAAATAATACTGGTCTAAGTAATCAGTCCTAGGCCCAGGTGGAGGTTGTATATAAGAGGTAACTGAATGCCAATGGTTTTGATGTGAGTCGACGTAGGTAGGGATCAGTTTTTGTGAAGATTGTTTTTCATAAGAAATCGTTATCATGTGGAGTCCTATGCTCTTAGTATATACGATCAAGACTTTTAACAAGACAGATAATGTCCTTCCAGTCCCAGCTATCAAAGCTGGGGCGATTCTATGGGCAATTAAATGTCCCAAGAAAGTGGCGTGTACATTTGCTCAAGTAGATCTGGCTTGTTAAATCATCTGTTTGTTAGTATTACATATTATGATATATGTACGTGTGTGCCCAAAAAGCGTGCACGATTCTACAATTAGGAAGATGTCTTTGCCATATATTGCTTATGGTTCCTACAGAATGGTAAACAGTGTGTTTTATATCTCCAGGGTCCCAGTAATATGCCAAAAACAAGAGTGGGAGTGACTACATAGTAATTACATTAGAATGAAAAAAAAACAGAAAGACATTTTCATTGTACAATAATACAGACAGAAAATTCTTGTACACACGTGCATTGTGGACTTACTGGATCGGCGAACAAACACTCCGTCTTATTGATCTTGAAAACCACCAGCTAAAACTCCTGAACCATACTAATGCACAGGCATCACAACTCAGATTTTTTATCTCTAATCATATACACAAACATGTACCAGCAGAATATTATTTTACTTTTAACAAGATGGGTGTGTATCCACTGACCCTGTTAATCAGCCTGTCATGTATGACAACACTGATGATTTCTTGAACACATCAGACGAATCTGGATGGGTTCCCTTGCTTTCATCCAGGCAGCGGTCAATGAATCCAGTTGGTGGTCTATGGAGCGGGAACGACGGCAGCGGTGCCCTGACGCCGGAGGCTCCACCGCCACCGTCCTGGCTCTCCTGTGCTGACTGCTAGAGGAATTCTGGCCAACCCTCCATCCAACAACTCGTACATATTTGTACTTCAATTAATCCCAAAATTCTATATCGTCTTATGGAATCTTGGATTGAAGGATTCACCATAATACATAGATCAATATGAAAAAAAAAACTGGAAAAAAAGATGCAGGAATCTGAATAGCTGGTTGGGCATTTGACAACTGAAGAATGTAAGAGATGGCAGGGATGTAAGGCTCTGGGCATGTCTATATTGTCGATACTACTGTGATAAATATATATGCAACACAAGCACAAAACGCCGTAACACAAACCCATGAACCTGAGAAACTTGATTAACTAACAGAAGGCCTGCCCTTACCATGCAAAAAAAAGACTGCCCCTAAACAAAAAAAGGAAAATTAGCAGGTGACAGTCAGTTGGCAGTTCTCACAGAAGACAGTGTTGACGGGGTTCGTGGCGGCCTGGTTCATTGTCGCGTCGCCGATGAGCTGCGACGTCGGTGAAGGTGACGCATGACAGATTGGTCGTTGGTCGTGATCTCCGTGGCGGCAAATATCCTGATCCTTGGCGAGGTCGTTGCGGCCGTGGCGGATCTGGCCGCCGCCATGGCCTGCGCCTGACCTGGTCGATCTCCCTCTTCTCTTCTCTTCTCTTCTGATGAGGTGAGGAGGAGAGGGTGGGAGACGAGGTCGGCGGCTTTGGGGGAGAGGATAGGAGGGGCGGAGGCCGGCGGCGAGGTGGCGTGAGGGCGCGTGACGGGAGGGATAGCGTGGACGATAGCGGCGGCGGCGGCGTACCTAGGTTTCTCGACAGTAGTCGCTCGCCCTTTTCTCCGATGTGTAAATTTCTTCGTGGGCTTTGTGGGGCAGCTAGGCCCAATCAACCAGAGTGCTCAGAAATTGCCACCGGAGTAGCTGCCCTTTAGGACATTTAGCCCACTTAGCGAGAGAACGTGGGATAAAACAACCATCCAACGGCCAGAAACGATTTTGACTCAAGGTCTAACGGCTGAAATGCTGATGGCCTGAGAGGGCTGAGAGGGTGCTCAGTTTTAATGTATCTAAATGCAACGACTCCGTCACTCATAGCTCATGGCGTCACAACACCGTGCTCACTCGAGTCATGATAACGTCACACAGAGCGAATTGCAAAAACCATCGACATTGAAGACTAGGGATGCAAAAACCACAATTCTATGGATTTGTGCACAAAACCTAATTTTGAGCCTAATTTTTTTTGCAAAAAAGCACTAGTCGGCGGCTTAGGCTGTTTTGAGCACGATTATGATAGGTGGGTCCCGCTAGACTGGGTGACGTGGCAAAGAAATAAGGTAAATACATCCTGATACAGTTTTATTTTGCAAAAAGGCCCCTAAAAAAACAATCGGGTCCTCGGTCACTTCATCTCCCACCGATTCGGTGGTGGACGCCGGCGGCCACTCCCTCAGTCCCTCCCCGTGCACGGCCAGCGCAGCTACTGCATGCTACGGCGGCGTGGCAAAAGGGAGGTCCAGCATGGTCAGGGATGGGCAGGATGGCATGGATACGACGACGGTGTGTTGGTTAGGACGGCGGGGCAATGGAGCTCCGGTGGCGGCAGCTTAGCATCGGGCGGCCCTGGATGAGCTCGACAGTGTGGTTCCTGCATGCGGCGGCACACATCAGAAAGATTTGGCTCGTCGGAGGGATGGATGGGAGAGATAGGGAGGGGCACCGGGGGCGGAGGAGCTCATGATCGAGGGACATGGACTGCGCCTCCATGCCCACCGTCAGCGGATTTGCCTCATCTACATGCAGGTCCGGCCGCGGCGAGGCGCCCCCTCTCACCACACCTACGCGGGCCGCCGTCGCGCCTTCTCTTCACCTCGCCGACGCCCATGCAAGTGAGCCGGAAGGGGAGGCCGAGGCCGAGGCCGGGTAGGGGGAGGAAGGTGGGGGCGGGGAAGGAGGAGGTGGGGCGTCGTGGGGCCGTCGTCCATGCCGAGCTCGCCGACTAGGAGCTCGTGCGCACGGTTGGGTGCTGGAGAGAGGAAGGACGAGCCAAAGCTTATCCTCTTTTTTCAACGGCGCCACCTTATCCCAGAGCTGGCCAAATGGGCCGGCCCGGCCAGCCGTAATCATGCCTGGCACGGAATGGCTCGCTGTGGCACGATTATTAGCCGGGCCGGCCCGCGCCCCCTCCAGCCCAGGCATGGCCCGGGAGCTATGCGGGCCGACCCGGTGGCACGCGAGGCCTGTTAAGCTACCGGCCTGCTAGGCTGTTTTTGGGCCAAATTTGGCCTATTAGGCAATTTTTAGGTCATATATATTTTTTAAAAATCGTAAATAAGAATAAAATAAATAAACGGGTCGTGACGTGCCAGCCCGCGTGCCCAGCCTTCAGACTCAAGCACGGGCCCTGGCGTGCCGCATGCCGGGCCCGACCCGTTTAGCACGTGTCGTGACGTGCCTGGGCCGTGTCATGCCAGCGTGCTACCGGGGCGGCCCAACTATCCCGACCCGTTTGGCTGGCTTTACCTTATCCTCTTTGGCCCTTTTACAGTTTAGTCTATGATATTCTGTCTATTTGTGATCTATTATGCCATGCCATGTCACCCTGTCTAGCGGGACTCACCTATCATAATCATGCTCAAAATGGCCTAAGGTGTTGACTAGTGTTTTTTGCAAAAAAGTTAAGCTCACAATTAGAGGTTTTTGGCACAAATACATAGAATCATGCTTTCTGCAACCCTAGCCTTCAAAGTCAATGGTTTTTGCAATTCACTCATGTCACACAGGATTGACCTTGACGTGCTCTAATACCTGATTGTGTGAGTTTGGAGATTTCGGTGTTAGGATTGGAGAGGGAATTGAGTCATGAAACATTTGGGAGAATTTCTAGAAGTCTGATGCTCGCCTCCTCTGTGCTGCTTCTCTTGTTTATTTGCACACCTTACATTTTAGTCCCCATAGAACTTTGTAGCCAGGTATCACTACACACAGCGACAGATAGTCCTGTTTAGCACTATCTGAACCACGATGGATTCGCAAGCCATCTACTTGGTGGAAGTGGATCCTCCAACATGAAGAGGGAAGTCATCTAAGCTACAATTTCCTAACTTTCCTCCTTCACTTCCATATGATTAAGGCTAAAATGACTTGAATTAATTTGCAAATTATAAATCTACTTTATACATTTACAAAAATTACATACAAACAAAATTATGGTGCAATAAAATTAATTTTAAATTTATTTATATCAACAGTAACTGTGTACACCTACTTAAGTAGATAATACAGTGTTCGTTACAGTACCTGTGACTTTCCTTCTCTGTTTTACACTAGTTTGCACTGTAGCTTAGGTGATTTTCCTCCTTCATGTTAGAGGATCCACTTCCCTACTTGGTACGGGTTAGCTGCAGCTTATCTGGCGTGTGCAAGATGACGGAAGAAGGGAGCAACACGAACAGGCCAAGCATTGCCTCGTGCATCAGGAAGTTGTTGTGTTGTCGTATTCCTGGATGCCTCCCAAACATAGACATGAAAGCTAAAAGAACATGAAATGCGCTCTATTAGCTACTACTACACTGGCTACTCAATCTCACATCCATTAGAAAGATGATCCACATGAATTTACATAGTTAATTAGTATGGCACACCAAAGTCAAGGTAAGGTTAACTTCTCTCGGTTTGCTGAACCCCCAGCTCTCCTCCATCGGCTTTATATTAGGTCATCGTCTTCAACTGAATCTGGTCCAATCCAACAACCATGGAAAGTATGCAGCAATGTGAAAAGATACCGACATAATGATTTATGTGCTATCATGTCACTTATTGGCATTAAATGTAGTGAGGACTCAATATTAGTCCTTTGCCCAAGAACATGCTAGTAAAATTGCAAGTCAGTTATGAACATTAGTGGACCTTAAATCAAACCACCATAACCATACTCACTTTAATTTTTACATTATTTGCCGCAATTGGATACATTTATGAAGAAACAAAAAGGCGGCCAGATGAATCAACCACATAATTTTATGATAACATTAGCAGCTTAAGAATACTATAAAAAATAGAAGTGGCGAAAAAACTATGGGCATATATAATCATAAGTTATCTGTCATTTGTGCTTTCTACACAGCCGCCGACGGTAGCCCATCACACTTGGGGGCTGACGATGATGGATTCTGTCGGTGTACTAAAGTTTGGGCCCCTTTGGTACCTCTTACTTGTGCACGGGCAGTTGCAGCCACGCCCGCGGCGAGGCCTGCCAGGGACAGCTGGGAGCAAATACGAGGCAACCAACACGGCATCCGAGCCAGTAATCAGAGAGCAGAAGACAAGCTGAGCCCCCGGCAAAGATTCTTGCCGGGGTGATTTGCGAGCCCCGGCAAGCTCCTTGCCGGGATGGTTTGCGAAGCCTCAGCAAGACCACCACCCTTGAGGTTGAGAGCCCTGACACATCGACAATGTCAAGACCAAGATCCAGGGGCGCCTGCATGGTGGCATGCAGATCTTTGTGAAGAACAGAAGGCAAGTTCCCAGAAAGGCTCTTGTCGGGGACATTTGCGAGGCCACGGCAAGGCTCACACACGGCAAGGCTCCTCGTCCCGCCACCGCTCCAGCGCAGCAACTAGCCTGCCAGCCAGGCAAGCACCTACGTGGTGGCATGCAGATCTTCGTGAAGATCCTGCCACCGCTCCAGCGCAGCGGCTAGCTAGTTAGCTTGGCATTTGCATGCCTCGTCATCTTGGGTGCGTGTCAAGACGGGGTGAGGCGGCGACGGACGGGACGGGCTCTGTTTTCGTCCCCGATAAAGTTAGGGACACGTAAACAGCGCATTTAATGCGCTTGTCCTAAGACGCCAGTGATAAGCATGTACACTGTAGCTACTTTACACCTCCTGTATGCATGTATGCCACTGTGGTAGCCCCTTGGTATAAAAGGAGGCCCAAGGCGATACAGGGAGGGACTTTTGGACTTTCCGGCCCAGTTTGCATGCGTAGCAACTAGCCGAAGCTCAAGAACACTCAATACACTACGAGCAGGACTAGGGTTTTACGCTCCTCAACGGCCCGAACCTGGGTAAAAATCCCTTGTGTTGATCGTTAGATCTGCTCTTTACGCACTCCTCTTCTCTGCCAAACCGTAGAAGGGATCCACTCGATCCCATAGGTGTCGTTTCCCCGACATCTTTGGCGCGCCAGGTAGGGGCGGTAGGTTGTGCAAACCTGATCTAGCAGTTAGCGCGTCAGTTTCTCGATCACCATGGCTCCCAAGAAGAAGGTGATCGCGGCAATCGGTTTGTCTGCGGCCGATCTACCCGTGCCAACACGGACGGGCGATGGGGCAGACGCTGGTGGCGGTGAAGATCTCGAGCATCCACGACGCTCTGGCGACCGAAGCCAGGCGAGCGGCATCGTCCGTAGCCGCGACGATGACCCGCGCACCGCTGGATCCAGGGACGGAGTCGTGCTGCCTACGGGCGGCGCGGGGACCTCCAGGGGTGGGAAGGCGACCTCCAAGACGCCCCCGCCGGCGCATGCGCCGCGGTCCCCCCAGGTCGTGCGCAACAAGCAACACCGCGACGTTGGTGACCCCGAGCGTCGTCGCGGAAAGAGCCCTCAGCGTCATTCTCGAGATGCACAGGGCCGGCATGCACACCAAGATGCTGGTGGAAACGGCGCACGGCTGCGGAACCATGACGGGGCTCCTTCTAACATGGTTAGAAGTTCGAGCACCTCCCGTTCTTCGCGCCTGTCGCTGCCACCTACACCAGCCGAGGCGTTGGCGCGAGCACAGCTACTCCTGGATTTCCCTCCCGCTGTGGAGAAGCAAGAGGAATGGAGAGCTACTATTCAGAGCCTCATTGGTCTCGCCAATAGAGATGGGCCGCAGCAGGCGGAGCCTTCGCAGCGGCAGTCCACGGAGCCGGCGCGTGCCGATGGCGGAAAGAACGGAGGCGCCGCGACCACGGTGCACTCCCCTCCACCACGACAGCAATGGTCGCTAGCTCGGCGGGTCAATGCCCGCGATGATGGGTCCACGGCGTCGTCCGATCCACAAGCTCGTCGCGACCAGCATCAAGTTCTTCGGGAACGGGTCAAAGAAGACGCTCGAACTACCATCGAGCGGCGGCGGGAAGCGCGCCATCAATCCGATAGGCGCGCAGGGCCCACTGCGTACAAACCTGCGGGAATTCTGGTGACTTGCCTTACGAGGTAGGTTGTCCAGCTTTTACCCGTGAGCTGCAGCAGTTCCGGTGGCCCACTACCCGCACATTCAAGCCAGAGGTCCCGGAGAAATACGACGGCAAGACTCATCCGTCCGAGTTCTTGAGCATCTACACCATTGCGATTCAAGCTGCCGGGGCTCGAGACGGCAAGGTGTTCGCCAACAACTTCCCGTTGGTGCTCAAGCCCAACGTCAGGTCGTGGTTGATGCACCTGCCAGTAGATTCCATCTCTTCTTGGTCGGATCTGTGCCACGAGTTTGTTGGCGCCTTTACCGGAGGCCACCAAGCTCCTGGCCAGGCAAGTGACTTACATATCATTCCCCAGAAAGATGGCGAATGCTTGCGCAAATACATACAGAGGTTCAGCCGTGTGCAGTACAACATCCCAGATGTTCATCCTGCCGCTGTTATCAGCGCATTTCATCAGAATGTGCACAACCGCAAGATGCATGAAGAGCTGGCGATGAACAAGATTACGGATGTTGCCGAGATTTATGTTTTGGCCGACAGATGTGCTCGGGCTGAAGAAGGAAGGAAGTACCCCGGCGAAGATGCCGGCACGGGAACTGACTCCGGAGATGAAGACGTCGTCGCCCCGGCAAAGAAGGGCCGACGGCGTAACAGGAAGCGCAAGGGCAAGACCGTGCTTGCCGTCGAGGAATCCGGCAACCCCGACACCGCCAAGAAGGCGAAGGTTGACGACCCCAGCAAGGAGGTTGCCGGGCGCGCCGCCTGCCAGGCCTTGGCAGCTGCCGACAAGCCAGAGAGCTCTGACAAGAAATATTGCAAGATCCATCGCACCAAGGGCCATGACCTCCAGAACTGCCGGCAAGTCGAGCAGCTTGTGGAGAGGCAGAAAGCTGAATACGAAAGGCGAGACAAGGAGAAGGGCCAGGATGGTGCTGAGGGGTCCGGCAAGAAGCGTTGTGGCCGAGGAGGCCGCCGCGGCAAGGACAAGCAACAAGAGAGGCCTGCTTGAGGCCGCGATAAAAAATAGGGGGATGATGACCACGAAGATGATGACGACTCCAGTGAGCATGAGTTTCAAAAAGCTACGGAGGCCATGTGCATTGATGGTGGCGCCTCGTTACATTCTTCTCACCGCCAACTTAAACAGTGGGCGCGCGAGATTAATGCGACAGAGCCATCGATCGATGCCCAGAAGCCACTGAAATGGTCCCACACGCCTATCATTTTTTACGCCGAGGATCACCCTGATCGCACAACTGCGGTCGGGTGTTTGCCATTGTTGGTTTCCCCAACAATTCGCAACCTCAAGGTGATAAAAATGCTAGTTGACGGTGGGGCCGGTCTGAACTTGATCTCGCCCAAGGTGATCAAGAGGTTACAAATTCCCGACGGAGATCTCGAAGAGACGGGCACATTTCAAGGGATCAATCCGGGAAGAAGCCAGCCGAAGGGTAAGATCACACTATCAGTTACATTTGGTGGTGAGCTGAACTATAGGACAGAGAAGATCGTTTTTGATGTCGCCAAGATCCCGTTGCCGTATAACAGGATCCTTGGCCGTCCAGCACTGGCCAAATTTATGGCGGCGGCGCATTACGCCTACAACACGTTGAAGATGCCCGGCCCGATGAGTATCATCATGGTCAACTGCGACAAGAAAGACGCGCTTATTTGCGCCGATCAATTCTATTGGGAGGCAGTTGTAGCACCTGCCGCCAAGGTACTTGCTCCTGCCACTGAAGCTCCCGGGGGGAAGAAGACCGGCAAGACCTCTTGCGCCCACTCCGGCAAGCGCGCCTCCTCGGAGTGTTGCGTTCCCGTCGAGGACGTGCCAGAGAGCTCCACCGGCAAGAGCAAGAAATCCAAGGCATCCCCACCAGAGACTAAAAAGGTGCCCGTCAAGGAGGACGCACGGGCGGAGCTTTCACTATAAGCTCCACCCTCGACAGCAAATAGGAAAGCGCGCTCATCGCCTTCCTGCGGGCGAATGTCGATGTGTTTGCATGGCAAGCATCTGACATCCCCGGCGTTCCCAGGGAGGTGATTGAGCACCATCTTGCTGTCTATCCTCATGCGCGGCCCGTCAAGAAGAAGGTCAGGAAGCAAGCTTTGGAGCGGCAAGAGTTTATCATTGAAGAAATTAGGAAGTTGGAAGTGGCAGGCTTGGTTAGAGGGGTGCTCCACCCAACGTGGTTGGCTAATCCGGTTGTGGTGCGTAAGGTGAATGTGAAGTGGAGGCTGTGCATTGATTATACAGACATCAATAAAGCCTGTCCAAAGGATCCTTTCCCCTTGCCACGCATCGACCAGATCGTGGACTCCACTGCCGGGTGCGACTTGCTGTCATTCCTTGACGCCTACTCAAAGTACCATCAAATCTTCATGACAAAGGAAGATGAAGAGAAGACCGCGTTTATCACCCCATGTGGTACGTATTGTTTTATACGAATGCCTTTCGGGTTGAAAAGCGCTGGTTCAACGTTTGCCAGAGCAGTCCAGATCGGTTTTGAGCCTTAGCTACATAGAAATATGGAAGCTTATATGGATGACATAGTGGTCAAAACCAAGGACAAGGCGATACTGATACAAGATCTAGAAGAAACATTTGCAAATTTGCGCAAGATCAATCTTAAGCTCAATCCTGAGAAGTGTGTGTTTGGCATCCCATCCGGCAAGCTTCTCGGGTTCTTTGTGTCTCAGCGTGGGATCGAGGCGAACCCCGACAAGATCAAGGCGATTGAGCAGATTGAAGCACCAAGACGAGTCAAAGATGTACGTCGACTTGCTGGCTGTGTTGCTGCTTTGAGCAGGTTCATCTCCAAATCTGCTGAGCGCGCCCTGCCCTTTTTCAAGATCTTGAAAAAGGCAGGTCCAATGAAATGGACTCCGGAAGCAGAGGCAGCGCTGCAAGATTTGAAGAGGTACCTCTCCTCTATGCCAACACTAGTCACGCCTAAGCCACAAGAGCCGTTGTTGCTGTATCTAGCGGCAACGAATCAAGTGGTCAGTACTCCGCTAGTGGCATAGAGAGAAGTTGATGAAGAAGCAGCGGCAGTGGCAAGACCGTCGGATGACGAGCCGGAGCTCTCCCCAGCAGGGTCTGGTGCCGGCAAGGCAAGACCCCCGGCAGGATCTGGTGCGGGCAAGGCAGGGCCCCCGGCGGAGTCTGGTGCCGGCAAGGCGGGATCTGCGCAAGCAAATGAAGTGACGCAGAAGAAGAAGATGGTGCAGCACCCAGTTTTATTTGTCAGCTCCCTTTTGTAGGGGGCTAGATCAAGATACTCTGGTGTACAGAAGTTTCTCTTCGGCCTTCTTATGGCCTCGAGGAAGCTGCGCCACTACTTTCAGGCACATGAGATCACCGTCATCACTCGCTTCCCGTTGCAACGGATCTTGCACAACCCAGATGCAACTGGAAGGATTGTGGAGTGGGTGTTGGAACTGTCAAGCTTTGGTCTCAGGTTTGAAAGTACTTCAGCGATTCAGAGCAGAGCCTTGGCGGAATTCATTGCAGAATGGACCTCAACGCTTGACGAGGAAATTCAAGAGACCACTCTCCCCGGCAAGGAAACGAGCCGCGACTGGATTATGTACTTTGATGGGGCTTTCTCCCTGCAAGGCGCCGGTGCTGGTGTGCTACTTATTGCACCCACCGGAGAGCACCTCAAGTACGTGGTCCAGATGGACTTTCCCCAGGAGAGATCAACAAACAACACTGCAGAGTATGAGGGACTGCTTGCCGGTCTCAGGATCACGACAGACCTTGGAATTACGAAGCTCATCGTCAGAGGTGATTCGCAGCTTGTCGTCAAGCAGGTTAACAAAGATTATCAGAGCCCGTTAATGGAAGCTTACGTAGATGAAGTGAGGAAGTTGGAGGAGCGTTTTGATGGTCTGCAAGCAGAGCATGTTCCTCGAGCAGAGAACAGCATTGCTGACGACCTGTCAAAACGTGCTGCCCTCAAGTTACCTGTGGAACCAGGAACTTTTGTGCTCTAACTAACTCAGCCATCCGTTGAACCATCGGCAGGACAGAATAAGTGAAGGAAGTTGAGTCCCGGCAAGTACTTTCCCGCCGAGCTCCCAGGAGCCGCCGGCGATGACGCCAAGCTTGCCGGGGGGCGACGGACTCCGGCAGGGCCTCAAGCCCTTGCCGTAGAGACAACTACTCCCATGGCAGAAGACACGCCTTTAGTCCTTGCCGTCGAGCCTCAAGCTCCAGCATGGGCACGGTACATCGTTCAGTTCCTCCAAACAGGGGAGCTCCCCGAGGAACAGGAAGTGGCGGAGAAAGTAGCTCGTCGGTCTAACATGTACCAGTTTGTGGACAATGTCCTGTACAGAAAAAGACCAAATGGCGTGAAATTGAAGTGCATTCCTCAGGAGGACGGTCTGGAGCTGTTGGCAGAGATACATGGAGGCATATGTGGCTCTCACATAGGATCAAGAGCTCTTGCCGGCAAGGCATTCCGGCAAGGTTTCTTTTGGCCCACTGCCCTCCAGGATGCAACTGCACTAGTAACCAAGTGTGAAGCGTGCCAGTTCCATTCGAAGAAACTTCATCAGCCAGCCCAAGCTCTTCAGACGATCCCTCTTTCCTGGCCATTTTCGGTCTGGGGGCTCGACATATTGGGCCCCTTTCCTCGTGCTGTCGGGGGCTTTGAGTACTTGTACGTCGCAATCGACAAGTTCACAAAGTGGCCGGAAGTGGAAGCAATGAGAAAGGTGACAGCACAGTCAGCCATCAAGTTCTTCAAAGGATTAGTTTGCCATTTTGGTGTGCCAAACAGAGTCATCACCGACAATGGCACACAGTTCACGAGCCGCACCTTCATGCAGTATATCCAAGACCTTGGCAACAAAATATGTTTTGCTTCTGTTGCCCATCCAAGAAGCAACGGCCAGGCGGAAAGGGCAAATGCTGAGGTGCTGCGGGGTCTCAAGACGAGAACTTTCGACAGGCTGCACAAGTGCGGAAGGCGCTGGATTGATGAATTGCCGGCGGTCCTTTGGTCAATCAGGACGACACCAAATCGAGCCACTGGCCAGACACCTTTCTCCCTGGTATACGGGGCGGAAGCAGTTCTCCCCATAGAACTCATATACGGGTCACCTCGAGTGCTCGCTTATGATGAGCTTGAGCAAGAGCAGTTGCAGCAAGATGATGCTACGCTCCTTGAGGAAGATCGTCTTCAGGCTGCTGTGCGAGCCGCGCGCTACCAGCAAGCCTTGCACCGCTACCACAGCCGCAAGGTTCATGCCCGAATCCTTGAGGAAGGCGACCTTGTTCTTCGGCGCGTTTAGTCCGCCAAGAATTCCAACAAGTTGACGCCAAAGTGGGAAGGCCCTTATCGGGTAATACGAGTCACCAGGCCCGGCGCAGTCCGCCTGGAGACCGAAGATGGCATTCCAGAGAGCAACTTCTGGAATATCGAACATCTTCGCAAGTTTTACCCATGAGGCGCGGTTGCCGGGACCCCCGGCAACCCCCTTTTGTACTGGCCTTGCCGGCAAGGCATATAACCCTATGTACAAAGCCAGGCGCAGACCCTGTGCGCTGTTGAATAAGTTTAAGTATGTATAGTTCTTGTTGATTTCCATGTTTATTTATATGCATGCCTGTCCAGGATATTGTACTATGTTCGTTTCCAGCAAGTATTGATGAACCGCCAAGGTTCCATGTTCCTATTTTCTCTTCTTTCTTTTTCTCAAAGGACAGAAGGTTCCCTCGCATACAAGTTTGCCGGGGAGGATAGAGAGTGTGGGCGCCAGCAGGCGATGTTCGAAGTGGCATCTTGCGGGAAAGAGTACAACATCGAAAAAGCTAAGTTGTGAAACCTTGAGTGATTTTCTTTTAAATGTGAGGTTATTTTCCTCGAACGATCTCGATTCTTGTATGGAAAACCTGCATGCAAAGGAACTTTGTCAGGATTGGTCGCGCCTTTGCTCTGTTTCGAGTCCGCTCAACAGTTCAAGTGGCTACGCTAAGAACGGCAACGTATCTTGCCGGCAGCGACACCCCCAGCAGGCTATTAAGGATCCATTCCTCAAAGTGCTCGCGGCAAGGGTGCGCGCACCGGCAAGTTTTTTTTCCCAAAAAAGCATAGGGTGTATGCCATACAAAGAGAGATCAGATGAGAAAGATAGCATGCATTCAATCCAAAACACAGCAAGTTATATTACATCAATGGTTGCTGCAGTTCTAACTTAAGATAAATTATCTTGGGCGCGAGTTCATAGCGGCAAGGAGAAGCGAAGCGGCTAGTCCCGGTGCTGGCCTTCCACCCTCTTGACGTGGTCAACCATGTCGACGATGGGCGCGACGAGCTCTTCAAATGCCTTGCGGTCTGCATCCTCCGGCAGGCTGTCAAGCACGTTGGTGAGGTTGAGGCCAGGGTTCCTGTACGCCACCTTGGTGAGCACCTTGAGAAGGACGCCTCGGCAAAGCTTGCGGGATTCATTGGCCAGCTGGGTTGCTCGGCTAGAGTGGAGCAGCTTCAGGGCATCAAGGACAACCTCGAAGAACATGGTCAGTCTGGCGCTCGTAGTCATCCTCTCCTCGTGGGAATACCTGAAAGTCGACAGGCCCATGGTGGACAGTTGTGCTGTGAGCCTCTCTGCGACATCGACAAGGCGCTCAGTCCAGATCCTCACGCCTTTCTCATAGTCATTATAGGTGGCAGCGGCGCTCTCAAGCAGTTGCTTCTCCTCCTGGAGGTCCTTAGCCAGGGTCTTCTCACAAGTCCTGCTGCTCTCAAGGGACTCCTTCAGCGTGGTCAGCTTCAACTCCAGATCAGCAATGGATTCAGTGGCAGAGGAGAGTTTCTGGGTCTTTTCGGATATGGCAGTTTGCATCTCCGCCAAGTCATAGAGAGTTTTATGTCTGTTGTCTTTGAGCGTCGAGATCTCCTTGTCGTGCTTCTCCAGATCTGCCTCCAGTTTCTCCACCTTGCCGGCCAGCTCGTTCTTGGCGGCCTCTGCAGCTTCGGCGGCATCGACGGCTTCTTTCAGCTTGCCGGCATGGTCCAGGACCACAGCGTCAAGTGCTTTCTTGTGCTCCTGCTCCAGTCCTTGGGTCCGCTGCGCGACAAGCTTCTCGATCTCCTCATCCTTGCCGCGGAGCTTGGCGGCAAGTGCCCCCTCGCGAGCGACAAGGTCTTCTTCCTGAGCATCGAGCAGGATGCGGCGCTCCCTTAGTTGGGCGTTTTCCTTGGCGGCCTCTTGAGCGGCCTCCTCCTGTGCCTTCTCAATATCGGACTGCTTCAGAAGGAGCTCGTCCCAACGCTGGCCTAGCTGCTCCTGGCCAGTCCTCAGCTCTTGCCGGGCCTCGGCGAACCAGACCTGCATCTGCTCGACACGCTTTTGGAAGTCTGCCTCTCCCGCGTCGACAACCGCTGCCCTGGAGTCCAGTTTTTCCTTACGGGCACGATGGAGCGCCTGGAGCTTCTGGAAGTTGTCGCTCATGGCCTGGAGGAGCTGGGCTTCTTTGGATCCGCTACTGCTGGCGCTCGGCTCGTCGACAACCTTCAGCCCAGCAGCGGCGATGACTTCTTCTTCGAAAGCCTCCCCCTCGGTTGGCGCTCTGGTGCTTGCCGTCCCCGGGATGCTGACGAACAGATTGCCGCCAATCTTCAGGTATCTACTCGAGGGGGGGGATTCGGATGTCGACGGTTGGTCCTCGACCACCGTCTCCCCGGCAACTGGGGGCTCCGGGACCGATGCAGCGCCAGGCGCTCCTGCGGCAGGAATGCCGTCAGTTCGGTCGCCGGTCTCCTTGCCGGCCTCTTCATGCGCGTCCTTGGCGGCCTCGTCGGCAGCGACTTTGGCGGCTTCGGCGGCAGGCGGCCTCTTCATGCGTGTCCTTGGCGGCCTTGTCTGTAACACCCCCTAGTAATAAGCTCTATGACACTCTGTTAAAACTGCCAAGTCATGATCATTTGCAGTGCCAAGTCATAAGGGTTACTGATCCAATTCAAATCCACATCTGAAAATCAACTCAAATTCAAAGGTGAATTATAAAGCTGATCAAACACTGTTGGGAAAATGTTCATTAAATGGCAAATAATTCAGGAACATTTTTAAAATCAATATCAAAATATTTGGAGTTGGGCAAGTGACTCAAACAAGATGAAATAGCACCCAAAACAGCAATATTAATTCATTTAAAATCATTACAGATTCAAATGAACTCCAAAACTGTCCAAACCACTTTTTGGTGAGAGCTAATATTGCATTGCAATATTTGGCCAACTCCCACATTTTTCAAAAGTGCACAAGTGCCCTAAACATTTTGAAACAGAAAAGGATAAAAGAAAATGGAGAAGCTAAAACAGAAAAACAAAAGCGGGACACTGTGCACTGGGCCTTAGTGCACAGTGCCCCGAGTCGTGGCCCAACTGGCCCAGCTTCTCCTCCCTCCTCCCCGTGTCGGCCGCGCCCTGGTCGCGCGCGCGCGCGCCAGCCGGGCGGCGACACGGCGACGGCACCGACGCCACCGACAGCCGCGAGGAGATAAGGGCGAGGCCCGTGCGTCTCCCCTGGCTCTCCTCGCCACTTTCCCCTCTCCTCTCTCTCGCTCCGCCCGTCTTCCCCTCCAGATCCAGAGAGGCCGAGCGCCAGCCTCGCCGCCGTTCGCCTCCGTCGCGGCCACCGTCATCCCCGGGGCACGCCGAGCTGTCCACCGTCTCCGCCGTCCTCGACTACGCCGCCCTGAGCCATTCGGTGGAGCCGAGGAGCCCCAGAGACGCCGAGCCGCACCGCCCCCTTCTTCTCGGACTCCGGCGAGAACCCGGCGAATCCAGCCGCTCCGCGCCTGCCCCGAGCAGGCTCTGAACGGCTACCACCGCTGTGAGCCTCTCCTTCCCTCCCTGCTTCTTCTCCTCGTCGTTCCCGAGCTGTAGACGCCGCCCCGTTCACGCCCGAGCTCACAGTCGCGCGACCTCGTCGCCGGCGTGGCCACGGTGACCAAATGGTCCCGTGCGCGCCACCATCACACTCACCGCGACGAGTAGACCCCGCCTAGCCTTTTCCTTCACTTGTTTGCGCGCTGGGTCGCCGTTTCCGTCGCTCGCCCGAGCACCTCGCCGCCGATGTCGACGCCGCCGTCACGTTAGGCCTCCCCGGTCCGTTCCGACACCATAGATGGACGCGGCGTCGAGTCCTCGTTCGAACGCTGTCAACCGCGCGCGAAATAGTGCGCTAAAACGCAAATCCGACGAACTCCGGCGAGCGGCCGCCGCGAAATTGGTCGCCGGAGCGATCTCCGGCGCCGGCGCCGACGTGGCCGCCACGTGGGTCGCCCTGGGTCACTGACCCGTGGGCCCAGGGGCCCGCGTTGACTAGTTGACCAAGTCAACTATGCTGGCGTGGCCGACCCAGAGCCACTGACAGGTGGGCCCCCGCGACTAATTAACCTAAATAAAGATTTAATTAATTAGAAACTAATTAGATTAACCTAATGTCTCACTGACATGTGGGGTCCACCCCCTAATTAACCCTGGTAATTAAATTAATCCACTGATTAGCCTAAACAGAGGCTGACATGTGGGTCCCACTGGACCCACATGTCATATTTGACTTAGTCAGCCGACTGTTGACTTGCTGACGCCAGCAGCGCGTCATGCTGATGTCATAATTCATTTTCTGATAAATAAAATAATTCCAGAAATTCAAATAATCTTTAAAAATTAATAACTTTTAAACCGTAGCTCGGATCGAAAAAGTTAAAACATGAAAGTTGCTCAGAACGACGAGACGAGTCTAATCGTGCCGTCTGTTTCTCCATCGGAACCCCCTACGTAGAAGAACTCGTAACTCCGGACCCGAATCCGGCAGATGAATAGTGCACACACGTCGGATATTAAATCCCAGAATAATTCTAAAAATAACTAAAATGACTTAGATGCATAATTAGGCAACCCTGCACTGCATCATAGCATCACACGCACCGTATTGCATTTGTTTGCATTATGTTTACCTGTTTCTTCCCCCTCTTCTCTCTCGGTAGACCCCGACGTTGACGTAGCTCCCGAGGCAGACGCCGCACAGGAGTACGACTACGTCCCCGACGATACCACTGAAGACCTTGCCCTTGCCCCCGAGCAAACAGGCAAGCACCCCCATTTTGAGCATGCCTATATCGCCTATTCTCTTCTCTCTTATGCTTGCATTAGAACTGCTACTGCTACTGTTTTCCTATATCTGCTGCATAGCCTGATTATTGTAACCTGCATTGCTACCTTACTGGTTATCCTAGACTGTTTAGTATAGGCTGGGTAGAGACACGACAGAGACCCCCACTTGATCCCGACTGCCCTGCTGGACATCAGAAGACCCGATCATCGGGATTGAAGACCAGACCCTGGCAACGCACAACACTACCCCTTAGTTGCCGACACTGCTGGGTTACCATCGAGTGCCGAGGGTGATACCTCGTCAGCACTTCTGATGTTAACCTTGTAGGTTAGTTACTCGGTCGTGGTAAGCGAGGGTGATTCCTCCTACACCACCCCCGATAACGACATCGTCGCGCAACCTCTCAAGTGTGGACCTCGAGGGTGATTCCTCCTTCGTTCACCTTGATGATAACATCGAGCGGGAATTCCATCAAGGGTGATTCCTCAGGGCTCCCCTGGTGTCAGACACACAGTTACTGTTGATGAGTGGACTTGCACTAAACCATGATACTAAAGACGGGTCGGCCCTGAGGGGTACCCGCGCGAGCTTAGTGCGAAGTGATGTGGAGTCGGGTTGACCTGGATGGTGCCCGCGAGATAACTACGAGGCGTGGCCGGGCATTCCTAGCCCTTGCCGCAAGTCCTCGAGACGGGGCGACGGGGTCACATCGATCGTGAGTCTCTGCTCGTTTCCGCGCGCTCCTAATCCACTACGGTTTGGATATTTGATCCGAGGGGCCTCTGGCCCGATAGCACTAACCATCACGTGGGCATAGTATGGGCGTTCTGCGTCGTATACTTCAGCCGGAGCTTAATGGACGTCAGCGACTGATGCGGCACACGCTGGGTTGGACTGGGAACGCAACCGCGCTTGTATAAGGGGTTGTTAGGTCTGCTCACCGGCGGTGCACGTAACGTGCAGGAGTTCCCGGGGCGATGGCCCAAGACCCCTGGGGGCATAGGTTAGTCCGGCGTGCTGACCTCTCTGTTAGGTATTTGGTCGGGTTGCGGCGTGTTGCTTAGCCGAGGCCGGGCATGACCCAGAAAAGTGTGTCCGGCCGGAGTTAAGCGAACGTGGTGGGTAAGTTGGTGCACCCCTGCAGGGAAGAAACTTCTATCGATAGCCTGTCCTATGGTAACGGACACTCGGAGTTGTATCCCGATCGGTACAACTAGAACATGTGATGAGAATTGGATAGTACGGCTCTGGGATTGCTTTCTCGCAGGGAGTCGAGAAAGGATCTCAGGTCGAGGTTGATGATACTACTACTACTACTTTACTTATGTAATCTGCTCTCTCCTCATGCTGAAAGACTGCTGAAGATTGTTGAAGATGCTAGTCTTCGATAGGACTAGGCTTTCCCCCTCTATTCTGGCATTTCTGCAGCCCAGTCCACATATACAGCCATTCCTTTGACAATGATGCATATGTAGTGTAGATCCTTGCTTGCTGAGTACTTCGGATGAGTACTCACGTTTGCTTTATTTTCTTTTTCCCCCATATTCCATTTGATGCCACCAGACGACGGAGCCCCTGAGCCAGAAGCCCCAGCCGACGACCAGTACTACTACCCGCCTGGCGAGTACTACTACTACGAGGAGCCGTTCGACGACCAGGAGTAGGATCGGAGGGTCCAGGGCAGGAGGCCTACGCCTTTCGATCGTAGTATTTTATTTTACCCCGCCTTTGTGAAGGCCTAATTCTCTCTATGTAATATATCTGTACCCAGAAATCTAATGCTTCCGCTGACGCTTGTATGCCATCGAGCTATGTATTCGAGCCCTCGAGGCCCTGGCTTGTAATATTAAGCTTGTATGACTTTATTTTATGTTTTAGAGTTGTGTTGTGATATCTTCAAGTGAGTCCTTAGGCTTGATCGTGCGCATTTGCGTGTATGATTAGTGCACGATTAAGCCGGGGTCGTCACAGGTTGGTATCAGAGCCGACTGCCTCTAGGAGTCCCCCTTTCCAACTCTTTGGCCGAAGTTGAGTCTAGTTGTCAAAAACTGTTTTACTAACTTGGCTGTGTGGCTTACGGGCCCACGTCGCCAACTGGGTGGTATTAGGATCTTTTATTCCTCGTCTTTAATCTGGGATTCTAATCTCTCATCTATTCGGGTTTAATAAAATTTACTAACACCGACATTTAGGTTCTCGTTAATTCTATCCACCCGGAGAGCTGGATTCAGTGCGATTTCCCTGACGTTGATCTGATTAGTCTGATAATCATTTTCCTTTCCATTGTTTTGTTTAACCTTTCCTTCCGAGATCGGTTATATTTCTCATTGTCTTATGACAACCCTGAACCTTTCTGTTTCAGATGGATCGACTATTTCCACCGCGGCCTACGACCCAGCTTGTGCTTCGCACTTGGGCTCGTGATGCCCCTGGATTTCCAGCTGTTCTGATCGCCCTCCTGAGTAGACTGGGTTACCGCTGGTATCCCGAGTACATGGTCTATGAGGTTTACCGCGAGTTCAACCAGGAACAGTACTATGCTGAAGTTCGAATTTTTGATCAGCAGAACAACTCAGACACTGAGCTACACCTTTTTCATGGATTAGGCGTGACGATTGAGATGGCAGTACATGATGCCGCCTACTCTGCTGTCGCACGTCTCCGAGGAGAGCACAATGCTAACTTGGATGATACTGTGTTTCGGTACATTCCGTATGCACCTGTTGGAGATGCTACTGGATTTTACACAGCTATCTGTGCCCCGTACGAGTCTCGACGCTACGACCCGCAGGTTCTGATTCAGTGCACTCAGGCTCTGGATCGCACTGTTCGGGCTCTGGCCGTCGAGTTGTTCGCTACTCGAGCACGCTACTACGAGGCAATGACACAGTTGCTACCAGCTGTTCGTGCAGGGATACATCCGGAGGATATTCTTTACCCACGCAGGACCGAGATGCCGCCAGGTATTGATTGGCCTGCAGTGGGAGGTCACACGCCTGCACGTGGACCTCTTCTTACAGTTCGAGACCGGATTCTGCATCAGAGTGCACATGGAGCACAGGATCCTGCCGCGACGAACATTCGTCGTCCGCACTTGCAGTTACCCCGTTTCCGTGGTTTTCTCCGACGCTGATGTAGCCTTTGCTATGTCACGTTGTGTACTTCCTTACCGCGTGCCTGCGTGCCGCCTAGTGTGTCTCTAGTTTTTCAATTTGCGCCGTTATGCTGCCCGATTTTAACCGACTGTGTATGGATCTGTATGTCTTAATGACTACTTTAAGCATCTATTGCACTCTATCAATAATGTCGAGTTACCTCATGTTTAATGTTAAACACTTGCATAAGCTATCGCTGAAATACCCCTGTTGGAATAGCAGGATGGCTGACAACAACCCGCCACCGCCACCACCACCTGATTACATGGCAGCGATGATGCAACAGTTTGAACTCAACCGCCAATTTATGACGGGGATTATGCAGCAATTCCCTCGTCCTGAAGCTAATCAGCAGCAACCATCCATTACCTTGCCAGAGTTCATGAGGCTCAGTCCATCGTTTTTCCGCAACACAGTCAACCCACTGGATGCAGATGACTGGCTGCGTGATATCTCTCATGAGATGGAGTCTGCTGGTGTCGCCGAAATTAACTATGTCACTTTTGCGACATATCTTCTTAAGGGTCCCGCAGCCCAATGGTGGGCCACTCACCGACAGACTCTGCCGCCTGGTACTGTCATCACTTGGGCAGAGTTCAAGATTGCTTTCCGTGCCCGCTACATTCCTCTAGCTGTCATAGCTAGGAAGAAGGCTGAGTTCCGTAGCCTTGTCCAAGGAAACAAGACTGTGGAAGTCTATCAGCGCGAGTTTCTAGACTTATCTCGTTACGCCGAAGAGGACATTCCTACTGATGAACGCAGACAGGAGAAGTTTCGTGAAGGACTGCACCATGACATTCAGTTAGCCCTTCTTGTTCAAGATTACCCTAATTTCGCCACCTTGGTGAATAAGGCCATCATGGTTGAAACTGGACTTAAGAAGCACAAGGAAGCGTCCAGACGCACCCGTGAGTCGGGCTCATCTTCGGGCTTGTCTTCCCAGAAGCGACGCATCTGGTTTCCCCAAGGCATGTTCCGTTCAGCAGCTCCTGCAAACAGGCCCTCTTATGCTGCACCACGCCTGCCACCTCCACCCCCAAGGCAGCCTCTGCCAACTCCAGCACCTCGAGCTCCAGCACCTCGTCCTGACAGCGGACTATGCTTCAAGTGTGGCAAGCCAGGTCACCGTGCTAGAGATTGTTCTCAGAATCAGAATCAACTGGCTCTCCCTTCTGCTGGC
Organism: Thinopyrum elongatum; assembly: GCA_011799875.1. Classification (NCBI taxonomy): domain Eukaryota; kingdom Viridiplantae; phylum Streptophyta; class Magnoliopsida; order Poales; family Poaceae; genus Thinopyrum; species Thinopyrum elongatum. Next base: position 227,003,553 of record CM022303.1, read on the forward strand.
CGTGGTATTGGCCGTGGTATTCCCCAACAGCGCAACTATAATGCCAGACCTTCTTATGGTCGTGGGCAGTACTACCACGTCAACATGTCTGAAGCTCCAAATCAACCAGATACTGTGGTGGGTACACTTCTCGTTAATTCAGTACCTGCATCCGTTTTATTTGATTCAGGAGCATCGCATTCATTTATGTCGGATAAATTCGCACTCATGCATGAAGTTAAATGTGATATGCTACCCCAAAAGATACGAGTAAATACTCCCGCGGGACACTGTCAAACCTCCTTGGTTAGCCCTGATGTTGTGATTAATATCGAAGGGTTAGAGTTCCGAGCATCCCCCATTATTCTCAACTCCTCTGGTATTGATCTTATTTTGGGAATGGATTGGTTGAAGGCCCACTACGCCTCAATCAACTGTGCCACTAAAGTGGTACACCTTCTACATCCCTCGAACGAGATAGTGAACTATCAAGCTCACCTTACCCAGAACGCTGAGGCTCAAATTTATGCCTTGAACGCGTTGAATGCTTCTCCACTTGATGGGATCGAGAATATCCCAGTGGTCTGTGACTTCCCAGATGTTTTTCCAGAAGAACTTCCAGGAATACCCCCTGCTAGAGCTGTCGAGTTCGTCATCGACTTGAAGCCTGGCACCACTCCTATTGCAAAGCGTCCCTACAAGATGCCTCCGCACCACCTCATCGAGCTTAAGGAGGAAATTGATAAATCCTTAAGGAAGGGTTTCATTCGCCCCAGTTCCTCTGCATGGGGAGCACCGTCTCTTTTCGTCAAGAAGAAAGATGGAACGAATAGGTTGGTCCAAGATTATCGTCCTATCAACCAGGCAACCATTCAGAATAAATATCCACTTCCCCGGATCAACGATTTATATGATCAACTCGCTGGATCTTCGGTGTTTTCTAAACTCGACTTGAGGTTGGGTTATCACCAGATCCGTGTTCGCGAAGAGGATATTCCGAAGACTTCATTCGTTACTCGTTATGGCTCTTACGAGTACACAGTCATGTCGTTTGGTTTAACAAACGCTCCAGCTACATTCTCCCGCCTAATGAATTACATATTCATGGATTACCTCGACAAATTCGTCGTGGTATATCTGGATGATATTCTGGTTTATTCGAAGAACAAAGAAGAACATGCTGAGCACCTTCGACTAGTTCTGGAGAGACTTCGAGAGCACCAATTATATGCCAAGTACTCGAAGTGCGAATTCTGGCTTTCTGAAGTAACCTACCTTGGACATGTCATTTCCAAGGATGGTATCGCAGTTAACCCGGAGCGAGTTCAGGCTATTCTTGACTGGACCCCTCCGAAGAATATCAAGCAAGTCAGAAGTTTTCTCGGGCTTGCAAGTTATTGTCGCCGTTTCATTGAGAATTTCTCCAAGATTGCCAAGCCCCTAACTAATCTGCTTCACAAAGGCGTTAAGTTTGAGTGGACAGACAAATGTCAGGAAAGCTTCCAGACCCTCAAGGACAAGCTGACTTCTGCTCCAGTCCTTGCTCCTCCAGACTCTCGCAAAGATTTTGTGATCTTCTGCGACGCCTCTCGCCAAGGACTAGGTTGCGTCCTAATGCAAGAGCGAAGAGTAATTGCTTATGCTTCACGACAACTGCGTCCACATGAAGAGAATTACCCAGTGCATGACCTCGAACTTGCTGCTGTCATTTATGCTTTGAAGCAGTGGCGTCATTACCTCCTTGGTAATCGGTGTGAGATTTACACCGATCATCAGAGCTTGAAGTACTTGTTCACTCAACCGGAACTTAATCTTCGTCAGCAGCGTTGGTTGGAAACAATCACCGATTATGACTGTGGAATTTCATACACTCCCGGCAAAGCTAATGTGATGGTTGATGCTTTGAGCCGCAAGTCCTACTGTAGCAACCTCATGGTAAAGCAAGCTCAACCCCAGCTATATGAAGAATTGCGCAAGCTGAATCTCTGCATTATTCTGCAAGGTTCTCTTAATAACCTTGTGATACAGTCAGATCTTGAGAAAGCTGTCAAGATTGCGCAAGCCAAAGATGCTGAAATTAATCTAATGAAGAAAGAGCTTCACCTCCAAAAGTACAGGGATTTCTTGATTGCTGAAGATGGAACCTTGTACTTCCGAGATCGCATTGTAGTACCTCGCTTTGAGCTGATGACTGACAAAGTCATGAAGGAGGCCCATGATACACCGCTATCTATCCATCCGGGTAGTACCAAGATGTATCGAGATCTTCGTCAAAGGTACTGGTGGTCTAGGATGAAGCAGGATATTGCTCGTTATGTTGCCGAGTGTGACGTTTGTCGTCGCGTGAAGGCATAACACAGAAACCTGCTGGAATTCTGCAACCGCTCCCTATTCCTCTATGGAAGTGGGATAAAGTGCAAATGGACTTCATTACTGGTCTTCCCAAGTCTCAGAAGGGTCACGATGCCATTCTTGTCGTCGTCGACCAACTCTCCAAGGTTGCACACTTTCTGCCAGTTAAGGAGACTATTACTGCTAGTCAGTTAGCAGAGCTATATATCTCCAGAATTGTTTCACTCCATGGTATCCCCAAGGAAATCAGTTCAGACCGTGGCAGCATTTTCACTGGCCATTTCTGGGAAAGTTTCCAGAAAGCAATGGGAACTCATATTACCTGGAGTTCAGCTTATCATCCCCAATCCCAAGGCCAAGTTGAGCGCGTTAATCAAGTGCTTGAAGACATGCTTCGAGCCTGTGTTATATCCTTCGGTAAGAAATGGGAGGAATCTCTCCCGTATGCCGAGTTCTCTTATAACAACAGTTATCAAGCCAGCTTAAAAATGGCCCCATTTGAGGTTCTTTATGGACGAAAATGTCGAACCCCTCTGAATTGGTCAGAAACTGGGGAACGACCTCTTGTTGGACCAGACATTATTCAGCATGCCGAAGAACAAGTCTGAATTGTCCGGGAGAATCTCAAAGCAGCTCAAGACCGTCAGAAGAGTAATTATGATCGCAAGCGATGGGGTGTGATCTATCAACCTGGTGATCAAGCTTATCTTCGTGTCACTCCAATGAAGGGCACCCGTCGTTTCGGAATCAAGGGCAAGCTAGTTCCTCGCTATATTGGTCCTTTCCGCATCGTGGCTAGACGGGGACAGGTGGCATATAAATTGGAGTTGCCACCGCAATTCTCCCATATTCATGATGTCTTCCACGTGTCGCAACTCCGTAAGTGCTTCAAGGAATCCCCGCACCGTGCAGTGGATCATGAGATGCTCGAGCTACAAGATGATCTTTCCTATAAGGAGCATCCGATCCGCATCCTCGACGAAGCTGAGCGTCGTACTCGTCAGAAGACGACCAAGTTCCTAAAAGTGCAATGGTCGAATCACACTGAAGACGAAGCCACTTGGGAACGCGAGGATCATCTTCGGGAAGAATATCCCGGACTTTTCCCTTCTACCTCCTAAAATTCTCGGGACGAGAATTTCTTTTAGCGGAGGAGAACTTGTAACACCCCCTAGTAATAAGCTCTATGACACTCTGTTAAAACTGCCAAGTCATGATCATTTGCAGTGCCAAGTCATAAGGGTTAATGATCCAATTCAAATCCACATCTGAAAATCAACTCAAATTCAAAGATGAATTATAAAGCTGATCAAACACTGTTGGGAAAATGTTCATTAAATGGCAAATAATTCAGGAACATTTTTAAAATCAATATCAAAATATTTGGAGTTGGGCAAGTGACTCAAACAAGATGAAACAGCACCCAAAACAGCAATATTAATTCATTTAAAATCATTACAGATTCAAATGAACTCCAAAACTGTCCAAACCACTTTTTGGTGAGAGCTAATATTGCATTGCAATATTTGGGCCAACTCCCACATTTTTCAAAAGTGCACAAGTGCCCTAAACATTTTGAAACAGAAAAGGATAAAAGAAAATGGAGAAGCTAAAACAGAAAAACAAAAGCGGGACACTGTGCACTGGGCCTTAGTGCACAGTGCCCCGAGTCGCGGCCCAACTGGCCCAGCTTCTCCTCCCTCCTCCCCGTGTCGGCCGCGCCCTGGTCGCGCGCGCGCGCGCCAGCCGGGCGGCGACACGGCGACGGCACCGACGCCACCGACAGCCGCGAGGAGATAAGGGCGAGGCCCGTGCGTCTCCCCTGGCTCTCCTCGCCACTTTCCCCTCTCCTCTCTCTCGCTCCGCCCGTCTTCCCCTCCAGATCCAGAGAGGCCGAGCGCCAGCCTCGCCGCCGTTCGCCTCCGTCGCGGCCACCGTCATCCCCGGGGCACGCCGAGCTGTCCACCGTCTCCGCCGTCCTCGACTACGCCGCCCCGAGCCATTCGGTGGAGCCGAGGAGCCCCAGAGACGCCGAGCCGCACCGCCCCCTTCTTCTCGGACTCCGGCGAGAACTCGGCGAATCCAGCCGCTCCGCGCCTGCCCCGAGCAGGCTCTGAACGGCTACCACCGTTGTGAGCCTCTCCTTCCCTCCCTGCTTCTTCTCCTCGTCGTTCCCGAGCTGTAGACGCCGCCCCGTTCACGCCCGAGCTCACAGTCGCGCGACCTCGTCGCCGGCGTGGCCACGGTGACCAAATGGTCCCGTGCGCGCCACCATCACACTCACCGCGACGAGTAGACCCCGCCTAGCCTTTTCCTTCACTTGTTTGCACGCTGGGTCGCCGTTTCCGTCGCTCGCCCGAGCACCTCGCCGCCGATGTCGACGCCGCCGTCACGTTAGGCCTCCCCGGTCCGTTCCGACACCATAGATGGACGCGGCGTCGAGTCCTCGTTCGAACGCTGTCAACCGCGCGCGAAATAGTGCGCTAAAACGCAAATCCGACGAACTCCGGCGAGCGGCCGCCGCGAAATTGGTCGCCGGAGCGATCTCCGGCGCCGGCGCCGACGTGGCCGCCACGTGGGTCGCCCTGGGTCACTGACCCGTGGGCCCAGGGGCCCGCGTTGACTAGTTGACCAAGTCAACTATGCTGGCGTGGCCGACCCAGAGCCACTGACAGGTGGGCCCCCGCGACTAATTAACCTAAATAAAGATTTAATTAATTAGAAACTAATTAGATTAACCTAATGTCTCACTGACATGTGGGGTCCACCCCCTAATTAACCCTGGTAATTAAATTAATCCACTGATTAGCCTAAACAGAGGCTGACATGTGGGTCCCACTGGACCCACATGTCATATTTGACTTAGTCAGCCGACTGTTGACTTGCTGACGCCAGCAGCGCGTCATGCTGATGTCATAATTCATTTTCTGATAAATAAAATAATTCCAGAAATTCAAATAATCTTTAAAAATTAATAACTTTTAAACCGTAGCTCGGATCGAAAAAGTTAAAACATGAAAGTTGCTCAGAACGACGAGACGAGTCTAATCGTGCCGTCTGTTTCTCCATCGGAACCCCCTACGTAGAAGAACTCGTAACTCCGGACCCGAATCCGGCAGATGAATAGTGCACACACGTCGGATATTAAATCCCAGAATAATTCTAAAAATAACTAAAATGACTTAGATGCATAATTAGGCAACCCTGCACTGCATCATAGCATCACACGCACCGTATTGCATTTGTTTGCATTATGTTTACCTGTTTCTTCCCCCTCTTCTCTCTCGGTAGACCCCGACGTTGACGTAGCTCCCGAGGCAGACGCCGCACAGGAGTACGACTACGTCCCCGACGATACCACTGAAGACCTTGCCCTTGCCCCCGAGCAAACAGGCAAGCACCCCCATTTTGAGCATGCCTATATCGCCTATTCTCTTCTCTCTTATGCTTGCATTAGAACTGCTACTGCTACTGTTTTCCTATATCTGCTGCATAGCCTGATTATTGTAACCTGCATTGCTACCTTACTGGTTATCCTAGACTGCTTAGTATAGGCTGGGTAGAGACACGACAGAGACCCCCACTTGATCCCGACTGCCCTGCTGGACATCAGAAGACCCGATCATCGGGATTGAAGACCAGACCCTGGCAACGCACAACACTACCCCTTAGTTGCCGACACTGCTGGGTTACCGTCGAGTGCCGAGGGTGATACCTCGTCAGCACTTCTGATGTTAACCTTGTAGGTTAGTTACTCGGTCGTGGTAAGCGAGGGTGATTCCTCCTACACCACCCCCGATAACGACATCGTCGCGCAACCTCTCAAGTGTGGACCTCGAGGGTGATTCCTCCTTCGTTCACCTTGATGATAACATCGAGCGGGAATTCCATCGAGGGTGATTCCTCAGGGCTCCCTTGGTGTCAGACACACAGTTACTGTTGATGAGTGGACTTGCACTAAACCATGATACTAAAGACGGGTCGGCCCTGAGGGGTACCCGCGCGAGCTTAGTGCGAAGTGATGTGGAGTCGGGTTGACCTGGATGGTGCCCGCGAGATAACTACGAGGCGTGGCCGGGCATTCCTAGCCCTTGCCGCAAGTCCTCGAGACGGGGCGACGGGGTCACATCGATCGTGAGTCTCTGCTCGTTTCCGCGCGCTCCTAATCCACTACGGTTTGGATATTTGATCCGAGGGGCCTCTGGCCCGATAGCACTAACCATCACGTGGGCATAGTATGGGCGTTCTGCGTCGTATACTTCAGCCGGAGCTTAATGGACGTCAGCGACTGATGCGGCACACGCTGGGTTGGACTGGGAACGCAACCGCGCTTGTATAAGGGGTTGTTAGGTCTGCTCACCGGCGGTGCACGTAACGTGCAGGAGTTCCCGGGGCGATGGCCCAAGACCCCTGGGGGCATAGGTTAGTCCGGCGTGCTGACCTCTCTGTTAGGTATTTGGTCGGGTAGCGGCGTGTTGCTTAGCCGAGGCCGGGCATGACCCAGAAAAGTGTGTCCGGCCGGAGTTAAGCGAACGTGGTGGGTAAGTTGGTGCACCCCTGCAGGGAAGAAACTTCTATCGATAGCCTGTCCTACGGTAACGGACACTCGGAGTTGTATCACGATCGGTACAACTAGAACATGTGATGAGAATTGGATAGTACGGCTCTGGGATTGCTTTCTCGCAGGGAGTCGAGAAAGGATCTCAGGTCGAGGTTGATGATACTACTACTACTACTTTACTTATGTAATCTGCTCTCTCCTCATGCTGAAAGACTGCTGAAGATTGTTGAAGATGCTAGTCTTCGATAGGACTAGGCTTTCCCCCTCTATTCTGGCATTTCTGCAGCCCAGTCCACATATACAGCCATTCCTTTGACAATGATGCATATGTAGTGTAGATCCTTGCTTGCTGAGTACTTCGGATGAGTACTCACGTTTGCTTTATTTTCTTTTTCCCCCATATTCCATTTGATGCCACCAGACGACGGAGCCCCTGAGCCAGAAGCCCCAGCCGACGACCAGTACTACTACCCGCCTGGCGAGTACTACTACTACGAGGAGCCGTTCGACGACCAGGAGTAGGATCGGAGGGTCCAGGGCAGGAGGCCTACGCCTTTCGATCGTAGTATTTTTATTTTACCCCGCCTCTGTGAAGGCCTAATTCTCTCTATGTAATATATCTGTACCCAGAAATCTAATGCTTCTGCTGACGCTTGTATGCCATCGAGCTATGTATTCGAGCCCTCGAGGCCCTGGCTTGTAATATTAAGCTTGTATGACTTTATTTTATGTTTTAGAGTTGTGTTGTGATATCTTCAAGTGAGTCCTTAGGCTTGATCGTGCGCATTTGCGTGTATGATTAGTGCACGATTAAGCCGGGGTCGTCACATTGTCGGCAGCGACTTTGGCGGCTTCGGCGGCAGCATCCTTGGCGGTCTCCTCGATGGTGGCGTCAACATCTATCTGATCCACCAAGGGAAGATCTGAAAGCCAAGGAGGAGAAACAAGATGCAACCAAGATTGAAGTTCAAAGTAGAAAGAGAAGAGAAAAAGATCATGCAGGAAGGATGACGGGTGCCCGAAAGTGAGCGGCATACCTGTGACAAGCACCTGGGAGGTGGTTCCTTTCCCGGCAACATTCGTTGCCGGTATGGGATTGCCGGCACCCGTGCTTGCCGGCCCTTCCTCCACGCGAATGGGCTCATCGGTGGGAGTCCTTGCCGGGGATCCATCCCTGAGCGGTGTGGTTGACGGAGGCGGCATGTCAGGGCCGGCTCTCAGTAGCTCTCCTTATTGCTGTTCTTCTCTTGGAAATCCGGCAAGATCATTAGCAAAGATACACACCCCAACACCCGCTAGTGGGAAATGAGTAATGGACTCACGCTGGGGGATGAGTCGGGGGCTGCGTCGTGGGCTGGGATCCGGGTTGATCGTGATCGTCTCCGGCGCACCTGAGGTGCTTGCCGGGGGCTCGTCGCCTGTCGAAGTCTTGGCTTTCTTCGCCATCCTCTGCGCCAACGTTTTCGTGTCTCTGCGGGGACAGGCCAAAATAAGATCAAAACAGGGACTCAGGAGATGAAGAAAGCAGTAAGGCACTTACTCATCTTCTTCTTCTGGCCTCTTCTCCCTCCTCGGGCTGAAGGAGGAAAGTTCGAAGTCGGCCTCCGGTATGGTGTCCGTGCGAGGGGGGGAAGATGGAGACCTGGGCCGCTTGGCTGTGGCAGAGGCGGCGGCTGCTTTTTCCTTTGCTGCCGCGGTCGTGCGCCTCGTCTGGCGCACAGGTTGCAGCTGGACCTCTTGCCGCTGCGCAGCCTTGCCGGCCGCCCCCTTGACGGGGACCTCTTCGCGTGAGGAGGCTTGCCGGACTGGCTCGACAGAGCCAACCCGCCGGAGGACACGTTTCTTCTTCCCCGGGACTGGGGGCTCCTCGTGCGGCTCCTCTTCAGCTTCCTCTTCAGCCGTCTCCTCGGCTGTCCCCTCGGCAGAAGGGCCCCCGGCAGCGGTGCCGCTGTGTTCCCCGGCAGGCTCCCCCGCTCAGCAAGATCCTCCTCTAAGCTGGCTTCATCTTCCACAAAGCTAACGCTGCCGGCCTCCTCGGCAAGGGCTGCCTCTTCCGCCCTGCTGGCAATATATGCCACCTCCCCATCGGTGGTGGGGCGGATGAGCTGCGTTTCTTCCCGGATGGCCCTCTCCGACAAGTTGTCGAAGAACTCTTGCACCCGCTCCGCGTCTGGCTCGGCCCAGGTCTGATCAAGGCCATGGGCGTTGAACACCGGCATCATGGCGATGATTGAGGTCAAGGCGGAGTTGTTGCACAAAGGGATCACGCCCGCCGGCAACTTGAGCGGCTTGTCGGCCTTTTCGGTCTTGTCAGCCTTGTCGGCCTTGAGGTGGAACAGCTTGTAGCAGAGAAACGCATGCTGCATGACCGTCAAGTTGTTGTTCAGGCCGGGGCACAGCCTCATGATGTCTGCCGCATTCCAGTATTCCCAAGCTGGCCTCCCCTTGTTCTGCAGAGGAGCGATGCGGCAGCGGAGGAAGTCGGCCCCAATCATTTCGATTGTGAGCCCGATAGCCTTGAGGCGATGGATTCTGGTGGTTGCAATGGTGAGCATCCCATCTTGAGGGTCGAGGTCGCCCCAATTACCGCTACGGACTAGTTTCGTCTGCCGGGGCATACAAAACGGCTACGGGTCCTTCTCCACGATCCAGCACCACATGCCCCGCCATTCTTCCCACTTTTCCTTGTGGGTCCCGTCCGGGTACGTCTTCTTGGCCAATGCCCTTGGGATCCAGGTGACGCAGCCAGAAAGGGCCCCTCCGGGCTGGATGCGGGGAACGAAATAATGGCGAAAGAGGGCCGTGTTGGGGACCACCCCGGCGAAGTTCTCACAGAGGTGGGCGAAGGTGGCCATACATGCCACAGCATTCGGCGTAAAATCCAAGATATGGAAGCCGAATGTGTACATGATGTCATTGAAGAAATCTGAAAATGGGGGACAGAGCCCGCAGTAGAAGTAATCGACGAAGAAAGGGAATTTATCTGGGGCAGGCTTGGCGCAAGAAGCTGGGATGACGCGGGTAGCAGGATGCCCCGTCGTCGCTCTCCCCCACATACACAGATACCGCTCCTTCAGAGCGCGCGCATCGAGCGTCGGAGCGAAGACGACGCTCTCCTTCCGCATCTTCACCAACTTGTTCTCCGGCACCTCTTCCCCCTCGCTCGCCTTGGACGCTCCCTTGCCCTTGCTCGCTTTGGGCGCCATAAGAAACTGGACAGGAGCGGGAGGTCGAGGATGGTGGGAACGCAGGGGGGGACGGCGGATGGATGAGGAAGCTCTGGTTTGGGCCCAAGGAGGAAGACGACGGCGGTTCCTAGATTGGAAAGGGCGAAGGGGGTAAATGAGCAGTGCCTCTGCGGATTCCTCTTTTTATGGGGAAGGCGCGAGGCTGCCTCTTTACTATCCAATGTGAAGGCGTATTCGCAGGCGTGCTGCTGCTGCGACCGTTCCGCGTGTGTACCCCACGTCGCGCACTCAATGCCGATCGTGGGGAAGCGCGGCAGACGAGATGATTACATCAGTTAACTCCTGCCACGTGTGCTCGTGCACTGTTTGGGCCTAGCCCAACAACGCGTCGTGCCCGCGTGTGTGGCCCAGGCCCGGGGGCTCCTGTCGGTGTACTAAAGTTTGGGCCCCTTTGGTACCCCTTACTTGTGCACGGGCAGTTGCAGCCACGCCCACGACAAGGCCTACCAGGGACAGCTGGGAGCAAATACGAGGCAACCAAGACGGCATCCGAGCCAGTAATCAGAGAGCAGAAGACAAGCTGAGCCCCCGACAAAGATTCTTGCCGGGGTGATTTGCGAGCCCCGGCAAGCTCCTTGCCGGGATGGTTTGTGAAGCCTCAGCAAGACCACCACCCTTGAGGTTGAGAGCCCTGACACATCGACAATGTCAAGACCAAGATCCAGGGGCGCCTGCATGGTGGCATGCAGATCTTTGTGAAGAATAGAAGGCAAGTTCCCAGCAAGGCTCTTGCCAGGGACATTTGCGAGGCCACGGCAAGGCTCGCACACGGCAAGGCTCCTAGTCCCGCCACCGCTCCAGCGCAGCAACTAGCCTGCCAGCCAGGCAAGCACCTACGTGGTGGCATGCAGATCTTCGTGAAGATCCTGCCACCGCTCCAGCGCAGCGGCTAGCCAGTTAGCTTGGCATTTGCATGCCTCGTCATCTTGGGTGCGTGTCAAGATGGGGTGAGGCGGCGACGGACGGGACGGGCTCTGTTTCCGTCCCCGATAAAGTTAGAGACACGTAAACAGCGCATTTAATGCGCTTGTCCTAAGACGCCAGTGATAAGCATGTACACTGTAGCTACTTTACACCTCCTGTATGCATGTATGCCACTGCGGTAGCCCCTTGGTATAAAAGGAGGCCCAAGGCGATACAGGGAGGGACTTTTGGACTTTCCGGCCCAGTTTGCATGCGTAGCAACTAGCTGAAGCTCAAGAACACTCAATACACTACGAGCAGGACTAAGGTTTTACGCTCCTCAGCGGCCCGAACCTGGGTAAAAATCCCTTGTGTTGATCGTTAGATCTACTCTTTGCGCACTCCTCTTCTCTGCCAAACCGTAGAAGGGATCCACTCGATCCCATAGGTCCTGTTTCCCCGACAGATTCCCCCGTCACCCCTGCATGCGCAACTTGCGAAGACTCCACCACTTGCAGCTCGTGGCCTCGCAGCACTGTGCTCACTCTAGCCGTGGAAATATCACACAATATAGACCTACTCTAGTACAATACTAGCGCCGAAGAGCACGGCGCACGCCGCGCCCGTGATAATGCCCGGTTTTTTTGTTGTTGCTGTTGGTTTGGTTGAAGACACGCCGCGTCCGTGGGAAGTCTCGTTTATATTTCGGATAAATACTTTAATTTTTATTTTTATTGCATGCAGGTCTATTTTCATGTTTAGTTGGTTGGATTTGTTTTGTTTTGTTTGGGTTTTTATAGGAAGGAAAGGAGGGGTAGATTCATTTTGGCAAAATACGTTGGCGCAATAAAGTTATTTATAACACATTTACATCCGACGTAGTTGCTCTTTTTGGCTTTGTGTGTAGAGATGCTTGACTTGTTTTTTGTATAGAGTGGTAAAGACCATTGCCGCTGGCGTTCATTTCGTGTTTTTTTGTATAGAATAGAAGTGTTTTAAGGATCATGTGATTGAAGTTTTGAATGAACCGTGATTTATTTATGGCAAAGAGCTAAATAGTACAGGTGCGGTACAGAACAAATTATTCTAAATATGGGCAACAAATTATCATTATTTTTAGTTTCCTGCCTTTGGGTAAATCATTAGTGTTTTGCCTTTTATGTCCTTGTGGAATTTTTTCAGCATGTGAGGCCTAACGGTATTAAAAAAGAAATGCAGAATCAATGCTATAATTGTTTCTTAACTGTATTGTAGAATATACTCTTTTGTTGACGGTGGAGTTGCAAGTCGATTATTTCGTGGTGAATCAATTAGTAATAAAGAGGAGGAGGAAGACTGTTTGGTTCGGCTTGGATGCATATCGTTGCTTAATGGCAGTGGAGCTAAAAGGTCCATGTTTGTCATATGCTTTGTCTTGCACTCGGAAATGGCAGTAATTGTTGTCCAGTGATTTGCTACTTGGTGGTATGTCGGTTTACTATTTGGGTACGATTCGGATACTGTTTTGGTTTACCACTCGGGTAGGTTAATGTTTTTGGTTTATTCAGGTATTATCTGTTTCATTTGTTTTACTGTTCCGGGTTATTCAAGTTTGCTATTTTGACTTATTTGGGGCTATTGTTTTGATTAGTAGTTCTGTGTTTATTCGGATACTGTTTCGGTTTGTTTGGGTAACCGTCGGTGCGCTGTTCACTGCTATCGTGGTGTAAAAAAAGACAGTAATCGGCGGAGAACTTATTTTTGCCATGGAATACTGTTCATTCAAAATATACTATTCCGGTTTATTGTTTTGTGCCTTGGTGGTGACATCATTCGAAAGGAGCGGGAGACGATTGAGGAAGCTTACTATTTCGGGGTGTTGTTCCGGTTTAACAGCTTGGGTACTGTTTTCGGCTTATTTTGGCATAGGGATGAAGTGCTTTATGTGGCCTTCTCGTTGTTGCTGGTCTCGGTCATGCCGTGGATTGTGATGTTGCTGATCTCGGTGATAGGGACTTCTTCTTCTATGATCTTTGTGTATTCTTTTTGTATCTGGCCTACCATTTCAGCATCGTACTGATCTGAACTTTTTAGTAGGCGACTAATGTTAGGATCAATAGTATCAAAGCCATTTTTTGGAGGTGTGAGCATTGCCGATAGAGTGAGATTTTCTTGTCTTGCATGGTGAGTGGAGCGACGATCATGATGGTTGTAGAGCTTTTATAGAGGGTAACCCAACAGTAGGTAGTACGAAAAATTAAAAAAAAAAGAGGAAAACAATACTTAATCGCTTTTATTAAAAAAACTCAGGTTTTTCTTTTTGTATTTTCCCTGAATTGTTGTTTACGCGGATGCACGGTGCTGGTACTGTTTCAGTTTGCATTTGAGGCACTGTTCATACGAAGTATTTTTTGTGTGGATATGGGTATATTTCAGTTTATTTGGTGCACATGAAAACACCGGTCACAGAAAACACTATTGCATACAAGTTACTATTTCGAAAACAGTGTTTAGGATTGTTTAGGTTTGCTGTGCCGGTTTGTTCGGGTTACTGTTCTCTTAAAATTAGATTTCACTCAAACCGTTAGGGAAAAAATCGTGGGGTAACAGTCCATAAGAACGAATGTAAGGGGAAATAGAATGAGCAGCATCTTTTTAAACAACAAAAAAAGGTTGGCATCGAAGATGTTATCTTTTTCCTTGGATTTTGGATTTGTAGTAAAATTGGTGTGAAAGGAAGGACAATCACTTTTATTATCAGTGCCAATAGGTAAAATTAATTATTAAGTAATATGAATTTAGATCAGCTCAATTTAATGGCGGGGTACTGTTCATGATGGTACTGTTCACATCTTGCTGTTTCATGGTAGTCCGGTTCATGTCTTGTTTTGTTGTTCGTTGTACGGTTCATGAACTGGTACTGTTCGTGGCAAAAAAAAAAGTAAAACAGATTCCGGTTCATGTCTTGTTTTGTTGTTCGTTGTACGGTTCATGAACTGGTACTGTTCATGACAAAAAAAATAAAACAGATTACGTAGGAGGAAAAAGGAAGGCTGTTACTGTTCATTGATGTTGACGTTGCCATGAAAATGAACAGTAGACAGCGAATTTTTTAAAAAAAAAAACCAGAAAAATCGAATCCCTCCCGCTTTAGTATTAGTATAGTACTTATTATGAGACTTGGATTTTAGTGATAGGATTCAACTGGAGACTGAGACATGAACAAGAGCATTTGGAAGAATTTCTAGATGGTTTGATGCCCACCTCCTCTCTCTCAGTGGCCAATCAACCACGTACAAGTTGGGTAGTCAATTGACTACCCAGTCTTTTCTTTTGGTAAAATTAAGATATCACTTTTGCTTCGGTATACCCCCTTAAACACATCAACGACTGAGATTAGCCGACACCTCTTCGCCATTAGGGGCACGATTGTCTTAATAAAAAAAGCCGCAACACGCCAGGCCGATGCCAGCCCCGCCGCGTGTGTACGGATACGTGTAGAGCCGACGCGCCGAGCCGTTGGGACGGCTGAGCCGCGGGGGTGACGCGGCTTACGTGCGAGCCGTCCTCATGCCATGGGCCCACTATGTTAGCTCGAGGGGGTGTTTTTTTAAAAGGCTGCGTTGACCGGTGTGGACGTGCGTGTGGACACGGCGCGGACGCCCGTTTGGTCGTGCATTAACTGCCCTGCCATGCATGGCCGCAGTAAATACAGCGTGCATGCAGGCGCCGCCTCCTCGCGCCGAGCGCCACCGACGCATCGGCTGCCGCGGTTGACACGACCACTCGCTGGCCGCCGCCTCCCCATGGGGCGCCCGCCTGCCGCCCTCGTAAGCCGCGCCGTCCGCTGCCGCGTGTGTTGCGACCGGCCGCCTGCCGCCGCCTTCCGCCTCGGGCCGTCCATGTTCCTCCTCGCGCCACGCGCCCCCGACGCATCGGCTGCCGCGTTGACGCGACCGCTCACCTGCCGCCCTCGTCTGCCACGGCTGCCGCGACCGGCTGCCTGCCGCCCGCGTTGGGCTGCCCGCCCTTCCTCGTGGCGCGCGCCACCGACGCCTCACCAGCCCCATGCCCCCCACCCCCCCGCCGGCTATATAAGCCCGCCCCACGCCGGCCTTCTCCATTCCACACCACCTGCCCTCCTCTTCTCCACGCCACCGACGAGGCCCTCCGCCAGCCCACACCGCCGATGTCTTCGAGCGACTCCGACGACGGCGGGGCGCCGGGTGGCGTCTGGCCGTCCAGCATGAGCATTGGCGACACCGAGGACCTGGCGCGGTTCGGCCTGATGGTGTCGCCGGCGTCCAAGGTGCCGGGGCCATGGAGGATCGGTGCGGACGACATCCCCACCCGCGGCCCGCCAGCGACGAGGGAGTAGCTTCGCGCCTACCCTGGTGGCCGCTACAACAGAAAGGCCCGCCGAAACTTCTGGCGGGGCAAAGACTTCGACATAGTTCTCGGCGCGCTCAGGGACGCCGCGGCTGGTCTCCCCGTCGGAGATATCACCGGTGAGCCCGGTTCTTCTCGTCGCCGCCGCCGCCACGCCGCACCTGCCCCCGCCCCACCTGCCCTAGCACCGCTGGCGCCCCCTGCCCCGGCGCTGGTCCCAATTCCGCCGGAGCAGACGGCCCTCATGCAAGACTGCAACCCCGACGACACGCCAGGGCTGCTTGCGGCGCTGGCTCGGTCAGCAGACGAGGCGGCCGGCGCGCGCGTGGGCCGGCCCGAACGGTCTCCGAATAACGTGGTCAAATTTTTGTCATCTTCGGAATGGCCTCAATTTTTGGGTTCATTTGAAGGATGTCGAAAAAAATTGCTTTTTGTTATCGATTAAAAAATGTACCATAATTATTAAAAAACACTATTTAATCTAGAATTTATTAAGTATTTTAATTTATATTAAAAACATTATTCATAATTATTAAAAAAATGTCGTATTATGATTTGACTTTACACAACTGTCCGGGCAGATGCTCTGCCCGGACAGTTGTGTAAAGTCAAATCATAATAGGACATTACTACTTTTTTTAGGCATTTGATGTGATTATGATTGTGGGTACAAACACGGCTATTTAAGCCGGTCGGGGCGTCCTTCGACACGCGAGGTGGGACTAAACTTGCGTCCTGATCCCCGCGCCCCCTTCCCCCGCCCCACCAGCAGCGTCTATGGGCCGGCCCACGCGCGTCGTCCAGCGCAAGGCGCATCGTCACTGGGCCGGCCCACACGCGCCGTCCAGCGCAGGCTTGTACATATATGAGTTTTTAGTTATAATTTATGACTAAAAACTCATATATTTGAGTTTTTTAGTTATAATTTATAATCCCCTGAAAAAAGTTATAATTATTCAAAAATATGTAAAGTTTACTTTTTATGTGCTTTTTGTTATCGTTTAAAAAATGTTTCATAATTATTAAAAATACGTTATTTAATCTAGAATTTATAACATATATTAATTTATATTTATAATTGTGTTATAATTATTTATGTAATTTTCATTATTTACTTTTTTATGTGCTTTTTGTTATTTGAAAATAACGCACTTCGGAATGAATTTGGAATGGCCTCAATTTTTGCAAGTGAATTGGTATGCCCACCCCCACATTCAATCGAAGAATTGAACGTATTCGGACACCAAACGCACGTTGCGTCACGTCCGAGTAGTGCTTTACAGTGTTTTCATCGGGAAAATCGTACAAAATGCATCGAGTGGCAAAAAGGCACGAAACTTGGCATCCATGCTTTTCATGATTGTACAAGACTACGGAAAAAATTTGGGTTCACTTGAAGGATGTTGAAAAAAAAGTGCTTTCAGACGGGCCCTTCGCTCCCGAACGGCCTCCGCAGAACAAGGTCATTTTTTTGTCATCTTCAGAATGGCCTTAATTTTTGCAAGTGAGTTGGTATGCCCATCCCCACACTCAATCCAAGAATTGAACGTATTCGGACACCAAACACACGTTGCGTCACGTTCGAGGAGTTCTTTACGGTGTTTTCATCGGGAAAATCGTACAAAATGCATGGAGTGGAAAAAAGGCACGAAACTTGGCATCCATGCTTTTCATGATTGTACAAGACTATGGAAAAAATTTGGGTTCACTTGAAGGATGTTGAAAAAAAGTGCTTTCAGACGGGCCCTTCACTCCTACCGAACGGCCTCCGCAGAACGAGGTCATTTTTTTGGCATCTTCATAATGGCCTCAATTTTTGCAAGTGAGTTGGTATGCCCACCCCCACACTCAATCCAAGAATTGAACGTATTCGGACACCAAACGCACGTTGCGTCACGTCCGAGGAGTGCTTTATGGTGTTTTCACCGGGAAAATCGTACAAAATGCATGAAGTGGCAAAAAGGCACGAAACTTGGCATCCATGTTTTTCATGATTGTACAAGACTATGAAAAAAAATTGGGTTCACTTGAAGGATGTTGAAAAAAAGTGCTTTCAGACGGGCCCTTCGCTCCCTACCTGAATGGCCTCCGCAGAACGAGGTCATTTTTTTTGTCATCTTCAGAATGGCCTCAATTTTTGCAAGTGAGTTGGTATGCCCACCCCCACAATCAATTCAAGAATTGAACGTATTTGGACACCAAACGCACGTTGCGTCACGTCCGAGGAGTGCTTTACGGTGTTTTCACCGGAAAAATCGTACAAAATGCATGGAGTGGCAAAAAGGCACGAAACTTGGCATCCATGCTTTTCATGATTGTACAAGACTATGGAAAAAATTTGGGTTCACTTGAAGGATGTTGAAAAAAAGTGCTTTCGGACGGGCCCTTCGCTCCTACCCGAACGGCCTCCGCAGAACGAGGTTATTTTTTTGTCATCTTCAGAATGTCCTCAATTTTTGCAAGTGAGTTGGTATGCCCACCCCCACACTCAATCCAAGAGTTGAACGTATTCGGGCACCAAACGCACGTTGCGTCACGTCCGAGGAGTTCTTTACGGTGTTTTCACCGGGAAAATCATACAAAATGCATCGAGTGGCAAAAAGGCACGAAACTTGGCATCCATGCTTTTCATGATTGTACAAGACTATGGAAAAAAATGGGTTCACTTGAAGGATGTTGAAAAAAAGTGCTTTCAGACGGGCCCTTCGCTCCTACCCGAACGGCCTCCACAGAACGAGGTCATTTTTTTGTCATCTTCAGAATGGCCTCAATTTTTGCAAGTGAGTTGGTATGCCCACCCCCACACTTAATCCAAGAATTGAACGTATTCGGACACCAAACACATGTTGTGTCACGTCCGAGGAGTGCTTTATGGTGTTTTCACTGGGAAAATCGTACAAAAGGCATGGAGTGGCAAAAAGGCATGAAACTTGACATCCATGCTTTTCATGATTGTACGAGACTATGGAAAAAATTTGGGTTCACTTGAAGGATGTCGAAAAAATTGCATAGAGTGGCAAAATGGTTAAAATATATATAGCTAGTAATGATGTGATTTGACTTTACACTGCCCGGTCAGCGGAATTAACACTGCATTCCGCTGCCCGGGCAGTGTAAAGTCAAATCACATTTTTACTAGCTATCTTATCTACTTTTTATATGTAAAAACATATTTCAGATTTTAAATCTGCGCCGCTCTGCCTGGGATCTGATATGGCCATGCTTGGGTGCACCAACGCGGATATTTAAGCCGGTCGGGGCGTCCTTCGGCGGGCGAGGTGGGACTAAAAGTACCCCTCCCCCGTCCCCCGGCGTCGTGACCGTCCCACCGCCCCGCGTCATCTGGGGCCGGCCCACGCGGGCCGTTACTGTGGGCTACATAAGGCGGGCGCGGCCTCCACCGCTCGCACGCGCGCCTTCCAAGCGGCCCACGTGACTATTTATATTTTTTTGTTTTTAAATTAATATTCACAAAATATCTTTTACTAATGTGCAAGATTGGAATGAATTCGGACACCAAACACATGTTGCATCATGACCAGTCACTGCTTTAGGGGTTTTTCGCTGAGAAAACCCTAAGAAATTCGTACAGTGTCGAAAAATGATAAAAACTTGCACGCATGATGCCCCCGGTGATGCGGGTGTGTGCAAAAAGTTTGGGCTCATGTGGCGGAGTCAGAAAAAAAATACACGAATAAATGGATGGATATTTTCCGTCGTTAAAAAAACATCGGAGATTATTGCTCTCTTTTTGAAGAATGTGCAAGATCCTTATGAACCTTCGCAAGCTCTGAGCAGGCGAAGAGTCATATCGATCCTGCATATCCTTCAAATAGAGTCCAATAAACACAAATGTTTGTTAATGGTCAAAGAGAAAACTATATAAAGGAGACAACGGTGCGCCGGCGGAGCGATGTGGTACTAAACTAGATGCGACGGGATTTAAAACAAGCGTCGTGGGCCGGCCGGCGGATGTTTTACGGGACGGGCCCCACGGGGCCCATGGCGACGTGACCACGTGTATAACAACGTACGTGCCTGCATGGGCATGTGTAATTACGCCGCCAGTACCGCCTCTACGCACAACCGCCTAACCCCGCCGCCTCTACGCACGACCTCCCCCAGATCCCACGGTCATACCGCCGTCGCCGTCACAACTACCTTCGGTGGCGCCCTCACCACGGCCATCGACTACGCCATCAACGAGCGCGGCCTGGATCTCGGTCCGCACGTGGCCGCTTACTCAAACTTGCCCGCACCCAGAACCCTAGGGGGGGCCGTCAGCCACCGCGGTGGTGTCGGCAGAGGGCGGCTGCCAGGACGTCGACGGCGGCCGCCTACGCAAACTAGGGCATAGCCACCGGAGGCTGCCGGTGCACGTCGCGTCGCCAGAAGGTATACTCGTATTTCACTTGTAATTTTTTTTTCAAATCTCGTAACTATTCAAAAATGTTTCTCTTATTTAGAATGGAAGAGTACGGAGATGTCTACTGTTCAGTTGAGCAGTGGTGCGAGTTGGTGGGAAAATTCACTCCTAGAAAGCACATGAGGCTACGTGGCACCAATTTGGACAGTATGTTGAGAATTCCTTCGGTGAGAATGAGAAAAAATTTATTGCAATTTATGATTACAACGTACGATGCTAGCACAAAGCGATTTATCATTCGGCCGACGAGTGACGGCATCACTGTGCTTCATGAAGATGTTTATCACATATTCGGGCTACGTAACGAGGGTGATGATGTGTTGAGCATGATAGCAACAGTACAACTAGACGCCAAAAAAATTGTTCCGAATCGGTTTCTAGATTAAAAAAACTGGCCTAATGCTGATAGATGACTTGATTAAAAAAATTGTTGATAGTCAGTCATATGATGATGATTTTGTGAGAAGGGTCGTACTGGTTCTTATGGGTACAGTCTTAGCACCACAGTCCACCAAGTTTGTTCCTTATCGTTATTACAAAATGGTGGAGGATGTTAATGCTATCAAGTCATACAATTGGAACGCTTTCACGTTGGGGCGTGCATGGATGCTATTAAAAAGATGGTCGAAGATCTTGAAAAATTCAAATGGCCTATTGGGAACTTGGCGCTTGTTCAGGTACTACTCCTTTGGTAATAGTTGTATGTACATATATTTTTTATGTGTTGTATGTGTGAAACTAATTATATTTAATATTATGCAGTACATATACTAGGAAAAACTTGAGCCAATTGGTCTAGATACATTTGATCCTTTGTCTTGTGAGTACCCACTGATGCTTAACTCGCCAGAAACTGAAGGCAAAAAGCGAGTTGACTATGACAACATACACGGCAGGGGTACCGGCAATGTAAGTCATTAAGTATAGTCATTATTTGTTGCACATAGTAATTAAGTATATTCATCATTTAATTCATTTATTGTTTGTTGTAAAGATCGATAACTACATTAGCAAAGAGTACAGACGCGCTAAGGTTGCATGCGAAGGGACTGTCCCCGAGGAAGAAGCAAAGGCACCTAAACGGAAAGGCGGTGGCAGGAGTAGAAAGCCAAGTATGTCAGCGGTTTCATCTAACACGAACTATAGTATGGACCGTGTGATGACATACATAAAACTGCTTCAGAAGGAGGTTTTGCTTATTCCCGAAAGATGTGCACAGGTAATTTTGAATTTGTAATGAATGTGCTTTAATTATTCAAGTACTGAATGTGTTTGAATTGTGTTTGTAGATGGTCATTGAAAAGTTGAACACGGAAGGTGTGATGTACAAGCCCTATAAGCGGGAGAGCTTTGACGAATTTGATGATGTAGGTGAAGGAGTTCAGAGAGAGAATGGCAAGTAGAAGTCAAAATATTGGACAGAAATTGAAACTCCTGGTTCCTTAAATGTAAGCGCCGAAGAAAAAAAGAAACATCTTTCATGGGTATGAATGATACCTCCGTGCCCGTTGATGACACCGGTGCTCCGGCCACAA
The DNA here is from genome assembly GCA_011799875.1 of Thinopyrum elongatum. Lineage (NCBI taxonomy): Eukaryota > Viridiplantae > Streptophyta > Magnoliopsida > Poales > Poaceae > Thinopyrum > Thinopyrum elongatum. Next base: position 227,024,925 of record CM022303.1, read on the forward strand.
CACCAGGTAAAGGTGAAGCTAATGATCCTTTCATTATTGAGGAGAATGGAAACTCTCCGTGTTCGTCATCATCTGTTCAGACAAAAGACTTCCCGTCTATGTCCCGAACCCCGCGAAATGCTGATATTTTTGGCGTGCCTATGGGTGGTTTGTCGCCTACAAAGTCCGAAGAAACGTTTGATAGTTTTCGGACAATGGGCAACATAGCTGAGGCTGGTGGCAGTAAGGAGAATGAGGGTAAGCGCAAGCGAAATCCGTCCTAATATTATTAGTCCCCCTATGATCGTGTGGTCACCCACAAGAAACGTGTTAAAAAAGTATGTCAGATACTACTTTATTTTGCATTCACGTGTTATGTAAATATTGTTATTATTTACCTGGGGATAATTACATTTTTCTAGGTCTGTTTGCTTCACCACATTCAATACTAGCAAGTTCACATAATATGACTCCGGATCACATAGAGGCAGCCAAACTTTTTGTTGAGACTCTTGCATCGTCAAAGAAGCATGCGCACCGAACTGTGGTTAATGTGCCGCCACCAGATGGGGACATATGCACACCAGCAATGCTTGATGATGTCCTCACGTATAAATGGTTGAATGGCGCTGTAAGTATGAGTTTTTTTACTACAATTGTCATCTCTACCGTGGAAGCTTATAGAAATTGTATAATAATGTATGCAGGTCATCAATTCATATTGTAGACACCTACAGGCCCGTGGTTTTGCTGATCGTCACATATCAACAACATGGTTTCCGAAATTTCTTTTAAATAGGGCTAGGGGAAAGAATAAGTTTGTAAAGAATATAAAAGAAGAGAAACTTACAAAGAAAACGAAAGTCCTCACGAGAGTGATGGATGAGTATTTCGCACGGGAGAAGGTATTGCTTTCGTATTTATTAGTTTTTATTATTCAATAGTGTTTAATTGCAGTAACATCATTTTGTTGGTATGTAGGCATATTTTCCTGTGCACGTTAACGACAATCATTGGATAACCATAGTGATGCACACCGTGAAGGAGGAGTTTCAAGTTCTTGACTCTAATTCTAATGGCGCAATTAGCCCAAGAGTTCGCAATATGATTCACACACTGGTAAGCTAGTATTTTCACACTCACATGAACAACATCATTGGGACATGCATTTAGTCTGGTTTCGTTAATTTTTTTCAGAGGTCTGAAATCTCTAAAGATATTATGGAGGCCAACTCAACTATTGAAGCAAAAAAATATCCAGATGTGTCATCATGGCCAATAAATGAGTACGAAATGCCAAGACAAACAGATGCGTAAGTTCATACTTCATACCAGTACTACAAGCAATTGCATGTTACATCCTAAGCTGACCGCACGTGTTTTTTTCAGAGTGTCATGTGGACTATTTGTAATGAGGTGCATAGAGCACTGGGATGGAGATCGCTGGACATATGAATTTGACCAGCAAGAGATTAATGCGTCAAGGCCACGTATTGTCGCGGAAATTATTTTTTCGGAGGTCAACACATTAGATAAGGTCAAGATGAAAATTGTTAAAATCATGAAGAAGGAATAGGTATTAGCATGCGGTAGGGTTTTAGTCCTGTAGAAGGTTTCCCTGCCGTTGTTGGGTACTTATTAATTTGTTGGATTGTAATGCGACATGGCACTTTCAGTTTATTTTTTATGCTACTTTATTAAAGGATATGAGACATGGCACTTTAAATTTCTTTCTTATATGGGTTCATTTGATTCATAGTGAACATTTTCATTGCTAAGGATGGCAATGGGTCGGGTTTAGATCGGGTTGAACAATATGAAATCCATATCCATATCCATGAAGGTAGTCTTTGCCCGCCCATGAAAAAATCCACTGGTGCAAAATTGTGTCCATGTCCAAACCCGATGGATATCCATACCCACTGGATATCCATTGGGTCCTCTCAAGACATATAAATAAGACATAACACAATGTTAACATAAGCTCTTCCATTCTTTACCTCATGGAAGGCTAGGCTTCACTTATAGTAAACATGAACTTATGGTAAATCGACATCAACTAACAACCTAATATCATTTAGTATTTTTCTAAAAGATGAGAATGACGAGTCATTTAGCGAGGAGATAGAAATAAGGGAAGGGGGCTTGGAATATGTTACGGTGGGGATTGAATGTCAACTAATAAAAGTTACGGTAGGGATTGTGCAATTTCTTTTGCATGTTTTAGATAATAAAGTGTAAAATTGCAGTGGGACATGTGACTGTGGGGTAGGGATAACAGAGTTTTGCCCATTAAGTCATACTGTCAGGTCGGGTTTGGGTATACCCATGGGTACAAGATTATATCCATGCCCTACCCACGAGCAATCGGGTCGGGTTTGGGCCCCACCCAAGGGTACAAAAGCATATCCAAACCCTATCCATTTGGGTCGGATATCCATGGGTATCCATGTCCATGGGTAAAATTGCCATCCTTATTCATTGTTTAAGCGTGAAATGTGATATATTTTTGTTAATGTATTACTGCTGTCATTACTATTGTCGCAAGTTTAATATAACACAAAAAATAATCTACGTAAAAAAAAATTAAAAAAAAAGAGACCCAGCCATGGCCGGGCGCGCATGGTGACTTTACTTGAACCGTCCCGATCAAGCCCGAAGGCGAAAGGGACGGCCTTTCGGCCGCCGAGCGGCCCAGCGACGACGAACAACAGGGCAGTCAGAGTCGGTATATGTAGTGAGCTTGTGAGAGGGGCGGCGAGCTGGGTATATAAACTGGTTGTCGCGTCCCTCGACGGGCGAGGTGGGACTAAAACTATGTGGCGCACCGCGGCACCGTCCCCTCCCGCACCACAGACGTCCTTCAAGGGCCAGCCCACGCGCCCGACGCGCGTGGTTAGTGGGCCGACCAACGCGGTGCGCTCTCCCCCCAGCCGCGCATTTAGTAGGCCGACCAACGCGGTGCGCCCAGCGGCCCGCGCAGGCGCGACTGCACCTTCTGCCCCTACGTTTAGTCCCACCTCGCCAGCTAAGGGACGCATGGACCGGCTTAAATAGCCGCCTCACCATCCCCTCGTAAGATCACGTAGTCTCATTATGCCTTGGGTTGCCCCGTTGTTGCCACCGCACCTCTGGTTCTTCCCGTTATCGCCAACACAGGACGACGTGCTTTTTTTAATAAAAAAATCAGCGCCGCGAAGGACTTGCAGTTTTCCTATGACACGATGTTGATGACTTTTTCAGCGCCACGAACTGGTGCATATTAACACAACAACAATAACAGTTTCACACAAACATTACATAGCAATAATAGTTGCACACTCTTATAACATTTCGTCTCACAATATAGTACCAATAATAGATGGACACACATGTATCATTTAGTCTCACACGAAAGCCACAATAAAATGTACAAAAATTGTCTGCATATATAGTATGTCTAGCATCAGGATGACATGCGAATTTAACTCTGCCTTGCATTCATTAGTGAAACTTCTTCTCTATGCCTGGTACCTACATAGCAAAATGTAAACATCTCATCAGACAAATGTAAAGAACAAAATACGATAAAAAAATGTAAAGCTTACTTTTCATTCAGTTTGCATGTTTGCCGTCTATGGCCCTCTTTGCGACATAGGCCGCAAAGAGGACCAGGTTTTATCTCAGAAAATGATTTTGGTCTTCCATTTTTTGTAACATTTGGATATTTCTTTGACCGCTCTGTCTTGCTCTGCTTAGGTGCACCATTCGTGGAAACTTTCACTGGATCACCTATAACCTCAACATGTTGTTCCGGCTCACGTGCCTCCTCATGCACATTCCTTCTACGACCAACAGCATCATCATCAGGGACCTTTTTCTTAGCTATTATATTCTTCAGACACTGCATCAACTCATCGAACATGAACGGATCATTGGATGCAACATGGAAAGCTTCTGCTCCTGTTATACTGAGTTGACTGTAGCGAGCACGCTGCTCTGACCCTGACCAACCCCAGCCAAACATGTCACTCTTCCGCTGTGCAGGCAGCCCACCTCTCGCAACTTTCGACATCGTCTTAAGGATGCAACACTTAGGTATTTCAGATATTTTCAGATGAACCAGCACATATAGAATGTGTTTGCAAGGCAAGCCTTTCCGAAGCATTCGTCCACAACTGCATTCTATAGTTTCCTCACTGTTTCCAGGTCGGTACTTCACGCTGAACTGAAATTTGCGGTTATTTTTCCAGGTCACGATGAAGGTGTGGCAGTCAACTCCCACTAGCGTCTCAAAGATCTCCAGCTCTCTCATCTTCTTCAAATCTTGTTGAAGAATATAAAAATTGGCATGAGTGAATACTTCGGCAGCTTTCTTCTCAATGTCCTTATACTCAGTGACTGCTGGTGGCACTGACTGATTAGAAACACAGTAATCATGCACCTCATTCTCACGTAGTCGAACTATGCAGTTCTCATAATGCACTACTAGCTAGATCAACAATAGTCATACCGCCGTCCAAGTGAAGGTGAAGACAAGAGTTTAGGCTTTCACTCCTCTGATTACTGCGCATAACAAGAAAAAAGCCATCTGAAAGATATGATGCTGCCCACAGACTCCTCTTCCTGTACATCCTATTCAGCCACTCTTCAGTTTTATCAGTCTTCCATTTACCGACAAAAGCAAGCCATCTCGCCTCAAAGTTGGCAGGAGAGGTGGAGTAGTACAAGAGTGACCTGAACTCTTTCAGTGATTTGTAATTAAGGTGCTTCTGCATATTTTTTTCCACATGCCATGAGCAGATACGGTGTAACACATCAGCCAAAACCAACCGAATAGCTCGGATCATTGCAGTGTCTCCATCTGTGATGACTGCCCTTGGCTTCTTCTGACAATTGGCCTTCAGGAATGTCTGGAGCAGCCACACGTACGTTGCTTTGGTCTCGTCAGACATAATGGCACAATCAAACACAGTCGTGCAACGGTGATTATTTACACCAACAAAGGGCATGAACAGCATACCATATCTGTTCATCTTATATGTGCTGTCAAACACAGTCACATCTCCATACAACTGATAGTCCCGCCGCGACTGTGCATCACACCAGAACATGCTCTTTAACCGGCCCTCCTTATCTAGCACGTACTCAAAGAAAAAGTCTGGATCCTTCTCCTTTCTGCTCCTCATAATCCCGATTGCCATGTTAGCATCACCCTTTGCAATCAACTTCATTTTCTCTCGCCAGCACTGGTTGTAGACGTCTCGTCTCACAAGACCGCACTTATCGTACGAACCATACCTGCTAATGAAGTTATCGACGATGATATGCTTTCTGATCCCAGCTCTTTCCATCGCCAAGATCTCAGCTATCTGATGATCTCCCATCACTCTATGTGACCACAGGAATGCCACCTCGTCTGCTCTAGCTAGTAAATGGTTGTGATCATCCATAAAAGCTGCCATGAACCAAACTCCACGTCCTTTGTCCAACTTCACGACCAAATGTGCGCCACACTCGCAGCGAGTCTCAGGTCTTAGCCTGCGGGTACGGCCCTCCGGGTTCAAAATTTTACTCTGCCGTTTTCCTGCCCTCGAGCAAATGTACCGCCTGTGCCGAATAGTGGTTGAAAGACCTTTTCCTCGTTTGACCTTATCTTTTCTAATACTGAATCCACGGTCTCTAGCATAGTTATTGTAGAATGTGTAAGCCTCCCATTGTGATGCAAAGGTCATACCCATAACCTTCAACTGTGTCTGCAACGCCCGTTGCTGGATTTCAGCCTCCTCAATGTCCACAGCAGCTACATCCTCATGATCATGGCCATCATCACCACTCCAACCATCGAAGTTAGCCTACAATATTACACATAAGCACGTGTAAGTTGTTATTATTTAGTTTTTATTATTGTATGACGTCTAAAAGTTTTGACCGAACCTGACTTATGTTATCGGCGAAAGATTCCTCAAAATAATTTTCCTCATTACGGACATCAATATCCTCTTGCACATAAAAAATCATATGCACATGTAAGTACCTATATGGTTGTTGGTCGCACGAAACAATGTACACGTCACTTACGTTTTCACTACAAGCACCATCCTCGTTCTTTTAACGTCCTCCTCAGGTAAATTATCGTACTTCGATCTTCATTCGTCCGACCAATAGTATCACTACCATACAACTCACTCGTCTGCAAGAACGCATCCGTAAATCCTGTTTCTTCTTCCATTGAATAACCTCAGTACCAACACTGCAGCATTTAAAATAAAAGATGATCTGTCAATTCAAAATCAAACTAGATGTACCACGGTCATGCCAATGAATAGTTCATAACATTAAAATGATTGCAGATAATTATTTACAGCTACTCAATTTTTTTGCTGCGAACTGGACGGGTTACATGGCAAACCTAGAGGCTGGCGGGTCCAAATGTCCGGCGGCAAGGCGTTCAGGTACATGCACTCCGGCCTGCCTGCGGACGGCGAGGACGTGTCCGGAGGTAGATCACGTTGTTGCTGGCGGCGAAGGACATGCACGGAGGTTGATCACGCCATTGCGGACGGCGACGGCGTCCGCGTAGGCCACGTCACCGTGACGACCTGCACGGAGGCCATATCACGTACGGCGGCGACTCCAACAACGTCCACGGCGGCCAGATCCCGGGTGAAGACGGGGAGAAAACTGAGATGGTCGGACAGGGCGACGTTCTTGGGTGGCTTTACGTCGCAGCGGCAGCCGTAACTTACGGCGGGGAAGGGCGGCGATCGGCCGGACGGGGCGACGTTGGAACGGGCTGCGTGATCGCGGCTAGGTCGTGGATCTGGTTTTTCTTTCACGCGAGGGGCGCGGGGTAGACGCCAGTCGGCCATATTGGCTCGAGCCATGCGCTCGGCTCTACATGTATGCGGACGCCGCATACGGCGCGGGCATACATTAAGCACCGTATGCCCAAAATGCCCTGATACGTTAAGGGGGGGGGTGTACCGAAGCAGACCTCTTGAGATATACATGTACAAGTTTTGTAAAAAAAATATACAAATTCATATATTTGACTATACAACTTTAAATTGGCTACACAAAATTGAAGCTCTGGCGCTACCACGGCTCTCTCTGTTGTTTCTCTTATTTTTGGCAAATCTTACATTCTAGTCTTCACTAGGAGTCTACCACCTCACATCAGTACACATATCAACGAAATCCATGTTCAACACTATCTAAACAACGATGGATTCGCGAGCCATCTACTTGATAAGATCTAGCCGCGGCTGCCGTGAGGAGTGCAAGAGGACAAAAGCATGGAGCATCATTAACACGCCACGCACTTCCTTGGGTATGTCAGCCAGCTTGTGCGGCCGTATTCCTCGATGCCTCCCAAGCATAGACATGAAATGCGATCTACTAATGCACCGTGGCTGTTCAATCTCACATCCATTATAGAAATGCAATGTATACATGAACTTGCATAGATGATCAATATGGTAGTACAAGGATATGTATCTGTTCATTCCCAAAGTCAAGGTTAATTTCTCTCGAGTTGCTGAACCACTCCTCAATCACTTTAAATAAGGGTAGAGTTTGGCCCAATTGAACAACCACGGAAATGATGCACCAGTTTGACATGATATTGACATAGTAATTTACGTGAGGAGGAATTGAAGTGGGCGCTGCGGGCTAAGGTTCGCAAAGTCATCCAGGGGGACGCAAACACTCAATTCTTCCACATGATCGCGAATGGCAAGCATAGAAAGAAAAGAATCTTTCAGCTTGAACAGGACGAAGGGACAATTTTAGGACAGGAGAACTTAAAACTTTACATCACCGAATACTACAAGCAGTTGTTTGGGCCTCCGGAGGACAATACTGTTTCCCTGGATGAGTCTAGGATGGAGGATGTTCCTCAACTTGCTGCTGATGAGAATGATATTTTGACCGCCCCATTTTCGGAGAAGGAGGTGTTTAAAGCTATTTCTCAAATGAAAAATAATAAGGCTCCTGGACCGGATGGATTTCCGGCGGAGTTCTATAAAAAGTGCTGGCATATTATTAAGGGGGATTTGTTACCGATGTTCCATGATTTATTCTCTGGGCAGCTTCAGCTCTTTCACCTGAATTTTGGAACAATAACCCTGCTTCCTAAGAAAACAGAGGCTATGAGGATTGAGCAGTTCAGGCCGATCTGTCTTCTTAATGTTAGTTTCAAAATTTTCACCAAGGTTGGGACGAATAGGCTCACGCAGATTGTGCATTCTGTGGTGCAGCATTCCCAAACTGCTTTCATGCCGGACAGAAACATTCTCAAAGGGGTTGTGGTCCTTCATGAAACGCTCCACGAAATCCACACAAAAAACTTGATGGAGTGGTTTTCAAGGTGGATTTCGAGAAGGCGTACGATAAAGTCAAATGGCCTTTCCTTCAACAGGCCTTACGCATGAAAGGTTTCGATGAATCCTGGCGACGCCAGGTAGAATCTTTCACACAAAAAGGGAGTGTTGGAATTAAAGTGAATGACGACATAGGTCATTATTTCCAGACACATAAGGGCCTGCGACAAGGTGACCCGATGTCTCCTATTTTGTTCAACATTGTAGTTGATATGTTGGCAATTTTAATAGGAAGGGCTAAGGAGGCTGGCCAGGTGGGTGGTTTGGTGCCTCACCTAGTGGATGGAGGTGTTTCTATCCTACAGTACGCCGATGATACGATTATCTTTATGGAGCATGACTTGGCGAAAGCGAGAAATATGAAGCTGGTGTTATGCTTATTTGAACAATTGACCGGGTTAAAGATTAACTTTCATAAAAGCGAATTGTTCTATTTTGGAAGAGCCAAAGACGAACAAGAGGCCTATAAGCAATTGTTTGGGTGCGAATTGGGGACTTTACCTTTTACGTATTTAGGTATACCAATTCACCATCGTAAGCTGACAAACAGAGAATGGAAGTGCATCGAGGATCGATTTGAGAAGAAATTGAGTTGCTGGAAGGGCAAGCTCATGTCATACGGAGGCCGATTAATTCTTATTAATTCGGTTCTCACGAGTATGCCTATGTTTCTCTTATCTTTTTTCGAGGTTCCAGTTGGAGTAAGGAAAAGGCTGGACTTCTATCGATCCCGTTTCTTCTGGCAGAGTGATGAGTTAAAAAGAAAATACAGACTTGCCAAATGGGATATCATTTGTCAACCAAAAGACCAAGGGGGTCTTGGGATTGAAAATCTTGAAGTCAAGAATAGATGTCTTCTCAGTAAGTGGCTGTATAAGTTATCTGTTGAGACTGAGGCCACATGGGTGCAGATTCTCCGTAGTAAGTATCTTCAATCCAAAACATTGTCCCAGGTGACAGCGAGGCCGCTGGATTCGCCTTTTTGGAAAGGGCTCATGAGAGTTAAAGCAGCCTTTTTCAATAGGACAAAGTTTATTGTCGGAAATGGCGCGAGCACGAGATTCTGGGAGGATACTTGGCTAGGAGAGACACCCCTTGCGCTTCAATACCCGTCTCTTTTTAGTATTGTTCAACGACGCGAGGCTTATGTTGCAACAGTACTCCAGTCCGTCCCCCTTAATATTCAATTCAGAAGGGCGCTGGTCGGCAATCGTTGGGAAGCGTGGCTTCATCTAGTGAGTAGACTGATGGAGGTTCAGCTGTCTCAACAGCCCGATAAGTTGCACTGGAAGCTTACTAGGACTGGGGAGTTTACAGTTAAATCAATGTATCTTGATGTTATCAATTCTAGCTCCATTCCTAGTTCCAGATATGTCTGGAAAGTCAAGGTTCCGTTGAAAATCAAAGTGTTTATGTGGTTTGTACATAAACAAGTCGTCTTAACTAAAGACAATCTGGCAAAGCGTAACTGGACAGGACCTACTAGGTGTAGCTTTTGTGATCGGGATGAAACTATCAAACACCTCTTTCTGGATTGCCCATTGGCAAAGGTTCTATGGCGGACGGTGCACATAGCTTTTAACATTACTCCTCCCAACTCTGTCAGCTCGTTATTTGGAACGTGGCTCAACGGGATAGAGTCCGAAACAGCGAGCCACATCCGCGTAGGAGTATGTGCGTTATTGTGGGCTGTGTGGAATTGCAGAAATGATTTCGTCTTTAATAGAACATCAAATATTCATTTTTTGCAGGTTATCTTCCGGGCCACTGCTTTGATCCGTATGTGGTTGCTACTCACTCCGACGGAGGCCAGGGAGCGTTTGGTTACTGGATCTATCCGGTGGGAGATGGTAGCACGGGATATTTTCAACCGGTTTGGATGGCGGTCATGTAATAGGATAGGCAATTAGTTTTCCTATCTTTTTGTGCCAGTCGGTTGTGGCTTTTGTGGCCGTTTTTATTGGCTCTTTGTGAGCTTTTTTTAATTTTTTCGAGACTGCAAGACCTTGTTGAACTTATTTGCTTTTTATAAAGGTGGCCGTATGCATCGTTCTGATGCAGAGGCCGGGGAGCTCCCCCTTTTCGAAAAAAAATGTCACTAGTTGTCATCAAACGTTATGAGCACTCAATATTCCTTGGACCAAGGACATGTTAGTAGTACGTACAGTTGCAAATCAGGTACGAACCAACAATCAATGACCTTTAAATCAAACCACCAATATTTTCTTTAAGTTTTACATTATTTGCCACAAAAGGATACATTTGCGAAGAAACAAAAGGGTGGCCAGATGAATCAACCACATAAGTTCATGATGACATTAGCAGCTTAAGAATACTACAAAATGGAAGTGGCAAAATGGAAATGGTTCCGATGGGCGCTAGTTGTCGTATATGGAACCGTACAACCGGAACTCAAGCCAGATTTCCTAGCCAACCTTGTGCGGGTTTGTGGTGACGAGAGGCTACCTATCTTAGTTGGAGGTGATTTTAACATCATTAGAATGAGAGAAGAAAAAATAATGATAACTTCGATGGCAGATGGTCATTCATGTTTAATACCATTATCGAAAGTCTGGACCTGAGGGAGATAGACCTCAGGTAGAAAGTTTACTTGGGCGAACACATTGCATAATCCAACCTACAAAAAGTTGGATCGAGTTCTCACCAGTATTGAGTGGGAACAGAAGTTTCCTTTGGTGACGGTGCAAGCTTTACACAGAGGAATTTCTGATCACACTCCTTTGCTTGTTGACTCTAGGGAAGTGACCCATGTGGGAAACAAGAACGTCTTCTCTTTCGAATAGCATGGTTTGAGAGAGAGGGCTTCATTGATCTAATAGCCTGGGAATGGGCTAAGGTCACAGGACGGAGGTCGAATATTGAGCGATGGCAAAATAAGATTAGACATTTACGGCAGTTCCTGGGGGGTTGGGCTAAAAAATCAAAGTGGGATTTATAAGGTGGAAAAAGATAGGCTTATCCACCTTATAAATGAACTTGATCCAAAGGACGAATCCATCTTACTAGATGCAAACGAACAGGCATCTAAGACGGAGGTTGAGCAGAAATTACGGGCGCTTCTCGGAGAAGAAGAGATGAAATGGGCACTTAGACCTAAAGTGCAGCAGGTCGTCCAAGGGGACGACAATACTCAGTTTTTTCATTTGATTGCAAATGAAAAACACAGAAAGAAGAAAAATTTCCATCTTGAGCAGGATGAGGGTACATAATAGGACATGAGAACCTAAAATTGTATATCTCTAACTACTATAAACAACTATTTGGTGCTCCCGATGACAATTTTGTGTCTCCCGACGAACACATGGTAGAGGATATGGACGAGAATGAGATTTTATCCGCACCATTCACAGATAAAGAGGTGTTTGAGGTCATATCACAGATGAAGAATTGTAACATCCCAAAATTCTAAATTTTGGAATGTTATATTAATTAAATAACTATGTTTGATTGTTTGTTTGATTGACTGAAGTGAGTGGAAATTTAAACTTTTTGAAAGTTTAATGAGAGGGAATGAAATGACTTTCCCAAAACTTTCACTTTGCATTTTGATCCTCAGGAATTCAAATTTATTTCATCACAAAACCCTAGAGTGAAGATGATCTGACTCCTTCCATTTAAAGAAACTGAAAATAGGTTTGAAAATGATTTAAATTTCATTTTTTTGAAAATATTTCAGAAACTTTATGCAACTCAATGATTTTCATGAGAGGAGATAAAAATCACTTCTTCCAATTATATGAAATATGAGTTGGAAGTTTAAAAGAAACAAATTGAAAGTCCCTTTGAAGGTTTTTTGAAACCCACTTTCAATTTGGAGTTATTTGAATTTTCAAATTTCAAAAAACCTAGAAATATTTTTAAAAAGTAATACGACACTTCAAATATTCAGAGGCATTTGAAATATTTTGTCCAAGGGAAAACATAAAAGATTTGAAATTGAATTGAAATTCAAATTCAAATCCAATTGGGAGTTATTTGGGTTTTATTCAAATTATTTTTCTCCAAAAATGAAATATAAGAAAATTAGGGTAAAATGATTCCATGCAATAGAAAAGTGGAGAGAAATGAATTTGAAATCATTTAGGTATTTTAAAATAATTTTATTTGCCTCTTAAATGCAACAGCAGCACTATTTGCATTGTATGGATTTTAGTTGTATTTGAAAATATGTTCATGTTGTAGGAAACCTTTTTCTAATTTTTTTGATATATTATATGCCTATATAAAAAAATTATTTAATTCAGTTTCTCTCTTTTTCTTTATGTTTGTGTTAAAAAAAACAAAAAACAGGCCGAATCGCCAGCCCAGCTCACTCAAACGGCCCAAGACCTGCCTACGCGCGCGAAGCGCCTAAGCGCCGGTCGCCCGCTCGCTCCCCTCGCTTCCGCGCCCACTGATGGGTGGACCCCGCCCCTCTTCTTCTTCCTCTTCATGCAATGCCAAGCCAAAGCGCGCCCGCGCCGCCGCCGAATCCCGATTTGCTTGGGATCGTGATCCCGAGAATTCCCCTCGCGCACGCCTACGTCCAATAAATACCCTAGGCCTTCCTCTCCGGAAGCCCCCTAAAACCCATGACAAATTCCGCAACTATCACCCGCACTCGCCGTTCGGATCTCGCCGGAGCCGCAACCGTTCGTCGTTGTTTCCGACGCCGGTGAGCTTCCCCGATACCCCCTCCTTATGTCCGTTGTTTCGCCTCGCCTCTGCGCATCATTTTGACATCGTCTCGACCTTCCTCTTTCCCTGCAGTGACGACCACGAGCTCGCACGCTCTCGCCAGAGTCACAGCTCACCGGAGCTCATGCATCGATGCCTCGCTCGTCGTCCGTCGTCCCTAACCTCCGTCTCCTCCACCTCCGAATTCCCCTCATCAAGTCGCGTCTGCCAGACACCGCCGCCGCCACCCACGACACCAGAGCCGCCGCCTACCTCATCACCGACCACCGGAGCCGAAGCCCGCCGAGCTCACCCCGCTCGCGTCGGACCTCCCCAAAGACGAACTCTACCACCACCGGGATCGCCGCGACGCCCCACATCTCCCTAACCCCTCGGTCGTCACCGGCGACCACCGAAGAACCACCACAGTCGACACCCGACGATCTCGCCACCGTCCTCTACCGCGGTGAGACCTCCTCCCTCCGATCTATTTTCAACGGCCCAGATTAGTTTATACGAGCGGTTAGGTTTTTGTTTATTAGTTCGGTTTTTATTCCGGTTTAATTCGGTTTAGATCGAACCAGTTCGTTGGTTTTCTTTTATTTAAATGCACGCTCGCGGTTTAGTTATCTTAAGGCCGAGCGCTGTATAGCTTTGGATCGCACACCCTCCTAGCCCAAAAACAGCCTGCCCGATCTGTTTTGTTTTTTTTCGTTTCTGTTTTCAAAACAGAAAAGTTTCAATCTTAGATTATTAATATCTCCTAGAATTTGTGTTATTTTTATTTGATTCTTTTTGCACTAGATTGGTAATTTCTTAAAGCTTCTGTAGATATCAAATTTAACCATGTTTGAAACATTGAATTTGAATTTGTATGAATTTGGTTCAAATCATTAGATTGGCTATAAATTGAGCTAGGAATAATATTTTTTTAGTGATTCTTTTTCTACTGGTTTCTTATGACCTTTTCTATCAGTAGGAATTAATTGGTAAATTTTAGGATTATTTAAAATTAGGTTATTTGCAAAAACAATACGGTTTCACTTATAGTTTTGTTTTAATCTTTTCTTTGTTGTTTTAAATAGTTTTAAATTATTTTTTTTTTCCTTTTTTCGAAATATTAGTTTATGTTTCTGTTGGTAAATAGTAGAGAAATTTAATTTTATTTAAAAAAAGTATTTTCTTTAGTTTTGTAGTAAAACTTGCATTGGGAATAAATAGAGTTATATAGTAGCTTTTTATTTGTTTCTTTTTGCAAATAAAGTTTTATGAAAATACTTTCTGTTAACTTAGTTGTTTTATATTTTATTTTCTATTAATTTATTAGTTTAGCATTTTCTTTGTTGTTAAGTTACTTAGGACAAACAATTTAGTAATTGAGTCAAAAAGTTTTCTTAGTAGGTTCTTTATAGTTTCTTGTGTAATTTTTCCCTGGATTTTATTAGGTGTTTCTCATTAATTTTTTTTCTTTATTGCATTGATTTGTTGATTGTTATTTTGAGTGCTAGAATGTTGCTTATATGAATACTATGTTTGATTATATAGATTTTCTCGGAGTGATGAATAGTTTTATCAAGTTTCAGAAAGCGTTAATATCTTCATCAACTTACTAGGCAAGTTCACTTTGACCATGTTATTCATACCTATGTTTTTATTGCATCTAGTGTCACCATTCATAATCCCTCCAGTAGTGATTTGGACTTCTTGTAGTTGAGTAGAATGCATGAGGTAGGAACCCATCTCCCTGTTATCAAGCCCGGGATGTTATATAGTTTTAATGCTACGCTATAGTAGACGTGGTTTGGTATGAGTGCTCGGGAGTGGTGTGAGAAGGAGGACTCAACATCAATGACGACAACTTCATGATGGCATCTGCAAGGACTGCATCTTCATGGCCTCAAGACTTCAAGACTCGAGACAAGAATTCAATATACCTCTGGGTGGAGAATGGTTAAGAAGGGTACATATGGTGCGTCCAGTACTCAGTGATTCCGGAGAAGCGCCGTGATATCATGCGGAAAGCTCCACCAAGGATCAAAGAGATGGAAGAATACTTCATGCCCGGAAGTTTAGTTGTGCAACCGCAAGTCACTATGGGCTCTAGCTTGGTTGACCTTAGTTATGACTCTGGCTGGGACAGTGCCAACAGATGTAGAACTACGGTAGGATTGGATGGGCACTGGACATTGGTCGTAGGAACTCTTCGGAAGACCATGTTTCGGTTGTCTTGTTCTCAAACATCATGAAGTGCGAGAACGTAAAAAGAGGGATCGAATCTTGCGGGTAAAGTGCACAACACTCTGCAGAGGTAAAGCCTAATCGATTAGTCGTGTCCACGGTTATGGACAATTTGAGCCTCTGGACTTGGATCTATCTCGGAACTCTCAACACCGGACTGATAACTTAATTGTGGGCAACTTATGATGATTTGGGCTATGAGACATCGGTTGGCGGAACCATGTCATAGTAGATAACTACGTAGTGAAGACTCCTGATATTCCTTTGTTGTAGGGAAAATAAAATCTAGCTTTTACGCAAACAAAACTCAGACACAGAGCCACAAAGCCATATTGCATATAGTATAGTTTTATCATCTGTTTTTCTTACAGTTATCTTGCCGGTACATTCAATGTACTGACCTACACGGCTGCAATGTATCATGTTGCGGGATTATTTCTACGACAAGCGAGTTTTGTTGTTGGGTTATGGTCTACACTCAACTTGCCGATGGCGTTGATGGTACTCCACACCCGATTGTTTGCTTCCGTTGAGACTTATGAGGTATATATCAGTTTTAAGTTATTTATACATGTGATTGCACTTTGATATGTACATTGATGTACTATGTGTGCCAGCATATTGATCCAGGGATGGCACAGATACACAGAGGCTTGACCGTTTGAGGTCGGGTGACTACAAGAATAATAAGGCACCAGGCCCGGATGGTTTCTCAGCAAAATTTTATAAGAAATGCTGGCATATCATTAAGGGGACCTCGTGCCAATGTTCCTTGACTTGTTTAATGGCCAACTATATCTATTCCACCTAAACTTTGGAACACTAACATTGTTGACAAAGAAGGAGGAGGCAGTGTGTGTCTGCTCATTGTGAGCTTTAAAATCTTTATTAAAGTTGGTACAAACCGACTGACGCGGATTGCACATAGTGTGGTGCAACCAACTCAGACTGCCTTTATGCCGGGTAGAAACATACTAGAGGGTGTGGTTGTCCTACATGAAACAATACCTGAGATCCACTCGAAGAAACTGGATGGGGGTGGTCTTCAAGATAGATTTCAAAAAAGCGTACGATAAGATTAAATGGATGATACGTCTCCGTCGTATCTATAATTTTTTACTGTTTTTCTTACAATGATCTTGTCGGTACATTCAATGTACTGACCTACATGACTGCAACGTATCATGTTGCAGGATTATTTCTACGACGAGTCAGTTTCGTTGTTGGGTTATGGTCTACACTCAACTTGCCGATGGTGTTGATGGGACTCCACACCCGATTGTTTGCTTCCGCTGAGACTTATGAGGTATATATCAGTTTTACGTTATTTATACATGTGATTGCACTTTGATATATACATTGATGTACTATGTGTGCCAGCATATTGATCCAGGGATGGCACAGATACACAGAGGCTTGACCGTTTGTGGTCGGGTCACTACAGAGATGGTATCAGAGCACATGTTGACTGTAGGACGTGACCCTAAAAAATGGCTTAGTAATAGGAAGACCCTGATAGGAACAAGATTTATTTTATATTACTCTCGTAACATCTGGATTCTTTTGTTGAACTTTCCTTATTTCAAATTTTAGATGGAGAGCTACATTCTGAACGAAAAGGAACACTACGAGAATGTTCTTGGAGGCCCATTCCTTGTGGAGATAGTCAGGCTGCTGAAGCTGCCGATACCTGAGATCAAGGCAACTAAGAGGAAGTCTGGATCATGGGGAGTCAAGACCCAAGTTTTTGGCCGTAAAGAAGACCCCAAGACTGCAGACGTCATCTTTGGAACGCTATATCATGACTGTGGCATGGGCATAAACACTGCCGTCCATGATGTTATTGCACGCTTATGTTATCATCATCGTGTTGCACTAAACCCACACTACTTTGGAAAGGTTGGATGGCAGAAGGTTGATGGAGCCACTATTGCCCTGACAAATGCACAGAAGATGAAGTTTGCACCACTATTGGTGTATAACCAGGATCTGGAGCAATACGTTAAGAACCTTTAGACGGACCTTCTGGAAGCCTTGTTTGACAATGAGGCACTACGAGAAGAGGTCGAGGCCCAGAGGCTGAAGGTAACCAAGATGGAGAAGGAAAATCTCGAAATCCCGAAGATGCGTCAGGAACTAAAGGGTAGCAGGACCATGGCTCATGCCAAGGATGTTGAGATCCAGAAGCTCAAGGAACAACTCCAGGACCTACAGGGACGTCACAAGAAACTCCGTGTCAACATGGATAATCTAGCAGAAGAACTTGAGGAGATCAAGTCCACACAGAAGAAGCCCAATGGAGACAAGGATCAGGTCCCCGATAGGCTGGCTTAGTAGTAGCCCCACCATGAGAGAAATAAAGATGAACATTTTGCGATTAAGTATCTGACCATACCAACTTATGTGGGTGGCGATACTATAGTATTGAATGAGTAAATGAATGCTTGGTTGTTATTGATCTTTTGTGTTTATTGAGTGGTTGGATATAAACGTTATTCGTAGGTTTGTATTTATTTCAACCTCGAGAGACGTAAGTTACGGAAGAGTAACAGAAGGCCTTCATATGGGAAAAGCATCAGGAATTGGAAACTCCCGAGCATTGACGACCTGAAGAAATGAAGACGTCATAACGAAACCATAGTAAATCGGCCCATTACAGATGGTAGAAATCTTGAACTAGGAATTGCTTGTTGATTATATGTATGGGTAACCTTCTCTCTCTCTCTCTCTCTCTCTCTCTCTCTCTCTCTCTTATCTTACCCTAAAACCCTTGGACCCAATAGATGATGAATGAAGGAGGACTGGTATTCTCTGGACCGTTGACTCGGCTGGAGGCAGAGCTATGGATACAAAACATGGAGGATCACTTCTGGAAAAAAATTGATTTCAAGGAAGTATGAGCTTCAATACGCTCTTCAGTACTTTACCGAAAGTGCTGCAACCTGGTGGAAAATGCATCAAGCCATACAAGGATGCAATGGAGCAAAAACTTGGGAGGAATTCAAGAAGACTCTGTTAGGATCCCGTCTCATCCGAAAGCACTGTGATAACCCGAAGAAGAAACCTTGTGCCTGCAAGATTTGCCGAGAAATAGGACACACCCAAGAAGAACACAAGGATGGGTGTCCACATTGTAAGGAAAATCACCCAGCCGAAGAATGCCCGACTGGGCAGGTTACTTGTTTCCTGTGTGAAGGAACTATGCACTACCCTGCTCAGTGTCATATTTACCCCACGGAACAATAAATTGCCAAGCAGCAGAAAGAAGCCCTCAGGGAAAGGTTAGAAGAATCTGTGATAAAAGGAAGTTGTTGAAGACCCTGAAGAAGAAGGCTTAATCAGATTTTACTCCAACGCTTGCTATTCATTTGAAGAAGAAGGACATTTTTTCCAGTATTGCACAAAGGAACGAGAAGAGTATCTGGGAGACTTCCCGACATCAGAAGTGAAGTTTGACCCTTGGGAAATAGAAGCTCTGATCATTACGGAGAAATCCAGGAAGAGAAAATGAAGGTATCCCAGAACAACCCAATTTCTGTAGAAAAAGACCTAAGTGATATCATTTGTTTCAGGTGCAAGGAATTATGTCATTACGCTGATAAATGTCCACAAAAGAAGCCAAGAGCCCGAGGAGCAGACACAATCCCCAAGAAGCCTCGAGACTTGTTGGAAGTCATTTGTTTTCGCTGGAAGGAAGCAGGACATTATGCTACTAAATGTCCCGACAAGATGAAAGCTGGAGCTGAGTAGTTGAGAGTTTTAGATAATAAGTGTAGTAGGAAGCTTTTTCTCATAAGGATATGGAGTTGAATTATGTAATGGAAAATCTCAGAGATTGTAATAAATTCATGAAGCAATAAAAAATTGTGCCATGATTTCATATGTTAAATTGTATGATTTGTTACTCAATGAACAAGGAGTTTGACCATTTTTGAGGATACGAGAAATAAGGTCTACGGATGATTTGTGCTTTCCATTTTAATGGTGATATTTCTATGTGAGAACATGATACAATGGAAAGGAAAAATGTATTCCACAGAGTGGAATTTGGATGAATTAAGTTTAGAATTTTATTTGATATATTGATTACCTCAAGAGTATGAAGGAATGAAGTAATATTGGATTTAATAGAGGTGTAATGTTGGAATATGGAACAATTGTAACTCCAAGGATGAGTTAAAGCTATTCAGGTGTTGAAGTGGGCCCATAACCACAGGCCCAGGAATTAATAATGATCAAGTACTCCCTGGAAGAAGAAATTTTGGAGGAAGCTGAGATTTGATCAGGAGACGTTCCCTAGGAGGATATGAAAACCCGAGAGTTGTGAAGAAACGATAGATGTTTTGTTCAGCTTGCAGAATCAATGGAATTATCTGAGCTAAGTCCGTCGACAAGAGAAATTCTGCAATGCTTGTGAGGATGCCCAAGTGTTAGAATACGTGATTCACTCTCTGCGTATGAAGTAATGGTTCAAGTACGGGATGGATTGGCCCTCATACTGAATACTTCTATCATGAACTAGCATATGTTGATGGAAAATCAAAGAGCCCTGAAAACCTTAGAAGAGTGTCGATACGATAAGCCAAAAACTTTAGAATGGCAGTATGATGGAACCTTGTACAGGCGACCGTTGCCAATCATAGGTTATACGGCAACCCAGACCCATTTCCTGCAGGAGAAACCATAAATGGTTGACCACCATGAAATTTTGATAGTTGTTTAGTATTGGCGACAGATCTGTCAGCTAAGAAGACCTAGTCTTGGAAGAACCTCACCAGGATGAAAGGACACAAGAATTGAGGAAAAGGTTATGACTCTACAGGAAGAGCCCCAGAGTAGGAGTTATCCCGAAGAAATGAAAAACTGACATTGCCAAACCAAAGGATGGAGAACATGAGTTTTGATGGAACCGTAACCATGCTTCTAAGGGTGGTAGCACCCCAGGACCGTGGTGATGATCAATGGAATTTCAAGAAGACCCCCCAAACCTAACCTTCTTTCTAGCCTCTTCGAATCTCGAGGACGAGATTCATTTTAAGTGTGGTAGGTTTCTAACATCCAAAATTCTAAATTTTGGAATGTTATATTAATTAAATAAGGGATAACTGCATTTTTTCCCGTAGTCAGAATCACCCCACGGGTTTTGCCCTTACTTTTCGGCTTTGCTCAGTTTTGCCCTTAGATTTGTCTCCGAGGTCATCCGAGTGCCCTTTGACCATTTAACCAATACTTTGCAAATTCATAACAAATTCATATGAACCCATAAAAATGAAAAATAAGATATCAAAATGTTTAGAAAAGCATTACCTTTATGTGTATGCCATTTGCATCAAGGAAAAAAGTAATGTTTAAACTACCCGAGGTTATTAATGTTATTAACATTATTAAAAATAAAAGGTATAAACAATACTTTTTTCATGAACAAAAATTAATTGCAAATGTAGGTGATGTTTTCTAAACATCCTGATATCTTATTTGCCGTTTTATGATTTCATATCAACTTGTTATGAATTTTCAAATGACTTTGACCTTTATTTTGAAACTTCATAACAAGTTGATCTAAACTCACAAAAATGCAAATGAGATACCAGAATGTTTAGAAAACATCATGTTATTTGCCTCTAATTTTTATTCATGAAAAGTATTTTGTATACCTTTTTCTTTTTAATAATGTTAATAACATTAATAACCTTGGGTTGTTTAAACAGTAAATTTTTCCCGAATGTAAATGACATGAACATAAAGTTAATGTTTTTCTGAACATTTTGATATCTTATTTGCATTTTTTTGAGTTCATCATTTTGTTATAATTTTTCAAATTATTGGTCAAATGGTCAAAGGGCACTTAGATGACCTCAGAGAAAAATCTAAGGGCAAAACCGAGCAGAGCCAAAAAGTAAGGGCAAAACCCACGGGCTCGCACAACTAAGGGCAAAAGTGTAATTGTCCCATTAAATAACTATGTTTGATTGTTTGTTTGATTGACTAAAAGTGAGTGGAAAATGAAACTTTTTGAAAGTTTAATGAGAGGGAATGAAATGATTTTCCCAAAACTTTCACTTTGCATTTTGATCCTCAGGAATTCAAATTTATTTCATCACAAAACCCTAGATTGAAGATGATCTGACTCCTTCCATTTAAAGAACATGAAAAGAGGTTTGAAAATGATTTGAATTTCATTTTTTGAAAATATTTTAGAAACTTTATGCAACTCAATGATTTTCATCAGAGGAGATAAAAATGAATTCTTCAAATTATATGAAATATGAGTTGGAAGTTTAAAAGAAACAAATTGAAAGTCCCTTTGAAGGTATTTTGAAACCCACTTTCAATTTGAAGTTATTTGAATTTTCAAAAACACTGTAAATATTCAAAAAGAGAGAAGTAATATGACACTTCAAATATTCAAAGGCATTTGAAATATTTTGGCCAAGAGAAAACATAAAAGATTTGAAATTGAATTGAAATTCAAATTCAAATCCAATTGGGGGTTATTTGGGTTTTATTCAAACTATTTTTGTCCAAAAATGAAATATAAGAAAAATAGGGTAAAATGATTCCCTACAATAGAAAAGTGGAGAAAAATGAATTTCAAATATTTAGGTATTTTAAAATAATTTTATTTGCATTTTAAATGCAACAGCAACACTATTTGCATTGTATGAGTTTTTGTGGATTTGAGTTGTATTTGAAAATATGTTCATGTTGTAGGAAATCTTATTCTGAATTTTTTTATATATTATATGCCTATATAATATTTTTAGTTAATTCAGTTTCTTTCTTTTTCTTTATGTTTGTATTAAAAAACAAAAAACAGGCCAGCCGCCAGGCCAGCGCTAGCCGCCGGCCCAGCTCAGTGAAACGGCCCACGGCCTGCCTACGCGCGCGAAGCGCCTAAGCGCCGGTCGCCCGCTCGCTCCCCTCGCTTCCGCGCCCACTGACGGGTGGACCCCGCCCCTCTTCTTCTTCCTCTTCATGCAATGCCAAGCCAGAGCGCGCCCGCGCCACCGCCGAATCCCGATTTCCTCGGGATCGCGATCCCGAGCTTTACCCTCGCGCACGCCTACATCCTATAAATACCTTAGGCCTTCCTCTCCGGAACCCCCCTAAAACCCACGACAAATTCCGCAACTATCCCCCGCACTCGCCGTTCGGATCTCGCCGGAGCCGCAACCGTTCGTCGTCGTTTCCGACGCCGGTGAGGTTCCCCGATACCCCTCCTTATGTCCGTTGTTCCGCCTCGCCTCTGCGCGTCATTTTGACGTCATATCGACCCTCCTCTTTCCCTGCAGTGACGACCATGAGCTCACACGCTCTCGCCAGATTCACAGCTCACCGGAGCTCCTGCATCGACGCCTCGCTCGTCGTCCGTCGTCCCCGACCTCTGTCTCCTCCACCTCCGGATTCCTCTCGTCGAGCCGCGTCTGCCGGACACCACCGCCACCACTCACGACCACCGGAGCCGGCGCCATCCTCATCACCGAAGCCGACCACCGAAGCCGAAGCCCGCCGAGCTTGCCCCGCTCGCATCGGACCTCCCCAAAGACGAACTCTACCACCACCGGGATTGCCGCGACGCCCCGCATCTCCGGGACCCCTCCGTCGTCACCGCCGACCACCGGAGCGTCGCCACTGTCGACACCCGACGACCTCGCCGCCTTCTGCTGCCGCGGTGAGACCTCCTCCCTCCGATCTATTTTCAACGACCCAGGTTAGTTTATACGAATGGTTAGGTTTTTGTTTATTGATCGGTTTTTATTCCGGTTTAGATCGAACGGTTCGCCGTTTTCTTTTATTTAAACGCACACTCACGGTTTAGTTATCTTACGGCCGAGTGCTGTATAGCTTCAGAACGTAGACCCTCCTAGCCCAATAACAGCATGCCCAATCTGTTTTTTTTTTCGTTTTTGTTTTCAAAAGAGAAAAGTTTAAATCTTAGATTATTAATATCTCCTAGGATTTTTGTTATTTTAATTTGATTCTTGTTGCACTAGATTGGAAATTTCTTAAAGTTTATGTAGATATGAAATTTGACCATGTTTTAAACCTTGAATAATTTGTATGAATTTTGTTCAAATCACTAGATTGACTATAACTTGAGCTAGGAATAATATTTTTTAGTGATGCTTTTTGCCACTGGTTTCTTATGACCTTGTCTATCAGTAGGAATTAATTGGTAAATTTTAGGATTATTTCAAATTAGGTTATTTGCAAAAACAGTGTTGTTTCACTTATAGTTTTGTTTTAAACTTTTCTTTGTTTTTTTATGGTTTTAAATTATTTCTTTTTGCCTTTTTTTGAAAAATTAGTTTATGTTTCTGCTGGTCAACAGCAGACAAATTTTATTTTATGTTAAAAAAAGTTATTTTCTTTAGTTTTGTCGTAAAATTTGCATAGGGAATAAATAGAGTTATATAGTAGCTTTTTATTTGTTTCTTTTTGCAAATAAAGTTTTACGAAAAATACTTTCTGCTAACTTAGTTGTTTTATATTTTATTTTCCATTAATTTATTAGTTTAGTGTTTTCTTTGTTGTTAGGTTACTTAGGACAAAACAATTTAGTAGTTGAGTCAAAAAGTTTTCTTAGTAGGTTCTTTATAGTTTCTTGTGTAATTTTTTCTTGGATTTTATTTGGTGTTTCTCATTAAAAAAAATTCTTTATTGCATTGATTTTTTATTGTTATTTTGAGTGCTAGAATGTTGCTTATGTGAATACTATGTTTGATTATATAGATTTTCTCGGAGTGATGAATAGTTTTATCAAGTTTCCAAGAGCGTTAATATCTTCATCAACTTACCAGGCAAGTTAACGTTGACCATGTTATTCATACCTATGTTTTTATTGCATCTAGTGTTACCATTCATAATCCCTCCAGTAGTGATATTGACTTCTTGTAGTTGAGTAGAATGCATGAGGTAGGAACCCATCTCCCTGTTATCAAGCCCGAGACATTATATAGTTTTAATGCTACGCTATAGTAGATGGGGTTTGGTATGAGTGCTCGGGAGTGGTGTGAGAAGGAGGACTCAACATCAATGACGACAACTTCATGATGGCATCTGCAAGGACTGCATCTTCAAGGCCTCAAGACTTCAAGACTCGAGACAAGAATTCAATATACCTCTGGGTGGAGAATGGTTAAGAATGGTACATATGGTGCGTCCAGTACTCAGTGATTCCGGAGAAGCGCCGTGATATAATGCGGAAAGCTCCACTAAGGCTCAAAGAGACGGAAGAATACTTTATGCCCGGAAGTTTAGCTGTGCAACCGCAAGTCACTATGGGCTCTGGCTTGGTTGACCTTAGTTGTGACTCTGGCTGGGACAGTGCCCAGCAGATGTAGAACTACGGTAGGATTGGATGGGCACTGGACATTGGTCATAGGAACTCTTCGGAAGACCATGTTTCGGTCGTCTTGTTCTCAAACATCATGAAGTGCAAGAACGTAAAAAGAGGGATCGAATCTTGCGGGTTAAGTGCACAACACTCTGCAGAGGTAAAACCTAATCGATTAGTCGTGTCCAAGGTTATGGACAATTTGAGCCTACGGACTTGGATCTATCTCGGAACTCTCAACACCGGACTGATAACTTAATTGTGGGCAACTTATGATGATTTGGGCTATGAGACATCGGTTGGTGGAACCATGTCATAGTAGATAACTCCGTAGAGAAGACTCCTGATATTCCTTTGTTGTAGGGAAAATAAAATCTAGCTTTTACGCAAACAAAACTCAGACACAGATCCACAAAGCCATATTGCATATAGTATAGTTTTATCACCTGTTTTTCTTACAGTGATCTTGCCGGTACATTCAATGTACTGACCTACACGGCTGCAACGTATCATGTTGCAGGATTATTTCTATGTGGAGGGAGTTTCTGTAGGGTAACGCAGCAGAAAACAAAAAATTTCCGACCTACGCACCAGCCCAGGACCACTATGGAGACTGCATATAAGGTTTGATCATTTTTGTTACCGACTCGAAGCGCAGCGGAAGTAGAGTCGATGACGATCGGCGGTGCAGATCCCCGCAGCTAGGATTTACAACCTCCCAACCGCGAGGATGTATACCCTCGTCTTCCCTTCGGACAGCCCTCCGGGAGGCTGTCGAACAGTCCCCCCGACGATGTCGTGGACAGCCCTTCGGGAGGACCTTCGAAACTCGAACGGTCACTCGGACAGCCCTTCGGGAGGACTCACAGAACTCGGACCGTCACTTGGACAGCCCTTCGGGAGGCACTCTCGAACAGCCCCTCGGGCACTAAGATCGAAACTACGACCTCTCTACAGAGTTGCACACATACGGTGTCATCTATCCGGCAGGGCTTCGCCGTCCAGAACTAGTTCCCACCGGAACCCAGACAGCCTTTCGGCTCTACGAAACTCTTTTCGTGGGAGGGAGAGAGAAGCCAGATCATTGCAATGGCATGTATGTGAGAAGGGATGAGTGTGGAGGGCTGCCCCTCCACCTCTATTTATAGGATAGCCAAGGGGTAAAGATGTCATACAAAAAAACCCCAAAGTACCCCCACTTTATGCCTTTCCACAAAAGAATAAAGATAAAAGGGCTGCCATGTGGAGCTCCAAGGAGCTCCACCATGCTTGGCCGGCCACACCCTTGGGGGACCCCCCAAGGGGGCTTCCTTAGTGCCTAAGGCATTCTAGAAGCCTTTTGGGAAATTCCCAAAAGGTGCTTTCCATAAAATTCCCAAAAAGCACTTTCACTATTCACGACGACATTTTTCAGCGTCCGTTCGAACTGAAAATATTTATTTGGGCTTAGAACATTTCCAGTACCCACTAAAATAATTTTCAATGCGTTCTTGAACAATTCCAGTTTAGTGATTTCATCTGCGAAAAGCATCTGAAGCGGTTCCGGCAGCCCCGGAACATTTCCGGTTTTTCTTCCAGAAAATTCCCAGAAGTTTCTAGAATGATTATGGTATCCTCCAAGAATTATCAGGCATGTGCCGAAACCATTTTGACTTAATGGTATCCCCTGAAACAACTTTTCAGTTTCACCGGAACTCATCCGGTGACCTCTCTCTGCGGAACTTTTCCGCTGTCCGAAACTTTTCGGTGTCCGAAACTTTTTCGGTGATTTTCTCTCAGACTCCCTGTCTAGTATTCAGCAGATAGATGAACCTTAAGCGTGTGACCCTATAGGTTCGGTGAAGTATAGACATGACACGGAACCCCTTCCGATCAATGATCAACATCGGAGCCGTGGACACCCATATTGACCCCTATACCCACACGAATGAATATTCAAGTGAACCTCCAGTTGCCGTGTGCTATTCCTGTTGCTTCGCGATATGTTACAAATACCCGAGGTGAGACATGATGGCATCCCCGTGGGTCAACAACTTGTCCACTATGCCAGTTACCTCGTTACCGGTATTTGTTCTCTTTTCTCGTTCCCGTGTTCCGGCATCCCCGTGATCAAATCACAAAGTGTCTGGCCAGACGATGATGGATACCGTAACACCGAGAGGGCCCAGAGATATCTCTCCATCGCTGGAGGAGCAAATCCCAATCTTGAGCTATCAAGTTAATTGACACACTTTTCCATGAACCCGTAAGCCGCCGTAATAGCCACCCATTTACGGATGACGTTTAACAAACCCCAAAGTTCATGAAGCAAGCATGAAGAAACTTGATACTCTCATGGTCTAAGGAATCATGCAAACATTAACCATCTCTGTGTTATTAACCATTAACTTGTGACTAAAGAATCTCATAGCATAACATCAATCGGGTCGATTCAACACAAATGTTCTGCTAACATTGTGCCCTCAAAATTGCTGGCATAGTCATGCCCATGATCAGGAAAACAGGATCATCATGCAATACTTGAGGCGGTCATAGAGGCTTGACTAGGAATACATTTTATCGTTTGTTATTCCACACGTGCATATGAGTCTTCCTCCGAGCCTCGTTTTATTTGCAGACTCGAGAACCATAGCAGTTATAGCATGGAACATAAACCTAATTATGAACAGGGAGATAATCAATAACATTTATTATTGCCTCTAGGGCATATCTCCTACAGTTTCGTTGTTGGGTTATGGTCTACACTCAACTTGCCGATGGCGTTGATGGTACTCCACACCCGATTGTTTGCTTCCGTTGAGACTTATGAGGTATATATCAGTTTTAAGTTATTTATACGTGTGATTGCACTTTGATATATACATTGATGTACTGTGTGTGCCAGCATATTGATCCAGGGATGGCACATATACACAGAGGCTTGACCGTTTGAGGTCGGGTCACTACAAGAATAATAAGGCACCAGGCCCGGATGATTTCTCAGCAGAATTTTATAAGAAATGATGGCATATCATTAAGGGGACCTTGTGCCAATGTTCCTTGACTTGTTTAATGGCTAACTACATCTATTCCACCTAAACTTTGGAACACTAACATTGTTGCCAAAGAAGGAGGAGGCAGTATGTATTGAGCAGTTCAGACCGATATGTCTGCTCAATGTGAGGTTTAAAATCTTTTACTAAAGTTGGTACAAACCGACTGACGCGGATTGCACATAGTGTGGTGCAACCAACTTAGACGGCCTTTATGCCGGGCAGAAACATACTAGAGGGTGTGGTTGTCCTACATGAAACAATACCTGATATCCACTCAAAGAAACTGGATGGGGGTGGTCTTCAAGATAGATTTCGAAAAAGCGCATGATAAGATTAAATGGCTGACACGTCTCCATTGTATCTATAATGTTTTATTGTTTGATGCCAATATTATACAACTTTCACATATTTTTGGCAACATTTTATATGATTTATTGGACTAACCTATTGATCCAGTGCCCAGTGTCAGTTCATATTTTTTGCTTCGCAGAATATCCATATCAAACGAAGTCCAAACGCGATAAAAATTTATGGAGAATTATTTTAGAATATTTGTGATTTTTGGGAGGTGGAATCAATGCAAACGGGGGCCCACAACCACCACAAGACACCTGGGCGCACCAGGCAGCCCAGGCGCGTGGTGGTTGGTTGGGCCCTTCTCGAAGGTTGGTTGGAGCTCTACTTCGGGCACAAGGAAGCTTATATCCGTAACAAAATCATGTTAAAATCTCAGCGCAATCGGAGTTACGGATCTTCCAATATTTAAGAAACGGTTTTCAGCCAGATCTGGGGGGACACAAAACAGAAGAGAACAGAGAGGGAGATCCAATCTCGGAGGGGCTCCCGCCCCTCCGCCGCCATGGAGGCCATGGACCAGAGGGGGAACTATCCTCCCATCTAGGGGGGAGGCCAAGGAAGAAGAAGGAGGGGGGATCTCCCCCCTCTCTCCCGGTGGCGTCGGAGTGCCGCCGGGGCAAGGATCGTGACGGCGATCTACATCAACAATCTTGCTACCATCAACACCAACTCTCTCCCCCTCTATGCAGCGGTGTAACACATCTCTTCCCCGCTGTAATCTCTACTTAAACATGGTGCTCAACACTATATATTATTTCCCAATGATATGTGGTTATCCTATGATGTTTGAGTAGATCCGTTTTGTCCTATGGGTTGATAGATGATCATGATTCGTTTGAGTTGTATATTTTATTTTGGTGCTGTCCTTTGGTGCCAATCATATGAGCGTGCGTGTGGATCACACCATAGGGTTAGTAGTATGTTGATAGGACTATGCATTGGAGGGCAAGGGTGACAGCAGCTTTAGCCTAAATATAGAAATTCATGCATACGGGATTGAAGGGGGACCAATATATATCTTAATGCTATGGTTGGGTTTTACCTTAATGAACGTTAGTAGTTGCGGATGATTGCTAATATTTTCAATCATAAGTGCATAGAATTCCAAGTAAGGGACGACATGCTGGTAGTGGCCTCTCCCTCATATAAAATTGCAACAATTATCACTGGTTTAGTTATCGACCACCTAGGGACAAATAACCTTCTTGTTTGACAAAAGCTATCAACTTTTATTATCTTGCAATTTATTCGTAGTTTTATTCCTACAAAGTACTTCTAGTTTTATTCTTGTTCTAGGTAAAGCAAATGTTAAGTGTGCGTAGAGTTGTATCGGTGGTCGATAGAACTTGAGAGAATATTTGTTCTACCTTTAGCTCCTCGTTGGGTTCGACACTCTTATTTATCAAAAAAGGCTACAAACAATCCCCTATACTTGTGGGTTATCAAGACCTTTTTCTGGCGCTGTTGCCGGGGAGCAATAGCGTGGGGTGAATATTCTCGTGTGTGCTTGTTTGCTTTATCACTAAGTAGTTTTTATTTTCTATTTTAAGTTGTTTTATATCTTTAGTTATGGATATGGAACACGAAACACCAAAAAAATATTTGTACTTGCTACTCATGGAGATGGGGAACCTCCTAAAACCCTCGGTGCTCTTTATGTGAAAAATATTATGCACTACTTTGATAATCCTGAGAAAAGCCCGTTCAACTTGATAATGGGAGATACGTTGGATCAACGTGAATACTTTAGGGATTATCGCTTGACCCAAAAAGGGAAACTGTTATGGGATCAAATTCATATGTTGAAATGGTATGCTTGGAATCTATGCTCTAGATATGATTATACTTGTTGCTCTAGGATGAAGGCTCCACACCTTCCCTTTTCATGCAAAGTTAGCGATAATGAAACCTTGGATTCTTATGCTAATGGTATATATGATTACTATGATGTGGAACGAATAGAAGAATTTGTTGCTTTTAAGGGTGCTTATGAAATTGAATCTTTGTTTGAAAAGTATGAAGATTTTGATGATTCAGTTTATAGACCTGAAAATTTTGCTATACTTAAATATTGTTATGATAATTATAAATACAATTCCGATATTGATGTATTTATTGAGAAAGTCTCCGTTGTCCAAGAAGAGACTAATATTTTGCAGGACTCTATGGAAGAAGGAATTAATGAAATTGTGAGCTCATTGGATGAAGAAGATGAGGAGGAGAGTGAAGAACAAAAGGAGGAAGAGCGGATTAGCTACCCGTGCCCACCTTCTAATGAGAGTAACTCTTCAACTCTTATATTATTCAATTTCCCTTCGTGCTTACCGAAGGATGAATGCTATGATAATTGCTATGATCTCGTTGATTCATTTGAAATATCCCTTTTTGATGAAATTGATGCTTGCTATGCTTGTGGCCATGATGCCAATATGAATGATGCTTATGGAGATGAACTTGCTATAGTTCCTTATGTTAAACATGAAATTGTTGCTATGGCACCCACACATGATAGTCCTATTATCTTTTTGAATTCTCCCAACTACACTATATCGGAGAAGTTTGCTTTTATTAAGGATTATATTTTTGGGTTGCGTCTTACTACTACACATGATGATTTTGATGAATATAATATGCATGTGCTTGCTGCTCCTACTTGCAATTATTATGAGAGAGGAACTACATCTCCGCCTCTCTATGTTTCCAACACGACAAGATTGCAAGAATCTGCTTATGCTATGTATTGGCCTTTACTTGATGTGAGTGAATTGTTCTTTTATGACATGCTGATGCATAGGAAGAGAGTTAGACTTCGTCATTGCATGATATATGTTGCTTTGTTCTCACTACTAAATTACAAATCATTGCTAATTAAAATTGGCTTTGATATACCTTGGGATCCGGGTGGATTCATTACTTGAGCACTTTATGCCTAGCTTAATGGTTTTAATGAAAGCGCTGCCAGGGAGACAACCCAGAAGTTTTAGAGAGTCATTTTATTCTGTTGAGTGCTTTTACAAAGTTTAAAAACAAAAAAAATATAGAGGGGAACTTAAGACTTCACAAAAAGAAAATTGAAAGTGAGAAGGACGAACACCGTGGAAGTGGGGGAATTCCTTGAACTTTGTTCATGCCCATGAAAACTTTGTGAATCTTGAATTACAGAAAATTTTAAACAAAAATAATTATCCCCTTGTACAAATCCATTGTATTATAAAAATAATGTGCCAAGATTTGCTTTTAGGATGATTAGATTTCTTGTTGGTATGTGCGTTGCAAAAACAGAAACTTTGGTTGTAGTGCGTGATTTTACATTTTTTTTACTGGAACATCAAAAGTTTCTGAAATTTTTTGCACGCTATTGCTATACAAATTGTTTATTTTTTCCTAATTTTTCATAATTGTTGGAGTACCATAAGTATGGTTAAAGTTCAGATTACTACAGACTGTCCTGTTTAAGACAGATTCTGTTTTTGATGCATTGTTTTGCTTGTTTTGATGAAACTATCGATTTTATCGGTGGTATAAGACATGGAAAAGTTATAATACAGTAGCTACAATGCAAAAACAAAATATGAATGGGTTTGCAACAGTACTTAAAGTAGTAATTTGCTTTATTATACTAACAGATCTCACCAGTCTTTTGTTAAGTTTTGTGTGGATGAAGTGTTCAAAGATCGAGGAGGTCTTGATATGAGGAGAAGGAGGAGAGGCAAGAGCTCAAGCTTGGGGATGCCCAAGGCACACCAAGTAAATATTCAAGGAGACTCAAGCTTCTAAGATTGGGGATGCCCCGGAAGGCATCCCATCTTTCTTCAACAAGTATCGGTATGTTTTCATTTTCATTTCGTTCATGTGATATGTGTAAATCTTGGAGCGTCTTTTGTGTTTAGTTTTAACTTTTCTTTTATGCACCATGCTGGTATGAGATAGTCCATGGTTGATTTATTTGAACGCTCATTGCACTTCACTTATATTTTTCGAGTATGGCTTTATAGAATGCTTCATGTGCTTCACTTATATCATTTGAAGTTTGGATTACCTGTTTCTCTTCACATAGAAAACCGTTATTCATAGAATGCTCTTTTGCTTCACTTATATTTATTAGAGCATGGTCTTTTATATAAAGAATTAAACTCTCCTGCTTCACTTATATCTATTTAGAGAGTCAATAGGAATTGGTCATTTGCATGGTTAGTCATAAAATCCTACATAAAACTTGTGGATCACTGAATATGATATGTTTGATTCCTTGCAATAGCTTTGCGATATAGAGATGGTAATATGTGGGAGGTACTAGTAAACGGTTGTGGTTAGTAGGAATATTGGTGTTAAGGTTTGTGATTCCTGAAGCATGCATGTATAATCTCTCGTTATGCTATGAAGTTGGAGCATGATTTATTATTGATTATCTTCCTTATGAGTGGCGGTCGGGGACGAGCGATGGTCTTTTCCTACCATCTATCCCCCTAGGGGCATGCGTAGTAGTACTTTGCTTCGAGGGCTAATAAACTTTTGCAATAAGTATATAAGTTCTTTATGACTAATGTGAGTCCATGGATTATACGCACTCTTACCTTTTCGCAATTTGCTAGCCTCTACGGTACCGTGCATTGCCCTTTCTCACCTCGAGAGTCGGTGCAAACTTCACAGGTGCATCCAAACCCCGTGATATGATACGCTCTATCACACATAAGCCTTATTATATCTTCCTCAAAACAGCCACCATACCTACCTATTATGGCCTTTCCATAGCCATTCCGAGATATATTGCCATGCAATTTCCACCGCTTCCGTTTTGATGACTTGAGCATTCATTGTCATATTGCTTTGCATGATCGTAAGATATCTAGCATGATATTTCCATGGCTTGTCCATTTTTTTATATCTCTGCTACACTAGATCATTGCACATCCTGGTACACTGCTAGAGGCGTTCATATAGAGTCATACTTTGTTCTAGGTATCGAGTTGTAGTTTTTATTTCTTTTGAGTTGTAAGTAAATATAAGTGTGATGATCATCATTATTTATTATTAGAGCATGTCCCAGTGAGGAATGGATGATGGAGACTATGATTCCCCCACAAGTCGGGATGAGACTCCGGATAAAGAGAGAGAGAGAAAAGAAAAAAAGGGGGGAAAGAAAAAGGAAAAAAAGGAAAAGAAAAAAGACAAAGAGAGAAGGGGCATGCTAATTCCACGCTTGTGCTTCAAAGTAGCACCATGTTTTTCATATAGAGAGTCTCCTATGTTGTCACTTTCATATACTAGTGGGAATTTTTCATTATAGAGTTATATGCACACCCACTTAGTTTTCATATTGAGCTTTCATACAGTTATAGCTCTTAGTGCATCCATTGCATGGCAATCCCTACTCCTTGCACTGATATCAATTGATGGGCATCTCCATAGCCCGTTGGTTAGCCGCGTTGATGTGAGACCTTCTTACTTTTTTTCTCTTCTCCATACTTACCCCTATCATCATACTCTATTCCACCCATAGTGCTATAACCATGGCTTGCGCTCATGTATTGCGTGAGGGTTGAAAAAGCTGAAGCGCATTAAAAAGTATGAACCAATTGCTCGACTTGTCATCGGGGTTGTGCATGATAAATACTTTGTGTTAAGAAGACAGAGCATGACAAGACTATATGATTTTGTAGGGATAGCTTTCTTTAGCGTTGATATTTTGAAAGACACGATTGTTTGTTGGGATGCCTGAGTATTGATGTCTTTATGTCAAATTATAGACTATTGCTCTGAATCATTCGTGTCTTAATATTCATGCCATGATTAGATATATGATCAAGATTATGTAGGTAGCATTCCACATCAAAAATTATCTTTTTATCATTTACCTACTCGAGGACGAGCAGGAATAAAGCTTGGGGATGCTGATACGTCTCCATCGTATCTATAATTTTTTATTGTTTCATGCCAATACTATGCAACTTTCACATATTTTTGCCAACATTTTATATGATTTATTGGACTAACCTATTGATCCAGTGCCAGTGCCAATTCCTGTTTTTTGCATGTTTTTTGCTTCGCAGAGTATCCATATCAAATGAAGTCCAAACGTGATAAAAATTTATGGAGAATTATTTTGGAATATTTATAATTTTTGGGAGGTGGAAACAATGAAAACGGGGGCCCACAGCCACCACAAGACACCTAGGCGCGCCAGGTAGCCCAGGCGCATGGTGGTGGGTTGTGCCCGCCTCGAAGGTCGATTGGAGCTCTACTTCGGACGCAAGGAATCTTATATCCGAAAAAAAATCGTGTTAAAATCTCAGTGCAATCGGAGTTACGGATCTCCGGATATTTAAGAAACGGTTTTGGCCATATCTGGGGGGACGCGAAACAGAAGAGAACAGAGAGGGAGATCCAATCTCGGAGGGGCTTCCGCCCCTCTGCCGCCATGGAGGCCATGGACCAGAGGGGGAACTCTCCTCCCATGTAGGGGGGAGGCCAAGGAAGAAGAAAAAAGGAGGGGGGCTCTTCCCCCCCCCCCCTCTCTCCCGGTGGCGCCGGAGTGCCGCCGGGGTAAGGATTATGACGGCGATCTACATCAACAATCTTGCTACCGTCAACATCAACTCTCTCCCCCTCTATGCAGTGGTGTAACACCTCTCTTCCCCGCTGTAATCTCTACTTAAACATGGTGCTCACCACTATATATTATTTCCCAATGATATGTGGTTATCCTATGATGTTTGAGTATATCCGTTTTGTCCTATGGGTTGATAGATGATCATGATTGGTTTCAGTTGTATATTTTATTTTGGTGTTGTCCTTTGGTGCCCATAATATGAGCGCGCGTGTGGATCACACCATAGGGTTAGTAGTATGTTGATAGGACTATGCATTGGAGGGCAAGGGTGACAGCAGCTTCAGCCTAAACATAGAAATTGATGCATACGGGATTGAAGGGGGACCAATATATATCTTAATGCTATGGTTGGGTTTTACCTTAATGAACGTTAGTAGTTGCGGATGCTTGCTAATAGTTCCAATCATAAGTGCATAGAATTCCAAGTAAGGGACAACATGCTAGCAGTAGCCTCTCCCTCATATAAAATTGCAACAATGATCACCGGTTTAGTTATCGACCACCTAGGGACAAATAACCTTCTTGTTTGACA
This sequence comes from Thinopyrum elongatum, assembly GCA_011799875.1. NCBI lineage: Eukaryota > Viridiplantae > Streptophyta > Magnoliopsida > Poales > Poaceae > Thinopyrum > Thinopyrum elongatum. The sequence continues at coordinate 227,060,053 of CM022303.1, forward strand.
AAATCTATCTACTTTTATTATCTTGCAATTTATTCATAGTTTTATTCCTACAAAGTACTTCTAGTTTCATTCTTGCTCTAGGTAAAGCAAATGTTAAGTGTGCGTAGAGTTGTATCGGTGGTCGATAGAACTTGAGGGAATATTTGTTCTACCTTTAGCTCCTCGTTGGGTTCGACACTCTTATTTATCGAAAAAGGCTACAAATGATCCCCTATACTTGTGGGTTATCAATGGTCACTCCTCCAACAAGCCTTACACTAGAGGAAGTAGGTCGGTTCATTTGTACAAAAAGGCAGCGTTGGGATTAAGGTGAAAGATGACATAGGGCATTACTTCCAGATGCAAGAGGGTCTAAGACAGGGGCGCCCGATGTCTCCTATCTTGTTCAACATAGTGGCAGATATGTTGGCAATTCTCATAGGTAGAGCTAAGAAGGAATACCAAGTAGGAGGACCAGTACCACATCTTGTGGATGGTGGGTTGTCTATACTACAATACGCTGACGACACTATTATTTTCATGGAACATGATTTGGCAAAGGCCAGAAATATGAAGCTTGTGATATGCCTATTTGAACAATTGTCGGGATTGAAGATTAATTTTAATAAAAGCGAATTGTTCTATTTTGGGAGAGCCAAAGATGAACAAGCTGCTTATAGAAAATTGTTCAGATGTGAACTCGGTACCCTACCGTTTAGTTATCCAGGCATACCAATTCACCATCACAAGCTTTCTAACAAGGAGTGGATGTGCATTGAAGATCGATTTGAAAAAAAACTAAGCTGCTGGAGGGGTAAGCTTATGTCTTACAGTGGTCGGTTGGTACTAATAAAATCAGTGCTTACGAGTGTGCCAATGTTCCTTTTGTCTTTCTTTGAAGTACCAGTAGGGGTACAGAAAAGGTTAGATTTCTATCGATCACGATTTCTCTAGAAATGAGATGAAATAAAGAGAAAGTGCAGGCTGACTAAGTGGGATATCATTTGTAGACCGAAGGACCAGGGTGGGCTCGGGATTGAGAATTTAGAGGTAAAGAATAGATGCCTGCTCAGTAAATGGTTGTACAGGCTTTCTGTTGAGACCGAAGGCACGTGGGTACAAATTTTGCGTTATAAGTACCTACAATCTAAGACCTTGGCTCAGGTTAGCGTTAGACCCAATGATTCACCTTTCTGGAAGGGGTTAATGAGAACGAAAGCGGCCTTCTTCCATAGGACTAAATTCATCATTGGAAATGGTAATTCGACTAGATTCTGGGAGGATACTTGGCTAGGGGAGACGCCTTTAGCCGCACAATATTCGTCTCTATATAATATTGTATAGCGTAAGGAGGCTTATGTTGCTACAATATTACAGTCTACTCCTCTACACATTCAATTCCGAAGATCTTTAGTAGGAGACTGATGGAACGCATGGCTACATCTGGTGCGGAGGTTGATAGACATTCACCTATCTGATGAGCCAAATACTATTCACTGGAGACTATCTATGAACGTAATCTTCACAGTGAAATCTATGTATGTAGACTTAATTGAATCTGGCCCAATTCCGAAATCGATACATATTTGGAAGATTAAAGTGCCTTTAAGAAACAAAGTCTTCATGTAGTTTGTTCATAAGGAATTGATTCTAACCAAGGATAACTTGGCAAAGGGAAGTTGAGAGGGTAGCCAACGATGTTGCTTTTGTGATCAAGATGAAACTATTAAACACCTCTTTCTTGATTGCCAGCTTGTCAAACTATTTTTTTCACGAATACGCAAAAGGCTTGCGTATCATTGCATTGATAGTTAGAAATAGTAGCAAGAGCAATTACAGGAAGCTTTGACGAGCATGAACACGCAGCGCGGCATGAGTCAGGAGGTTAATGCGTACAACAGAGAGGGGTGTACGCGTCCCCAAAACAGAAGAACTACTCCTCGGGCAAAATGTTGCAAAGTCCTAAGGCGCCCGCGTGGGCCCAGCAGCGAGCTTCCTCCATGATCGTCGTCGAGGTCCTGGAGATGGATGGCCGGGCGGCATTGAAGACGCAAGCATTGCGCTGCTTCCAGATCTCCCAAGCAATGAGCAGAGCAAGCGTAGTGAAGCCGCGGCGGAAGCAGGAGGGGATGCCGGCGGCCGAAGAAGCAAGCCAGTCGGTGAAGGGGGCGTCCGCAGAAGGAATGGTCACCGGGAGTCGACACCAAACGACAATGTCATGCCATACTTGCCTAGTGAACGGGCATCCCAAGAGGAGATGGGCCATGGTTTCCGGCGCCTGGTCACATAGGGAGCACGTAGAGCCGTGCGGGAGGCCATGCCTAGCGAGGCGGTCCGCAGTCCAGCACCGATCCCTGAGCGCTAAACAAAAGATCTTCATGCGAAGTGGTACCCATTGACGCCAGGTAAGCCGCCAGTGGGGGGGGCTCGATGGAGCTAAGGAACATGGCGTTGTAGCAGGAGCTCGCGTTGTAGGCGCCGTTGGCAGACCATCGCCAAGCGAGCGAGTCCGGAGAATCCGATAGGGTTAGCTATCGCAGCCGTCGCCACAGATGGACGTACTGGACCAGTGCGACCAGCCCGAGAGAACCGGAGATGACCCGTGCCCAGGAACGGTCGGCTAGGGCGTCATGGATAGTGGGGATCTTGCGCCGCCGCCGGGGCACTTTGTGATAGATCAGTGGGGCGATCTCTGCTACTTCTTGAGCTTGTGTTATTTTTTCCCTTGAAGAGGAAAGGGTGATGCAACAAAGTAGAGATAAGTATTTCCCTCGGTTAAGAACCGAGGTATCAATCCAGTAGGAGGAACAAGCAAGTCTCCAATAGATGCACCTACACAAACTAACAAACACTTGCACACAACGCGAAAAAGGGGTTGTCAATCCCTTCACCGTCACTTGCAAGAGTGAGATTTAAAAGAGATAGGTATAAAAGATAAATAAAAAGGCAAAATAAAGTAAAGGTAAATAAATTGCAGCAAGGTATTTTTGTATTTTTGGTTTTATAGATCTGAAAATATATGATGGAAAATAGAGGGGCTATAGGTTTCACTACAGGCTTCTCTCTTAAAGAAAGCATACGGTGGGTGAACAAATTACTGTTGAGCAATTGATAGAAAAGCGCATAGTTATGAAGATATCCAAGGCAATGATCATGAATATAGGCATCACGTCCGTAACAAGTAGACCGAAACGATTCTGCATCTACTACTATTACTCCACACATCGACCGACTCCTGCCTGCATCTAGAGTATTAAGTTCAAAAGAACAGAGTAACGCATTAAGCAAGATGACATGATGTAGAGGGATAAACTCAAGCAATATGATATAAACCCCATCTTGTTATCCTTAATGGCAACAATACAATACGTGCCTCGCTACCCCTGTTGTCACTGGGTGAGGACACCGCAAGATTGAACCCATCAGAAAGCACCTCTCCCATGGCAAGATAAATCAATCTAGTTGGCCAAACAAAATCAATAGATCGGAGAGAAATACACAGCAATCTTAATCATGCATAAAAGAGTTCAGAGAAGACTCAAATAATATTCATAGATAATCTGATCATAAACCCACAATTCAACGGATCTCAACAAACACACCGCAAAAGAAGATTACATCAAACAGAACTCCAAGAACATCGAGGAGAACATTGTATTGAAGATCAAAGAGAGAGAAGAAGCCATCTAGCTACTAGCTATGGACCCGTAGGTCCGTGGTAAACTACTCACACATCATCGGAGGGACAGCAAGGCTGATGTAGAAGCCCTCCATGATCAAATCCCCCTCTGGCAGAGTACCAGAAAATGCCCCAAGATGGGATCTCACGAGAACAGAAGCTTGCGGCGGCGGAAAAGTATTTTTGTGGTCGCTTCTGATGTAGACAGAATATTTGGGTATTTATGGAGCAAGAATTAGGGTTAGACGGTCTACGGGAGGGCACAAGCCAGGGGGGCGCGCCCCTACGGCTTGTGGCCTCCCTGTAGGTCTTCTGGCCTCCTCTCCAAGTCTCCTGGGTTTCTTCTGGTCCAAGAAAAATCATCGTAAAGTTTTATTCCGTTTGGACTCCGTTGGATATTGATTTTTTTAAAGACAAAAACAAGGAAAAAACAGCAAGTGGCACTGGGCACTAGGTTAGTAGGTTAGTCCCAAAAAATGATATAAAATAGTACCAAAATGCATATAAAACATCCAAGATGGATAATATAATAGCATGGAACAATAAAAAATTATAGATACGTTGGAGACGTATCAAGCATTCCCAAGCTTAATTCCTGCTCGTCCTCGAGTAGGTAAATGATAAAAATAGAATTTTTGATGTGGAATGCTACCTAACATATTTATCAATGTAATCTTTCTTTTATGTGGCATGAATATTCAGATCCATAAGATTCAAGACAAAAGTTTAATATTGACATAAGAACAATAATACTTCAAGCATACTAATAAAGCAATCATGTTTTTCAAAATATCATGGCTAAAGAAAGTTATCCCTACAAAATCATATAGTCTGGCCATGCTCTATCTTCATCACACAAAGTATTTATCATGCACAACCCCGATGACAAGCCAAGCAATTGTTTCATACTTTTAATGTTCTAAAGCCTTTTCAACTTTCCCGCAATACATGAGCGTGAGCCATGGATATAGCACTATAGATGGAATAGAATATGGTGGAGGTTGTGTGGAGAAGAAGAAAGTCTCACATCAACTAGGCAAATCAATGGGCTATGGAGATGCCCATTAATTGATATCGATGCAAGTGAGTAGGGATTGCCATGCAACGGATGCACTAGAGCTATAAGTGTATGAAAGCTCAAAATAAAACTAAGTGGGTGTGCATCCAACTTGCTTGCTCATGAAGACCTAGGGCAATTTGAGGAAGCCCATCATTGGAATATACAAGCCAAGTTCTGTAATGAAAAATTCCGACTAGTATATGAAAGTGAGAAAATAGGAGACTCTCTATCATGAATAACATGGTGCTACTTTGAAGCACAAGTGTGGAAAAAGGATAGTAACATTGTCCCTTCTCTCTTTTCCTCTCATTTTTTCTCTTTCTTTTCTTTTGGGCTCTTTGGCCTCTCTTTTTTTTGTCCGGAGCCTCATCCCGACTTGTGAGGGAATCATAGTCTCCATCATCCTTTACTCACATGAGACAATGCTCTAATAATGATGATCATCACACTTTTATTTACTTACAACTCAAGAATTACAACTCGATACTAGAACAAAGAATGACTCTATATGAATGCCTCATGCATATGAGAACAATATGACAATGATGGTGTGTGTCATAATAAAACGGAACGGTGGAAGTTGCATGGCAATATATCTCCGAATGGCTATGGAAATGCCATAATAGGTAGCTATGGTGGCTATTTTGGGGAAGGGTATAGGGTGGTTTTAATGCACCGGCGAAAGTTGCGCGGCACTAGAGAGGCTAGCAATGGTGGAAGGGTGAGAGTGTGTATAATCCATGGACTCAACATTTGTCATAAAGAACTCACATACTTATTGCAAAAGTTTATTAGCCCTCGAAACAAAGTACTAATACGCATGCTCCTAGGGGGATAGATTGGTAGGAAAAGACCATCACTCGTCCCCAACCGCCACTCATAAGGAAGACAATCAAAAATAAATCATGCTCTAACTTCATCACATGACGGTTCACCATATTTGCATGCTTCGGGAATCACAATCTTTAACACAAGTATTATTACTCAACCATAATTACCAACTAGCATGACTCTAATATCATCATCTTTATATCTCAAAACAAATGCAAGGAATCAAACTTCTCATATATTCAATGATCTATATGAAAGTTTGTATTATATCCCTCTTGAATGCCCATCATATTAGGACTAAATTAATAACCTAAACCAATTGCCATACTATTTTTAAGACTCTCAAAATAATATAAGTGAAGCATGAGAGTTCATCAATTTCTATAAAATAAAACCACCACCGTGCTCTAAAAAGATATAAGTGAAGCACTAGAGCAACTGCCAAGCTCAAAAGATTTAAGTGAAGCACATAGAGTATTCTAATAAATTCACAATTAATGTGTGTCCCTCTCAAAAGGTGTGTACAGCAATGATGATTGTGGCAAACTAAAAAGCAAATAAAGCAAATACTCATATATCACAAGACGCTCCAAGCAAAACACATATCATGTAGTGAATAAAAATATAGCCTCAAGCAATTTTACCGATGGACTGAAGACAAAAGAGGGGATGCCATCCGGGGCATACCCAAGCTTAGATGCTTGGTTCTCCTTTAATATTATCTTGGGGTGCCTTGGGCATCCCCAAGCTTAGGCTATTGCCACTCCTTATTCCGTTGTCCATCAAAACTTTACCCAAAACTTGAAAACTTCACAACACAAAACTCAACAGAAAACTCGTAAGCTCCATTAGTGTAAGAAAAGCAAATCACCATTTAGGTACTGTTGTGAACTCATTATAAATTTATATTGATGTTATATCTACTGTATTCCAACTTTTCCATGGTTCATACCCCCCGATACTACCCATAGAATCATCAAAATAAGAGAACAACACAAAGAAAACAGAATCAGTCAAAAACAGAACAGTCTGAAGCAATCTGGAAATTTCGTATACTTCTGTAACTCCAAAACTTCTGAAAAATTAGAAAAACCTGGGAAATTTTTATATAAATCATTTGTAAAAAATTCAGATTAAAATCACGTTTCTGTAAATTTCTAAAATTCTTTTACTGAGCGCAAAAGTTTCTGTTTTTCAGCAAGATCAAATTAACTATCACCATAGACCATCCCAAAGGTCTTACTTGGCTCAAAAACTAATTAAAATACTAAAACATAATTACTACAGAAGTAATAATGTGTATTTATTCAAGAACAGAAGCAAAAATAAAAAAATAAAAAATAAAAATTGGGTTGCCTCCCAACAAGCGCTATTGTTTAACACCCCTAGCTAGGCATATTACAAAGATCTAGGTGTTGTCATCTTTGGTACTTAATTATTTACTAATCAAATCTTCCAAAACCTTTATTAGTAAATCTTTATTTTCATGTTATTACTTTCTAGTGGGAGAGCTTAAAGCATGGAAAGGACTTCGATTAGTAATTTTGACATTCATAATTTCATACTCAGGATCATCACCAAAGATATCTTCATAAGAAACATGTAGTTAATCTTTAACGGGTTCTTTAGACATCTTTTCTAACCATTCTTTATCAATCCCCTCATTAATTCCCTTGGTAACCCAACCAAATTCACCATAAGCACCAATATATAAAGCTTGAATAACTTTCGGATAAGGAACTCTTTTTCTTAGATTGGAACTAAAAGCATGGTAATCCTTAGATTCTAACCTGCATATGGTTTCTTTATCATGTAGAATTTCTTCTATTGGAGGATGTGAAGGAAATATGCCCTAGAGGCAATAATAAAGTTGTTATTTTATATTTCCTTATTCATGATAAAGGTTTATTATTCATGCTAGAATTGTATTGATCGGAAACTTAAATACATGTGTGAATACATAAACAAACACCGTGTCCCTAGTAAGCCTCTACTAGACTAGCTCATTGATCAAAGATGGTTAAGGTTTCCTAACCATGGACATGTGTTGTCATTTGATAACGGGATCACATCATTAGGAGAATGATGTGATGGACAAGACCCATCCGTTAGCTTAGCATAATGATCGTTCAGTTTATTACTATCGCTTTCTTCATGTCAAATACATATTCCTTCGACTATGAGATTATGCAACTCCCGGATACCGGAGGAATACCTTGTGTGCTATCAAACGTCACAACATAACTGGGTGATCATAAAGATGCTCTACAGGTATCTCCGAAGGTGTTTGTTGAGTTGGCATAGATCGAGATTAGGATTTGTCACTCCGAGTATCGGAGAGGTATCTATGGGCCCTCTCGGTAATACACATCATAAGCTTGCAAGCAAACGACTAAGGAGTTAGTAACAAGGTGATGTATTACGGAACGAGTAAAGAGACTTGCCGGTAATGATATTGAACTAGGTATAGAGACACCGACGATCGAATCTCGGGCAAGTAACATACCGATGGACAAAGGGAATTACGTATGTTGTCATAACGGTTCGACCGATAAAGATCTTCGTAGAATATGTAGGAGTCAATATGGGCATCCAGGTTCCGCTATTGGTTATTGACCGGAGAGGTGTCTCGGTCATGTCTACATAGTTCTTGTGACACCCTGGTTTTTGCCACCATTTATTCTCTTGGGTTTATTTGCCATTTTATTTGAAAATGAGTTTTTGAATGAATTTATTTGGACTTAGCACTTGGGAATTATTTTGGCTTTCACCCAAGTGGCTCCATTCACCTCCCACATCCTCTCTTGACCTATCTTATGTCATAACATAGCTTTGGGAATTTTTCTTTCAAAGGAAAATAATCATTTTCATTCTGAAAATGACTTATTTTCACTTCTGTCCCAAAGCAACCCCTCTTTTTCTTTCTCAGAAAAATCTGAGAAAATTCCCACAACTCCTTTGCATCATGCCTCATCACTCCATGCAAAAATATCTCATGAGTATGTGGAGTATTTTTGCTCTACAGCCTCAGTTGCATTCTGTCCTCAAAATGCACTTTACAAAGGAAGTGTATTTTTCCTTGATCCAATGAAGCTGATTTTTCTTGAGCTTCATTACCTTCCTAAGTAAACCTTAACCTCCAAAGATCAGCACTAAACTCCTTCTAGAACCTATCCAAATATTGCTCACAAGTTTCTGTCCAGAAACTTGCTCCCCCTCTCATGTCTATCCTGGTCAGCCAGGCAGTGTGCCATCCACATCCCTAGAACCCTCACTGCATGAACTACATGCCAGACATGATTTGAACAGCTCAGGCCACGTGATGCCAGAGTTCACGCGGTGACCGCGCGAGGACAAGGCCCCTAGCATGCAGTCGGCACGCTCTGCGTCGTGCCAGCGCCTCTGTTTTGCTCGTGCACGCGTTGGAGCTCGCCCCAGCCTGCCGTACCGCGCCACCACCCTCGACTCATCGTCCTTGACCCGTCCCTATAGCTCGCCGACGCCGGAGTTCACCGCAGCGAGCACGGGCACGACGAGGCCAAGTGCACAGTGCGCCCGTGCTCCTGTGCTCGTCTCCACCTGCGTCCTGTGCTCGTCCGCGTCCTCCCACAATGGCCGCGTGAGCCATGGAGCTTTCCCCCTCTCTCACTGGCACCAGTCATCACCGAGCGCCGCTTCCAGAGCCCTCCGGCGAGCCTGAGACCCCTCCTCCCCTCCGCCTATAAATACAGCTCGTCCCGCCCCTCTCCGAGCACCAAACCGCACTCATCTAACCTCCACCCCTCCGCAGCTAGCCGCGGCCAAGACAGGCGAGCCTCTGGCCACCATTCCCCTCCGCCGCTTGCCGGCGATCCAAGTCTTCTGCTCCCTCCCACTCCACTGCCTTTCAAGCTCCACCGTCTTCTTCGGCGTGTTCCTGGTGGTCCACTGGTTCAAGCTGGCGCCTGTGGAGCCCCTGGAACTGCCTCCCGTCGCTGGCGTCTTCTTCTCCGACGAGCTCCGCCCGCTGCAGCTGCTGGAAACGACCACGCCGACCTCTTCTGGCCACCTCTCGCCACGTTTCGGGTACGTGCAGGTGCGCCGTGACCTTGCGCGTCCATCCCTCCCTTTCACAGCGGCCGCCGAGCTCTCCTCGCCGGCGTACGCACGGGCGACAGTCGCCTCCTCTGTTTCTTCTCTCTCCCTCTCTCTCACCTGACCAGGCGGGCCCGCTGTCAGCCTCACAGCGTGCGCCCGAAGCGGTATGAGTGGAGGTGTATTCCCTGGAATACGTCTTCGACGTTAGCCGCTCTGTTTTTTTTTTAATATTCAGTTTAATTCAAATATTTTGACTCAACTTTGACCATCTATAACTCCTATTCTATAAGTCCAAATGAATTGATTCTTTTTACACTAATTTTGTCTTGCTCTTCTCTTTCAGCATGCAAAAGATGAGATTTTTGCCTGCTGTAAATCTTTTCTGTGGTATTTAAATGTGTTATGTGACATTTTCTTTTGTCATTTTTAAATGTTTTCAGAAGGAGAAACTTGCCTTGAGGAGATCCAGGAGGAGTGTGAACCTCCTCTGTGCTAAGGCAAGCCATCACAAATATTTGCAGAATGCCATTTCAATAATCATGATTTTCAAGTTGAATATGACTTATTTTCATGCATTTAAATATTTGGTATCACAATAATGCTAGTTGCATGTTCTTGGTATGCTTGTCTAGTTTTTCAGTAGCTTATGAGTGCATGATCTAGTATGTAATATTGGAGTTACTTTTAGCATGATCTTGAGTAGGATATTTACCGGTATTATTTCTTTATGGTGAATATTATTAGCATATGGTAGAATCAAGTTCTTGCTATGATTACTTCATGTCCAGTAGCATGTTAAGTGGTTTAGCTTGGTTAAGTTAATGCAGTAGTCTTGATATGATCATTGAGCGTGAGTAGTTGCTTTCCGGTATCATGATGATATGCTTGCATGCTCATATAGATGCATTTTCATGGCACACTAAGGCTCGAGTATCTTTATTTCAAGTTTAATATGATGAATAATCCAACTTGAACATAATGTTGATCGAGTCATGGTGCCACCGAATCGAGCTTCCCAGTGCAACCACATTTGCCTTTGTGGGAAGGCCCTTATTCGGTCCGTTGTCATGCCTCTGGTCGGTGCCTCCAACGAGGGAAGGTTATGCGCGTGTGCTACCCTGGCTCGGTAGGCAGGCTTAACCTTGTGTGCCCGGTGTTGTTATGGTACCTTGTCCTCGTTTGGGACCGTTTATGTTTTGCCACGACGGTGGCCGTTGGATGTCCGGCGTGGCATCGGGGCCACCCATGACTTAGCCCAATGGGGAGTTGGTCGGAGTGGCCGGGAGAGTGTCATGGCAATGGATTGGTTCTGTCGGAATGCCGTTGGTCCACCCAAATGGGAGTGCGAGGCCATGGATTCCGTGGTGTGGGTACAGTGTACTAACCTCTGCAGAGTGTGTGTTTAATCTATCGATAGTCGCGTCCTCGGTCATGGACACAGTTCATAGTAGGTCACACCGTGGATCAACATAAATAAGTTAACATGCACACTAAGTAAACTTGTGGCACTGGTTATGATGGATAAGTTGTTGGAACCATAGTGATGGTTTCCGTTGTGATCCGGAGGTGATCACCGTGATGATGACGTGGTTTGAGGTTACGAGGTAACCGTGATGGTAAGCGAGTCCGAGGGACTCTAGTCACATGCATATTCACTTAATGAGCATCATGAGTAGTTCTTGCATTTAACCTGCTTAATCGTCATGTTATTGTTTGTCATTATGCATTATTTGTTGTGAGCTTGCAAGTACATTCAATGTACTGACCTGGCGTGTCATGCCAGCTTTCAGGGAAGTTGTACCGGATCGAAGTGCTACCTGCGTCTAGACCGTGTCCACATCGGTGTCCCTGTGCTATGGAGTTACGCTTCATTGTTCTTCCGCTGCCGCGTAGTCGTTCCGTCATGACCGAGGCCCCTCTTATGTTCATTAAATAATGTACATATTGTCCAGCCGCACCGTGTGTGCCGCTTGGCCTCGCTACTTGTTGTAATATCAAACCTATGTTCTCGCTTATGTCAATAAAGCGGTTGCTTTTATGTACCAAGTTGTTGTGTGTTGCCAGAAGACTAGATCTCTGGGCTGGCAATGCAAGGTAAACCGGTTGCTCTGAGCCGGGGTGCCACATTCTCGAACCCGTAAGGTCTGCATGCTTAAACGTTCATTGACGATATAATGTTATATGAGTTATATGATTTGGTGACTGAATGTTGTTCGGAGTCCCGGATGAGATCACGGACATGACGAGGAGTCTCGAAATGGTTGAGAGGTAAAGATTGATATATAGGACGATGGTATTCGGACACCGGAAGAGTTTCGGAGTGCACTGGGTAGTCATCGGGTCACCGGAAGGGGTTCCAGACACCCCGGTAAGTGTATGGGCCTAATGGGCCAAAGGGGGGACAGACCAGCCCCTGGTGCGCCCCTTCTTTGGATAGCAGGCCCTAAGGGAAGGAAAGGAGGGAGGGCTAGCCCCTCCTGCCTTTCCCTCTCATGGGAGAAAGGAAAGGGGGGCGCCACCCTCCCCTGCCTTTCCCCCGCACCTATATAAGGCAGGGGGCGTGGCTTGGGAGCGACTCCAAGTAGGATTCCTCCTACTTGGGCGCCTCTTTTGGCTGCTCCTCCCTCCCTCCCACCTATATATATGTGGGAGGGGGGCGCCTAGCACATAACAGATCAATTGTTAGCCGTGTGCGGCGCCCCCCTCCACCATTTACACCCCCGGTCATATTTTCGTAGTGCTTAGGCAAAGCCCTGCGGAGATCACTTCACCATCACCGTCACCACGCCGTCGTGCTAATGGAACTCATCTACTACCTCGCCGTCTTGCTGGATCAAGAAGGCGGAGGACGTCACTGAGCTGAACGTGTGCTGAACGCGGAGGTGTCGTACGTTCGGTACTAGATCAGTTGGATCACGAAGAAAGTTCGACTACATCAACCGCGTTGGGAAACGCTTCCGCTTATGGTCTACAAGGGTACGTAGACACACTCTCCCCTCTCGTTGCTATACATCTCCTTGATAGATCTTGCATGTGCGTAGAATTTTTTTTGTTTTCCATGCAATGTTTCCCATCAGTGGCATCATGAGCCAGGTCTATGCGTAGATGATATGCATGAGTAGAACACAAAGAAGTTGTGGGCGGTGATGTTCATACTGCTTACCACCAACGTCTTATTTTGATTCGGCGGCATTGTGGGATGAAGCGGCCCGGACCAACCTTACATGTCCACGTACATGAGACCGGTTCCACCGACTAACATGCAACTAGTTTTGCATAAAGGTGGCTGCGGGTGTCTGTTTCTCCTACTTTAGTTGAATCGAATTTGACTGCGGCCGGTCCTTGAAGAAGGTTAAAACAGCAAACTTGATAATTCACCGTTGTGGTTTTTGCCGTAGGTAAGAACGGTTCTTGCTAGAAACCCGTAGCAGCCACGTAAAACTTGCAACAACAAAGTAGAGGACGTCTAACTTGTTTTTGCAGGGTATGTTGTGATGTGATATGGTTAAGACATGATGTGATATATGTTATTGTATGAGATGATCATGTTTTGTAAGTTATCAGCAACCGGCAGGAGCCTTATGGTTGTCTCTTTATTGTATGAAATGCAAACGCCATGTAATTGCTTTACTTTATCACTATGCGTTAGCGATAGTTGTAGAAGCAATAGTTGGCAAGACGACCACAACGCAACGATGGATATCAAGGTGTCGATCCGGTGACGATGGAGATCATGACGATGCTTTGAAGATGGAGATCAAAAAGCACAAGATGATGATGGCCATATCATGTCACATATTTTGATTGCATGTGATGTTTATCCTTTATGCATCTTATTTTGCTTAGAACGACGGTAGCATTATAAGATGATCCCTTCACTAAATTTCAAGATATAAGTGTTCTCCCCGAGTATGCACCGTTGCGAAAGTTCGTCGTTTCGAGACACCACGTGATGATCGGGTGTGATAGACTCTACGTTCACATACAACGGGTGTAAGACAGTTTTGCACATGCAGAATACTTGGGTTAAACTTGACGAGCCTAGCATGTACAGACATGGTCTCGGAACACTGGAGACCGAAAGGTCGAACATGAGTCATATAGTAGATATGATCAACATAGAGATGTTCACCATTGATGACTACCCCATCTCACATGATGATCGGACATGGGTTAGTTGATTTGGATCATGTATCACTTAGATAACTTGAGGGATGTTTATTTAAGTGGGAGTTCATTAGTAATTTGATTAATTGAACTTAATTTATCATGAACTTAGTCTTGATAGTTTTTGCATATCTATGTTGTAGATCAATAGCTCACGTATAGCTCCCCTGTTTTATTTTGATATGTTCCTAGAGAAAACTAAGTTGAAAGATGATAGTAGTAATGATGTGGACTGGGTCCGTGATCTGAGGATTATCCTCATTGCTGCACAGAAGAATTATGTCCTTGATGCACCGCTAGGTGACAGACCTATTGCAGGAGCAGATGCAGACGTTATGAACGTTTGACAAGCTCGGTATGATGACTACTTGATAGTTTAGTGCGCCATGCTTTACGGCTTAGAACCGGGACTTCAAAAACATTTTGAACGCCACGGAGCATATGAGATGTTCCAAAGAGCTGAAATTGGTATTTCAGACTCATGCCCGTGTCGAAAGGTATGAGACCTCTGACAAGTACTTTGCCTACAAGATGGAGGAGAATAGCTCAGCCAGTGAGCATGTGCTCAGAATGTCTAGGTACTACAATCGCTTGAATCAAGTGGGAGATAATCTTCCAGATAAGATAGTGATTGACAGAGTTCTCTAGTCACTATCACCAAGCTACTAGAACTTCGTGATGAACTATAATATGCAAGGGATAACGAAAAGGATTCCCGAGCTCTTCGCGATGCTGAAATTGGCGAAGGTAGAAATCAAGAAAGAGCATCAAGTGTTGATGGTTAACAAGACCACTAGTTTCAAGCAAAAGGGCAAGGAAAAGAAAGGTAACTTCAAGAAGAATGGCAAGCAAGTTGCCACTCCCGTGAAGAAGCCCAAAGCTGGACCTAAGCCTGAAACTGAGTGCTTCTACTGTAAAGGGAATGGTCACTAGAAGCGGAACTGCCCCAAAATGCTTGGCGGAAAAGAAGGATGGCAAAGTGAACAAAAGTATATTTGATATACATGTTATTGATGTGTACCTTACTAGTGTTCGTAGTAGCCCCTGGGTATTTGATACCGGTTCAGTTGCTGAGATTAGTAACTCGAAACAGGAGTTGCAGAATAAACAAAGACTAGTTAAGGGCGAGGTGACGATGTGTGTTGGAAGTAATTCCAAGGTTGATACGATCATCATCGCACACTCCCTCTACCTTTGGGATTAGTGTTGAACCTAAATAAATGTTATTTGGTGTTTGCGTTGAAGCATGAATATGATTGGATCATGTTTATTGCAATACGGTTATTCATTTAAGTCAGAGAATAATTGTTGTTCTGTTTACATGAATAAAACCTTCTATGGTCATACACCCAATGTGAATGGTTTATTGAATCTCAATCGTAGTGATACACATATTCATAATATTGATGCCAAAAGATGCAAAGTTGATAATGATAGTGCAACATACTTGTGGCACTACCGTATAGGTCATATTGGTGTAAAGCGCATGAAGAAACTCCATGTGGATGGATTTTTGGAATCACTTGATTATGAATTATTTGATACTTGTGAACCATGTCTGATGGGCAAGATGACTAAAACTCCGTTCTCCGAAACAATGGAGCGAGCTAATGACTTATTGGAAATAATACATACCGATGTATGCGGTCCGATGAGTGTTGAGGCATGCGGCGGGTACCGTTATTTTCTGACCTTCACAGATGATTTGAGTAGGTATGGGTATATCTACTTGATGAAACACAGGTCTGAAACATTTAAAAAGTTCAAAGAATTTCAGAGTGAAGTGGAGAATCATCGTAACAAGAAAATAAAGTTTCTACGATCTGATCGCGGAGGCAAATATTTGAGTTACGAGTTTGGCCTTCATTTAAAACAATGTGGAATTGTTTCACAACTCACGCCACCTGGAACACCACAGCGTAATGGTGTGTCCGAATGTCGTAACCGTACTTTATTAGATATGGTGCGATCTATGATGTCTCTTACCGATTTACCACTATCGTTTTGGGGTTATGCATTAGAGACAGCCGCATTCATGTTAAATAGGGCACCGTCTAAATCCGTTGAGACGACACCGTATGAACTATGGTTTGGCAAGAAACCTAAGCTGTCGTTTCTTAAAGTTTGGGGTTGCGACACTTATGTCAAAAGGCTTCAGCCTGATAAGCTCGAACCCAAATCAGAGAAGTGCGTCTTCATAGGATACCCTAAGGAAACAATTGGGTACACCTTCTACCACAGATCTGAAGGCAAGATCTTTGTTGCTAAGAATGGATCCTTTCTAGAGAAGGAGTTTCTCTCAAAAGAAGTGAGTGGGAGGAAAGTAGAACTTGATGAGGTAATTGTACCTTCTCTCGAATTAGAAAGTAGCTCATCACAAGAAACCGTTCCCGTGATGCCTACACCAACTAGAGAGGAAGCTAATGATGATGATCATGAAACTTCAGATCAAGTTACTACTGAACTTCGTAGGTCAACCAGAGCACGATCCGCACCAGAGTGGTACGGTAATCCTGTTCTAGAAGTCATGTTACTAGACCAAGGCGAACCTATGAACTATGAAGAAGCTATGATGAGCCCAGATTCCGACAGATGGCTTGAGGCCATGAAATCTGAGATAGGATCCATGTATGAGAACAAAGTGCGGACTTTGGTGGATTTGCCCAATGATCGGCAAGCCATAGAGAATAAATGGATATTCAAGAAGAAGACTGACGCTGATGGTAATGTTACTATCTACAAAGCTCGACTTGTCGCAAAAGGTTTTCGACAAGTTCAAGGGGTTGACTACGATGAGACTTTCTCACCCGTAGTGATGCTTAAGTCTGTCCGAATTTTGTTAGCAATTGCCGCATTTTATGATTATGAAATCTGGCAAATGGACGTCGAAAACTGCATTCCTTAATGGATATCTTAAAGAAGAGTTGTATATGATGCAACCAGAAGGTTTTGTCGATCCTAAAGGTGCTGACAAAGTGAGCAAGCTCCGGCGATCCATCTATGGACTGGTGCAAGCATCTCAGAGTTGGAATATACGCTTTGATAAGGTGATCAAAGCATATGGTTTTATACAGACTTACGGTGAAGCCTGTATTTACTAGAAAGTGAGTGGGAGCTCTGTAGCATTTCTGATATTATATGTGGATGACATATTGCTGATTGGAAATGATATAGAATTTCTGGATAGCATAAAAGGATACTTGAATAAGAATTTTTCAATGAAATACCTCGGTGAAGCTACTTACGTATTGAGCATTAAGATCTATAGGGATAGATCGAGACGCTTGATAAGACTTTCAATGAGTACATACCTTGACAAGATTTTGAAGGAGTTCAAAATGGATCAGTCAAAGAAGGAATTCTTGCCTGTATTGTAAGGTATGAAGTTGAGTAAGACTCAAATCTCGACCACGGCAGAAGATAGAGAAAGAATGAAAGTCATTCCCTATGCCTCAGCCATAGGTTCTATAAAGTATGCCATGCTGTGTACCTGACCTATTGTGTACCTTGCCATAAGTTTTGCAAGGGGGTACAATAGTGATCCAGGAGTAGATCACTGGACAGCGGTCAAAATTATCCTTAGGTACCTAAGAGGACTAAGGAAATGTTTCTCGGTTATGGAGGTGATAAAGAGTTCATCGTAAAGGGTTACGTCGATACAAGCTTTAACACCGATCCGGATGACTCTGAGTCTCAATTTGGATACATATAGAAAGTGGGAGCAATCGGCTAGAGTAGCTCCATGCAGAGCATTGTAGACATAGAAATTTGCAAAATACATATGGATCTGAATGTGACAGACCCGTTGACTAAACTTCTCACACAAGCAAAACATGATCACACCTTAGTACTCTTTGGGTATTAATCACATGGCGATGTGAACTAGATTATTGACTCTAGTAAACTCTTTGGGTATTGGTCACATGATGATGTGAACTATGGATGTTAATCACATGGCGATGTGAACTAGATTATTGACTCTAGTGCAATTGGGAGACTGAAGGAAATATGCCCTAGAGGCAATAATAAAGTTGTTATTTTATATTTCCTTATTCATGATAAAGGTTTATTATTCATGCTAGAATTGTATTGATCGGAAACTTAAATACATGTGTGAATACATAAACAAACACCGTGTCCCTAGTAAGCCTCTACTAGACTAGCTCGTTGATCAAAGATGGTTAAGGTTTCCTAACCATGGACATGTGTTGTCATTTGATAACGGGATCACATCAGTAGGAGAATGATGTGATGGACAAGACCCATCCATTAGCTTACCATAATGATCGTTCAGTTTATTGCTATTACTTTCTTCATGTCAAATACATATTCCTTCGACTATGAGATTATGCAACTCCCGGATACCGGAGGAATACCATGTGTGCTATCAAGCGTCACAACGTAATTGGGTGATCATAAAGATGATCTACAGGTATCTCCGAAGGTGTTTGTTGAGTTGGCATAGATCGAGATTAGGATTTGTCACTCCGAGTATCGGAGAGGTATCTCTGGGCCCTCTCGGTAATACACATCATAAGCTTGCAAGCAAACGACTAAGGAGTTAGTCATGAGGTGATGTATTACGGAACGAGTAAAGAGACTTGCCAGTAACAATATTGAACTAGGTATAGAGATACCGACGATCGAATCTCAGGCAAGTAACATACCGATGGACAAAGGGAATTACGTATGTTGTCATAACGGTTCGACCGATAAAGATCTTCGTAGAATATGTAGGAGTCAATATGGGCATCCAGGTTCCGCTATTGGTTATTGACCAGAGAGGTGTCTCGGTCATGTCTACATAGTTCTCGAACCCGTAGGGTCCGCACGCTTAAACGTTCGTTGACGATATAGTGTTATATGAGTTATATGATTTGGTGACCGAATGTTGTTCGGAGTCCCGGATGAGATCATGGACATGACAAAGAGTCTCAAAATGGTCGAGAGGTAAAGATTGATATATAGGACGATGGTATTCGGATACCGGAAGAGTTTGAGTGCACCGGGTAGTCATCGGGTCACCAGAAGGGGTTCCGGACACCCCCGGTAAGTGTATGGGCCTAATGGGCCAAAGGGGGAACAGACCAGCCCCTGGTGCACCCCTTCTTTGGACAGCAGGCCCTAAGGGAAGGAAAGGAGGGAGGGCTAGCCCCTCCTGCCTTTCCCTCTCATGGGAGAAAGGAAAGGGGGGCGCCACCCTCCCCTGCCTTTCCCCCGCACCTATATAAGGCAGGGGGGCGCGGCTTGGGAGGGACTCCAAGTAGGATTCCTCCTACTTGGGCGCCTCTTTTGGCTGCTCCTCCCTCCCTCCCACCTATATATATGTGGGAGGGGGGCGCCTAGCACATAACAGATCAATTGTTAGCCGTGTGCGGCGCCCCCCTCCACCGTTTACACCCCCGGTCATATTTTCGTAGTGCTTAGGCGAAGCCCTGCGGAGATCACTTCACCATCACCGTCACCACGCCGTCGTGCTAACGGAACTCATCTACTACCTCGCCGTCTTGCTGGATCAAGAAGGCGGAGGACGTCACTGAGCTGAACGTGTGCTGAACGCGGAGGTGTCGTACATTCGGTACTAGATCGGTTGGATCGCGAAGAAAGTTCGACTACATCAACCGCATTGTGAAACGCTTCCGCTTACGGTCTACAAGGGTACGTAGACACACTCTCCCCTCTCGTTGCTATACATCTCCTTGATAGATCTTGCGTGTGCGTAAATTTTTTTTTTGTTTTCCATGCAACGTTTCCCATCAGGATGCTCAATTTTTTTATTGTAATATGAGAAGATTTCTCTAGCTTCTTTAACTACATATTCAAACTCATGCATAAGGGTAATAGTAGAAATTTTCTTAGCCTTGGGATCATGTATGTTCGGAAGTTCATAAAACATCATTTGTAAGGAGGGATGCTTATGTAAAAATTCCCATTCTAATTTAACCACAAGCATGGCAATGGCATCTGCATAGCAATTTGTATTATGAAGGATAGATCCCTTATCTAAAGGCATAACTCCCGTGCAATCAAAAAATTCTTGGATAATATTCTTTCCAATAATATTCCCATCTCCCACGTGATAGATCTTTGCCTTAATAAGAGTGGGTTTTATTATCAAGAGGATCATGATTAAGACCGCAAGATTCAAATTTTTCCTCAAGATTTCCATTAATACTTTCAATAACAAGCTTTTCAGATTCAGACATGATGGCATGAAAGCAATCTCGCACACAAGCAAAGAAAAGGCAAACGGAAAAGTAAACGGAAAGAAGGCAAATAAAAGAGGCAAATATTTTTGTGTTTTTTTGAAAATGTTTTAGAAGTGCGGGAGAGAAAAACGAGAGGCAAATGGCAAATAATGTAAATGCAAGAGATGAGAGTTTATGATAGGTACTTGGTAGGCTTGATGTGTATCCTCCCCGGCAACGGCGCCAGAAATTCTTCCTGCTACTTCTTGAGCTTGCGTTGTTTTTTCCCTTGAAGAGGAAAGAGTGATGCAGCAAAGTAGAGATAAGTATTTCCCTCAGTTAAGAACCAAGGTATCAATTCAGTAGGAGGAACAAGCAAGTCTCCAATAGATGCACCTGCACAAACTAACAAACACTTGCACACAACGCGAAAAAGGGGTTGTCAATCCCTTCACGGTCACTTGCAAGAGTGACATCTAAAAGAGATAGGTATAAAAGATAAATAAAAAAGCAAAATAAAGTAAAGGTAAATAAATTGCAGCAAGATATTTTTGTATTTTTTGTTTTATAGATCTGAAAATATATGATGAAAAATAGACCCGGGGGCCATAGGTTTCACTAGAGGCTTCTCTCTTAAAGAAAGCATAAGGTGGGTGAACAAATTATTTTTGAGCAATTGATAGAAAAGCGCATAGTTATGAAGATATCCAAGGCAATGATCATGAATATAGGCATCACGTCCGTGACAAGTAGACCGAAATGATTCTGCATCTACTACTATTACTCCACACATCGACCGACTCCTACCTGCATCTAGAGTATTAAGTTCAAAAGAACAGAGTAACGCATTAAGCAAGATGACATGATGTAGAGGGATAAACTCAAGCAATATGATATAAACCCCATCTTGTTATCCTTAATGGCAACAATACAATACGTGCCTCGCTACCCCTGCTGTCACTGGGTGAGGACACCGCAAGATTGAACCCATCAGAAAGCATCTCTCCCATGGCAAGATAAATCAATCTAGTTGGCCAAGCCAAATCAATATATCGAAGAGAAATACAAAGTTATCTTAATCATGCATAAAAGAGTTCAGAGAAGACTCAAATAATATTCATAGATAATCTGATCATAAACCCACAATTCATCGAATCTCAACAAACACACCGCAAAGGAAGATTACATCGAATAGAACTCCAAGAACATCGAGGAGAACATTGTATTGAAGATCAAAGAGAGAGAAGAAGCCATCTAGCTACTAGCTATAGACCCGTAGGTCTGTGGTAAACTACTCACACATCATCGGAGGGGCAGCAAGGTTGATGTAGAAGCCCTCCGTGATCGAATCCCCCTCCGACAGAGTACCGGAAAAGGCCCCAAGATGGGATCTCACGAGAACAGAAGCTTGCGGCGGCAGAAAAGTATTTTTGTGGACGCCTCTGATGTAGATGGAATATTTGGGTATTTATAGAGTAAGAACTAAGGTTAGACGGTCTACGGAGGGCCCACAGGCCAGGGGGCGCCCCCCTCCCGGGGCGCGCCCCTACGGCTTGTGGCCTCCCCGTAGGTCTTCTGGCTTCCTCTCCAGGTCTCCTGGGTTTCTTCTGGTCCAAAAAAAATCATCGTAAAGTTTTATTCCGTTTGGACTCCGTTGGATATTGATTTTCTGTAAAAGACAAAAACAAGAAAAAAAACAGCAACTGGCACTGGGCACTAGGTTAGTAGGTTAGTCCGAGAAAAAATAGTACCAAAATGCATATAAAACATCCAAGATGGATAATATAATAGCATGGAATAATAAAAAATTATAGATGCGTTGGAGACGTATCAATCTCCGCGATAGACTTGCCGTCGAGCCAGTGATCTACCCAGAAACGGCAAGTACGGCCGTCTCCAAGTGTCCACGTCGTGGAGGCTCAGAAGATGGCCTGAACCTCATAACAGCTAGGCATGTGCAGGTGATGCCAAGGGCGGGAAGGGCCTGTCGCCTGGAGCCACAACCACCGGGTCCGCAAGGCAACCCCATCGTGCTGGAGGTCTGGAATGCCAAGACCGCCAAGGGAAATCGGACGACAGACCGAAGGCCAGTTGACGAGACAGTGGCCACCGTTGGCCTCCTTGCGGCCGCGCCAAAGGAAGGAGCGGACAAGGCGGTTGAGCTGCTTCAGAATCGGCGGTGTCAGGGCCATGGCCATCATAATGTGCAGCGGCATGGCCCCAAGGACGTGGCGAGCAAGCGCCAACCTCTCGCCCTTGGAGAGCAAGGTAGCCCACCATGGCAATAATTTCCGCTCAAGCTTGTCGATGAAGGGCTGCAGCGCGGCGGAAGAGACCTTCCTAATAGAGAGGGGAAGGCCAAGGTACTTAGTTGGGAAATTCACGATCGGGCACGCGAGGCCACGAAGGATGGACGCGCGATCATCCAGGGAGCACTGGATAGGAGATGCCAAGCACTTCGCAAAGTTGGTATGGAGGCCCGAGGCAACTCCGAATACCCGAAGAAGCTCACGCGCCACGGCGAGGTCGTGCTCATCCGGATTGCAGAAGATGACGACATCATCAGCATATAAGGAGATGATAGATGTCATGTGCCTCGGGTAAGGCGACGAAGGACGCCGTCGGCGACGGCCCGCTGGAGCAGCCGATCCAGAACGTCGCGTGCCATCCACATGACTGGATCGAGTTGCAGCTACCACCAAGCGTGCAAGAGGACAGAAACGGTGAGCAACATGGACAGGCCAAGCATTGCCTCGTGTATCTTGGGTATTGTGTGTCGCCGTATTCCTCGATGCCTCCCAAACATAGACATGAACTGTGCTCTACTACCACACCTTGGCTGCCCAAATCTCACATCCATTAGCAAGACAATCTACATGAACTTGTATAAATTATTAGCATGGTCTGCATGGATATGTGTCTCTTCAGTGCCAAAGTCCAGGAAAGGTCAATTTCTCTCGGTTGTTGAACCACCAGCTCTCCTTCATCGACTATAAATAAGGGAATCGTCTCATCTCTCCTTTGTCGACTTTAAATAAGGGAACAGTCTTTAATTGTATCTGGTCCGCTCCAACAACCAAGGAAAGGATGCAGCAATGTGAAAAGATATCGACGTAATATACTATTATGTCATCGTTTGGCATCAACTGTGGCGAGCAGTCAGTCGAGTGGTTTTTCCGCACCCAGCTCGATGCACCCTCGCAGGAAAATATTTTTAAAAAATCTGAAACTTTATGGGAATAATAATGAACAAACCCCTCTATAGTTTACGCACGGCTGACTACAAGCGCGTTGAGGCCATCGAACACCCATGTGGCTCTGACGTGTGGGTTCCTGTGCGTATAAGGGCACGTACAATAGTGGCATATGGATACAGATGCCCCATGATAAAAAGTAGTTTGAGGCATCTACATTTATTTTTTCTCCCCAATGCAAGCTACCACTAGAGTGAGCCTCATTAAGAAATAAAAAATAAAGACTCGATTACACATGCATCTCTACTTTTCACTTCAACCTTTTCAGCTTTTGACACCGGACCACACTTTTTCTCTCCAAACATCCGCCTCCTGAAGAGGATCCCGCTTCCCTATCCGAACCTACTTTATCTCATATCCGATCATACATGACATACGAGGCATCACCCTGGGGCTATGCATTGTACATGCCCTAATGCTTCAATACGTGGTTGTTTTGTGGGCCTGGTTTTTGTCGGCATTGTTCTGTGGTCTGTGAGGTGCTCGGTTGGGAATCATGCGGTGGTATTTTATCTCTTTGCTCTCCCTCTTGTTACGTGCTACCGGTTTAGGGTATCTTTAATGCTGACCCTTAAATTTGCTCCCACATCTGTTCACGGACACTAGTGCGGGAGCCGATCATCCAACACTACCCACATACAATTGAAACAAGATTTGAAAAAACTGGACAAAATTCGGAGACCGGCTGGATTTCATATAAAGCGGAGAAAATTCATTATATTTAGGACATATTTTAACTAAATGCGACTCTAAACCTAATCTAAATAATCGCCGGCATCCGTCTAGGCGTGAGCACCGTGAAATGAAGCTCCACCTCCACCTTTGCAGCCTTTAGCTCCGCCTCGGCAGTCTCCAGCTCTGTCTCCGCTGCCTGAGCGACTAATGGGACGACGATGTTGAGCTCACCAAGTTGGCGAGGGCGGCGCTCTCGGCCGGCGCGCATTTCAATGTCGAAGCGCGGTGAGAAGTCGCTTCACTCTGAGCCGGCATGAATGCGACACTGGTGCTCTGGAACGGTGCTGACCTTCTCAGGCAAGAAAGCCCACAGGCATAGGAGGGGTTTTTGATGGATCAGAATAGTCAGGAGCGGACATGGCAGTGGTCGGATGCCTGCAAAGCCCCCACGGTTTGACTACAGTTTGCGAGAAAAAACACGTCCGGACTGGCCTGCGGGCCGATACAGACCCACGTTAGATGGCAAAACACGTTCGAACCATGCAGCCCGAACGGTTGCGGGCGGTTTGAGTGTCAGTGTTGGAGATGCCCTTAACATTTATTTTAAAGAAATACTACCGTTTTAGGCCCCTAAAATACACCCCTCTAAATATTTTACACTTCCAAGCTTTCACCGGACTAATGACCCGTTTGCTCAGGTCCTTCTCTGACATTGACGCGTTGTCAACTGTCACATTGTGACCCCTCCAGTTTACGTTGGACTAAGAGTATCTATTTGCAAATTTGGTACCTTAAACGTCTGCGGACGCTTTCGGACGCGCCTGTGAACACTGATCGGTCAAGTCTCAAATTTGCATTCTCACAACCGAACACCTGAGTTATATCTCAAATCTATACGAACTCATGCAACTATGTCGATGCATTACACACATCGTTCGGCTACTCCATCACTACTAACATGCCATCAGACTATCAAAATTTGGCATGTCTGGCTATGGTGGAGATCATCCACGGCTGCCCTTGCCCTTCCCGGCGCCTTTGTCGTCTTTCTCGCGGAAGTACCGGTCGAAGATGCAGTAGGGATCGAGCCGGATCTGCTCGTCGCCGGAGTTGTCCTCGTCGTCGATGTCCTCCTTCGGTGGCAGTCCGACCATGGCACGGACCGCCCGATTCTGCTCTCGGGCGAGGGCGCGTGTGTTCCTCCGATGCTGTTTCTTCACAATGCGGGCGCGGATGGCTTCCTCCTCTGCGGCCGCCCGCGCCGCCGCATCAGCTGCCCCTGCCACCGTCATTTCCGCCGCGATACGGGCCTCGGCGACCCTTATCCTCTCCTTCCCATGGCGGGCACACCGGTCCCGGTGGGACTCATAGTCCGCCCGACTGATGATGGGGAACGAGAGATTTTCCGGTTGTCGGGACCGCGATGATCCAGCCCTAGAGGACCCGAGCGCCAGTTGAGCCGGCGCTATGGACTCGCGCCGTATAGATCCTGCCGCCGCCCGGGCGCTGTCCTCCCGAGAGCGACGGAGTGCAATGCGGACCGCCATTGCCTCCTCCAACCCGCACGAGATGACACCCCAGTCGAAGGATCCGGACTGGTCAGAGCCAGATCCGCTGCCCGCCATGCCGAAGACGACCGAAAATCGCCGGAAGTGAGCTTGGGTGGCGGAGGGAGTGGAGTATGAAGTGGCTAGGGTTTGTTCTGGCGAGCAGATGGGAAAGAATATATGTGGGGTCGGATGGGCCAGTGTGGGCCGGGTCCGACGTGACGAGTGTGTTCGGACGCGCCTGAGCGCCCCCATATGCGTCCCATATTTAGGCTGGTTATGATGGGTGCCGATCTGCCCGGGCATTTGAGTCTCGTTTGAGATGTCCGTCTGGGTCGAAATTCCATGATAGGTCAGTGACCGGACAGCCCGCTCGAACGTACGAGATGGGTTTGGAGCGCTCGACTGTAGATACTCTAACGAACTACCTGATGAGTGCTTATTCCAACATGACCGGTTATCAATTGTCAGACTAGGAGCCATTTGAACTGTTTGTTTCGACCGATGAAATTGGTTTCTGTGTTACTCTATCTTTCCTCTATTTTCTAAGTGCCGGCCGGTCCGGCCCGGTGCTTCGCCTGCAGTCGAAAGACTAGCTAGGACACGAATAAGCCAGTCTACCAGTGGAAACCAATGATGAATGACCTAAGTCCACCTAAAACCGCATGCGGAGAATCCGGCTACAGTGGGGCACGGCAGAGCACGCTATTTCATCAATGTTATAGGTGCTTGCAAAGTTTGATGATCAAATGATATCGGAGGAGATATGTACAAAGAAAACAAAATTACTTAAAATGTATGTGCACTGTTTGAGCAGAATCTGAAACTTTGTTTGTTTTTTTTTTTTTTTGTATGTGCAGTTGGGGGTCGACGACGTTGGATGCTCTCCCCCTGACCCTATCACAACGTAACTGAGATGACTCCACCACTCGCAGCTCACGGCGACAAAGCACCATGCTCACTCAGGTCGTGGTAACATTGCACCTGCTCTAATGCCATTTTGTGAGACTTGAGGATATTGGTGTTAGGATTTGAGAGGAGAGACACGAAGAACATTTGGGAGCATTCCTATGTTGCCCGCCTCCTCTCTCAGCTTGCATTTTAGTCCCTATAGAACTATATTTCCTCGCACTACACACCTACAAGAGGGCAGAAGCAGCGAGCAACATGAACAGGCGAAGCACTGCCTCGTGTACGATGAGCGGTTCGTGTTCCCGTATTCCTCGATGCCTCCCAAACATAAGACATGAAATGCTCTCTACTGCCACACCATGGCTGCTCAATCTCACAACCATGAAAAAGACAACGTACATGAACTTGGCAAAGATGATTGATTGGTTTGGTACACATGAATATGCACCTCTTCAGTGACAAAGTCCAGGTAAGGTTAATTTATATCGGCTGTTGAACCACCAGCTCTCCTTTGTCATCTTTAAATAAAGGCAGTCTTTAAGTGAATCTGGTCCAGTCCAAGTATCTAACAACCATGGAAATGAATCAAATGATGCACCAATGTGAAAAAACGGCGTAGTGATTTATGAGCTATCATGTCACCAATTGGCATCAAATGCGGCGATCACTCGATAGTCCTTTCTCCTTTGCCCAAGAATATCCTAGTACAATTGCAAGTCAGGTAGTATGAACCAACAATCAGTGACCTCTAAACCAAGCCACCAAAACTGTCTTTAAATTTTACTCCCTCCGTTCCGATTTACTCGTCGTGGTTTTGAACTAAAACCACGACGAGTAAATCGGAACGGAGGGAGTACATTATTTGCCGCTGCAGGATACATTTGCAAAGAAACAAAAGGGTGGCCACTTGAATCGACCACAGGATATGATGACATTAGCAGCTTAAGAATGCTACAAAATGTTAGTGGCAAAAAAAAAACTATGGGTGTATATAATCTGGTAAGTTGCCCGTCATCTGTGTTTTCTATACAGCTGCTAACTGTGACTCATAAAAGAATGAAGCGCAGAGAGATGCTGCTCGTCCGCGTGTATATCGTCTCTCTTTTTTATGAGGGATTATGGAGAAATCCAGCAAGAAATACAACTCAAAAGACATGAGCACCTGCGCACATGTTTTATATGCTTATTAGTTGACCAGCTGTCCTTTCACGCATGGAGGCCCATCATCATCAAAAAGCATTGCCGGGAATTATCCGCAGCAGCTAGGCACACATAACCACTTGAATAAATACTGACTGCTCGTTCTTACCACTGATCCACTCTGAATTTTGTGCACGAGCTTGACATTGACCTTTGTTATTCAGAGCCTGTGCAAGTTTCCACATTGCATCTGTGACAGCTGATCACTTAATGCCATTCGATGAGTTCTGCATTTTTGTTAGTTTTTCCCTTTGGTCGACCAAACTTTTTGACATTTTTACCCGTCAGATACTTCAGTGCACGCTCAAGTGTAACCTTCTTTGGGTCGTGAGTCTGCCATCAGTCATTTTCAGGGCATTGTTAGACTTGCAATGAGAAAGTACAAATTGAGAACTGTATAAATGTAACTGCATATGATTTTTATTATGAAAAATTGTAACCAGTTGACAGCAATGCCACCAACATGGGAATCCCATTTCATATTATCTCTGGCATAAATGATAAAAACCCTATAATAATACAACAACACGTACCTTTGGCACTGGAGCAAGGCTTCTCCTGTGCCGGACGCTAAATCCAGCTTTAGAATGTGTCATAAGTACAGGATGCTCATCATCAGGATGTTTCCCCTGTTAACAATGATATTGTCATGATTCAACTGAGCAACGCGTACAGAATGCTAAAATTACAGAAAAGCATACCAGAACTTTTGGATACTGCAATAACTCAATTGCATCTTCGATGGTGATAGAGTTAATATCTTTGACCTGAAAAGTAGTTCAAAAGATATTTGCAGTAAGTTTATGGAAGGACAATTTTCAAAGTACCGTAATAATTACCTCGGAAATAGGAGCTCTTTTCTGGGACGCTCCTTTCCTATCCTCTCCAACTTGGATGTAGTAACCATAAGGACCTTGTTTTAAGAAGACCTGTAGAACGAGCAAAAATGTTATACACTTGGTTCCTGAGAAATAAATAAAGCCAGATACCATACAGACTGAAAAAACCTTTTCGTTTGTATCAGGCTTGACACCAAGTAACCGAGGTTCAAAAGACTTCGGAGTTTCCTCGGAGGTTTCATTTTCGTCATCTTCATCTGATAATGTGCGGGCGATGTACCTATCATAGTTAGTTTAGTCATTAGGTATGATTGCATTATCCTCATACAAAAGATATGACAAAACTCTATTATCCTCGTACAAAAGATATGACGAAACTCCGTTATAATCAAGAAACTGCAGTGGGAATTACAACTTGTAACAAGAGAAAACAAGAATTGCAGCAGGTATTGAGCTCCAACTTCAAGGCATTTAATTCATTAGTAGGGATAAAAAGATCATACTTGCATTTCGGATGTCGATCACAGCCTATAAAATAGCCTTCGCCGTACCTACTAACTTTGAATCTCAGGGTTCCTTCAGAACAACTGCAGATATTCAGCAAGCATGTTAAGTACTCGTATTAAGGAAGAAACCTGGTTAATACATTGCATAATACGGTAACATCCTATTTCCCGTGCCAAATGAACCTGTACGAATTGTGTAAACATTTATGTTTGGGAAATGGCCAGCATTAAAATTTTAACTTCCTAAACAGCATAAAATACATTCAAGGTATGATGATAGTATGCATTACCTAGGGCAAATCCTACTATCAGTGTCAAGGTCAGGAAAGAGGATAGGAAGGAATTTCTCTTCAAGCATTCTCTCTACCTGCAACAAGGTTGGTAATTCAAATCCAGATTCAAATTTCAATACTTACAAGTAACTGTAAGATAATATGGTAACATATTATTTGCTAAACACTAACAATGATCTCTATCAAAAGGATTAGACATGCTAAACTCGGTGGGATGAGGTCAGGTGGGATTCAGCAACCTACTGGGGGTTCAGCAATCCCAGCTAGGACCAGTATACTATTTACCTGGGGTGGTCAGTGAACTGACTACATCTTACTTTGTACATCTATAAGCCTGTTACCATAATATTATAATGAGCACTGGAAAAATGGCAATTACATAATACAAATGAAATTTTGTTTGGACAAGAATACTCTATAACTACGATTTACTTGGGTGATGGAAACGAAAGTGCTGTTCTGATCCCGAACTCATGTGAGCTTGGGTGAACAGTAAAATAAAAAAAATTGTTTTGGAGCATCGATTTTGCTTTTTTTTTGCCACGTTTTCCACGAATGTCATCTAGTGATGAAACTTTGTAACCAATCAAAACATTTGTCCATGTTTGGCACCAAAAAGATCAGTTTTTTTTCAGTTTTTTTATTTTACTGTTCACCCAAGCTCAGATCAGCCGCGTCCGTGATAGAAAGCATTTCAGCCGATAATGAAAACTATCCATCCGAAAAAAGATGTACCCGTAGACATACAGAATGATCTTAGCCCACAACTTATCATTATATATCCCTGGAAGAAACGCAAAATTTGCTACATTCAGGAAATGTAACGAGAGGAGAGTCTTTGACCAGCACTTCATACTCCCTCCGTCCCAAAATAAGTGACTCAACTTTGTACTAAGTTTAGTACAAAGTTGAGTCACTTATTTTGTAGTACAAAGTTGAGTCACTTATTTTGACGGAGGGAGTATTTAAGAAATGGGTCTGAAACACAGATTCCAGGTTCTATGTCAAACAAAAGCTGGTTTGGCTAAGAGATAGAAAAACATTGAGCAATAGCACCATGCAAGTAGTTATTCTAGGTGAAAAAACTTCTGGTGCTAGGGTACAGATTTTCCCAGAAACCACAAATAAAATTACCTTTCTAACATCCCATTGACTAGCATCTGTGCAGTATTTGCTGAATCGTTCCCAGTAATCTGTCAGGAGGCCCTTCCATTCAGTTGACCCGGCAGAGACATTGTCTAGCTGTTAATGTGCAGAAAAGGGAACAGTAATAGGATTGTTACAACAACTGAATTCTCATATGCTTAGCTACTGTTAACAACAGAAAGAAAAAACTTCATATTCCCACATCTCCTATTCGGCAAATCATCCGCGTACTCATCTTTAAGGAAAAGGGCAATCCGGTTAAGAATCATACCCTCGGTTCCATTATGAATTTATGATTATAATCCTCTTTAAGGAAAAAGGCTATCCGGTTAGGCTCTGTTTGGGAAACCATAAAACTTGCAAACCTGTAAATCACATGCCCCAGTATTTTACTGAGCACCAACAAAAACTACTGTATACATTTGTATTCCTTTGCCCTTGTAAATGTTATTTGGATACAAGGTATTTAGTTCGCTTGTAAATGGGAATCCCAAGTTAAACACGGAACTAAGTGAGCTCAGACATGAATACAGCAACATGGAGACAAATAGAAGTTTCAGTATTCAACAAACAACAGGTGTGTGCTCTGAACACACCAAAATTCAACCTAAACAACTCTGAATGTACACACGTACAAGAACTTTAGTATCTGCATCCAAGAATATTCAAGAAACAGAGCAACAAATTTGGCAACCTAAAATCCTAGTATCAAAAGCGATCAAGATGCTCGACTGAGTAGCACATCTGACAATTATAACACCCCACAGATCTTACTGGGGGAGGTCAAGCATTGAGGAGCTGGGGAGGGAGTTGTCCGTGAGAGGCGTGGATAGAGAAGACATGGTCAGATCAAACGACGTAGAGAAGGCTCTGTGCTGTCGGTGAAGGAGACTCGGACGGCGACAGTGGAAGGGTGGAGGAGCGGCTCAGTGCCACCGGTGAGGGTGGGGAGAGGGGTGGCGCTCGAGCAGTGAGGAGAGTACGTGGCCATCGACAGCCGAAGAA
The DNA here is from genome assembly GCA_011799875.1 of Thinopyrum elongatum. Lineage (NCBI taxonomy): Eukaryota > Viridiplantae > Streptophyta > Magnoliopsida > Poales > Poaceae > Thinopyrum > Thinopyrum elongatum. The sequence goes on from CM022303.1 coordinate 227,091,411, forward strand.
ACAACGAAGGAGGGGAGCTTGTGGCGGATCATCGCATGTGGTGATCAGCAGCTGCATCTCACTCTGCCCCCGATATTTCTCATATTTATATCCAGACGTACCTCTACCCAAGGTTTTCGAGTCGATGAGTCGACGGGTCGCTGGGGGGGGGGGCGACTCTAGACTAGTCGTGACTAGTCTAGACTCACGGTCGACGAGTCGACGTGAGTTAAGCAGCCGCAGCCAGGGGAGGAGCACAAGTGCACAACAGCAGCAGCAGCAACCAGGGGAGGAGGGGAGCAAAAGCCCAAAGAAAACAGGAAAGACTGAGAGATGGGCCACTAGTTATGCACTTCCCTTTGGCCCAAAAGCCCATCTAGTAGCTATATACTCCTCCCGTGACCTAATCCACCATCCACACTCCCTCCTCCCTCACCACAGCCGCCACACACATTCTGCTCTCTTTCCTTGTTGTAGCAGCACACAACCCTAAAACTCCTCCCTTCTCCTCATGACCCTAGCCTTCTCTGATTCTCCCTCACCGCAGCATCCCTTCTTCCTCAACAGCAGAGTAGATCCGTCAAGGGAAGGCAACGGTGGAAGCAGGCGCATGAAGGGATGCTTGCCGGAGTACTGGGGGACGTTGGGGTCGTCGTCTCCAAGCCCCAGAAGCAGCCACGGCGATGATGCAGCGAGGAACAAGCGGTAGCAGAGACCTCTGACGGCAGGTGGGGCACAAAATAAGTGAGTCGCTCGACCCAGAAACAGCGACTAGTCGAGACTAGTCGCGCGAGTCGCTCGACTCATCCCAGGAGTCGAGTCGAGAGGCTGAGTCGGCCCTGGAACTGCGACTCGTCGACTAGTCGACGACTAGTCGAGCGACTCGAAAACAAAGCCTCTACCTACCAAATTATTACTTTCCTGATGTATCGAGGACATATGACGGACCGGGGCTCGACTAAAACAGGGGATCCAAACAAATTTTGAAAGGCCCGAGCTAATTTATTCACGGGCCTGTAATTTAAGCCTTTATTAGGATCAAAATTGGGCTTCCAGACAGGGCTTTATAAATCATAGCCTTAGGGTACAATTCCATCATGACTCTGTAGCCTTGCCATAACAAGTTTTCTTATAATGTATTCAGAATCACAATTCCAAAATTATTCTGCAGCCATATTGCTGGCTGATCCTGAGGTAACAGCAGGCCAAAACCACTCAATTTTGCATATTTGAACCAATTACACGTTTCTAAATAATATTGTTGATGGTATTATTTAAAGCATCAAAAGAACTATGAGCATAGTATAACCTTTCTTTCAAAGTATGTGGATCTCACTTTCTACTGAAATAAACCTGCAGATTTCCTGGAATTTCATATTCGCCTAAACCGCTAGATAAGCTGGTTTCTGAAACCATGGTAAAGAACAAGCACATACAAAATGTACTGATAAGCTATAGGTTGAAAAGTGTTTAGTACCTCCGTCTCCATGTTAGCAGTAAAGCTGTAGTCGGCAATCTCAGAGAAAAGATGTGAAAGAAATGCTGAGACCTGAAAAACATATGGTTGAGCATATTCAAAATTAAAAGACACAAGAAAACTGAAATAGTGCAACCTCAGCTAGGTGAACTGAAAGAATGCCCTAAAACACAGTCTAAAACAATATGCAACAAAATTAAACAGCAGAAAAATGAAATAACAGGTGAAGTGTACTTGAGCATTTGCAAAACCATGAAATTTATAACGTTGTAAGGAGCAAATGGTTTGCAGAGCAATATGTGTAGGTTTTAGTGAGTTAATCCATCTTTGTCATCTTAAGAGACATAAGAAAGAGTAATAAAGGATTAAAGATACAATGACAAGATGACGCTTTGGTAAAATGCATACAAATGCAAATAATATGATACAAAAACAATGCACTTAACTGTCAGACATTATTTCTATGCAAATCAACATAATAGTTTCAGATGGCAACCGGAACAGAGGTTGTTCTGACCAAACAGGATCTTTATAGAAGGGTGAAGATGGCATCAGGAACAAGAACATACCATTCGACCACGAAACTCAGGGTGCAGAACTCGACTTTTTATTGTCACGTATTTCCGGTCCTGGATGGCACAAGTATGGCAAAAACTCTTATCCATTCGCACAAGTAGTTGCTAATGATAATGAATTAAGAAAGTACCGCCGACACAAGTATGGCAAAAACTCTTATCCATTCGCACAAGTAGTTGCTAATGATAATGAATTAAGAAAGTACCGCCGATGGTAATGAATGAAACTATAAATTGGCATAGGGTGAATCCATAGGCCTTCACAACTGCTGGTCTCGGCCATGTGTTATTGTTATCAAAACATGATACTTGTATCTAACCTGGATAAAACTGTAAACTAATCATTTGTGCATACTAGTAACCGCCGACGGGACCTGTTAAGTCTGTGCCAGAACTCAAAAGAGTAGGCCAGTTTTAGAAAATCGAACCCATGTTGCAGACCACTAAAAAAGTCACTTTCCCAGCAACCTAAAAGTCAACTGTGACATGCATTGCTAAGTTACCGCATGGCATGTGTGAGCTTTATGGCATGAAGCCATATGCAGCACTTGAGGGGCAACTACATGAGCCAACTAACCCAAACATGTCATTCAGAGACTTGACTCAGAAATCATCAGATATACTGGAAAGAGCTAAACGGACATTCAAGAAAGGGAATGGGATGTATTTCGGGCATAACAATAATTAGCACGTTAAGCTACCTGCAACACCCTCATTATAGAGGCGTACGTAGACGGCCTTCCAATTCCAAGTTCCTCCATCTTTTTAATCTGGAGATTACAAGGCACGCGGTGAAAATCTTAGGTTACAGAACAAACCAATACTAAGGAAACCTTCTTATTTCAGGCATGTACAATTATAAGAGGAACAACAAGTGAAAAATCCAAACCGTAGGTTATTACTGACCAATGCACCCTCAGAATAACGGGATGGAGGTTTAGTAAAGTGCTGCCCGAGATTCACGTTAACGGGAGACGCCAAATCTTTCATCTGAGAAAAAGGATATATGCTATGACTTAGTTCAATGATGGCCAGCAATATGTGGTCACATAAAAAAAATGTGTAATCAGCAGCTGCTAACCTTTAATTTGGACAGGGCCTCAAAATTATCCTGATGTGCAGCTTCTCCTTCAGGGCTTTCACTGGACCCACTTGCTTCAGTGTCCTACAAGCAACACATTCTCATTAATGGGTTCAGTAAGCTCATAAAACTGAACACCGGGCACACAGACATTTTATAAAATACAACCTTTAAGGAACACATTCACATTCTCATTTTATCCATGCGAAAGCTTAACCATCGACTCCTTAAAGGAAAACTAGATGCTGATGAATTAGCAGAAATTCACGCATTTAAGCAAAAGTAGGAAATAAGACGTCCTGTGGAGAAAAATAGATAAGAAACTCTACGGGGGGGATTACATGATTACACACAACGGCACAACACAAACACTACAACGAAAATTCAATATAAATAAGCTATTCGGTAGATTTACTGGTGAAAAACAGGGCATATTTTATTCACATACATAATATAAGAATACGGAATGCAAAAAAAGATCAAAATTGCATCAGTGGAAGATAAACATTCAAGCAAGTTCAGTAAAAAAAATTAATAACAGACTAGCAAGATAATGATCATACTTAGCAATGTATAATATTTGTGCGTATACTTCACAGATTCACACCATAAATGAGTCAAAACTTCCCCACAAAAAATGTGTCAGGACATGTTAAATTTGTAGAAGATGGCAAACTAACCAGGAAGAACCTGCTGAAAATGGTAGGTTTTCATAACAGGCCAAAACCCATTTTTTCAAAAACAAGACAGTTGAGAGTTGAGACCATTAAGCACACCCTCCTGATATGAATCTTATGAAGAACACGTGTATTAGTATTATCATTGTTGCATACAATGATCCTTAGGTTTTACAAAAAAATAAAATGGTCCGTTTACGCCAGCGAAAATTTCCCAGAAAACCGGAAACGTCCAACTGGGAGATTTATAGCCAGTCTCTGGAAATCAAACCCTGATGCCACATAAGAGTTTATAGAAAAGGAGGAACATAGGTACTATAATTCATGTACTCCACAAGTATTGCCAAAAGTAAGATTTCTATGAATGGGAAACATACAGAGGAAAAATCAGAAAGAACTATGGGATGGACTAATCATATATCAATTCTTAGTTTGGCCCCTGTATCCTAAATTATATCCACATCTAACTGAGAATACATTTGTCATCTATGTTTATATCCAAAAGAATAAAGCAGTGGATCGGAAAGATTGTATTTGAGCCATCACCCCTAATGCACACATAAATATATATGCGGTGTTATGAAGTAGGGTTTGTGGAGGGAAGAGAGGGACACGCGTCGTATTTGGGACAAGGCTAAAGGTAGAAACTCCCTAATTCTTGCTTAATTTAACTCAATGGATTGCCTCCTGTTTCGAACAGGATGGGAGGCCCTGACAACTTCAAGTAATAGAGAGAAAGGAATCTGTTCATATCTTAAACAATTCACTTGAGGCCTGTGAAATTAACTGAAAGGAACCTAATCACGTCTACATCTTGCAGCAGGCGCTGAGCACCTCCTTTGATATTGGTGTGGACCGGCTCACGTCGTAACAGATACAAACCAAATTAAGGTTACGGAGATGATAAAGACCAACCCAATTATGCAATCATCCTCAGCCCTTGAAACATGAAATGTTGTCGTGAGATGAATACAGCATATTTTCTACTAAATCTACTCATAGGCTGGCCAAAGTAGCATAAAGGAAAGTGGAGAAGGCTACATTAGAAGACAATCAACATATTTTCTTACCTGGGCAAACATAAGTAACAGAAGATCAAGAAGCCTAGGTGGATTAAAATTATAACTTACCTCATAGACGGCTTGGTACCCCTTGAAGTCAAGCCTTGATGCAGATGAATGAAAAATCATGTCGCCTTCAGGATTACTAATGTCAACTTGAATCTACAATGCAATTATTGACGCGCACACAGAGTAAGAAACTAAGCATGGAATTTTATAGGACATATAAAATAATGAAAATCTAAAACAAAAATATAAGAATTTAGCATGTCTTTAAGTTGCATATCAAAGAAAATGGATGTCATTTTCATTAACTGACACAGCATCAAAATGTATATATTTAGCACAACAATCAGAAATCTGTTTGAAGAGCCACAATAAATTGGATGAAATTTCTCCCCCTTAAGTTATAACAAATTTTAATAGGTAGATGCCTCATCATGATGTTCTTGTACTCAAATACTCAATCATATCATATACAACTAATCTCAAAAGATGACCACCACATTTATTCTTGCACTTTGCATAGATTCCTGTAGAATGCAGACATCCCTTTTTAAAGCGCTGGGCCGGACTTGCCCCTGACTCTCAAAAAGAGCTGGAAGTTTTGCCTCAACTCATTCCTCACTGTTTCACCACACTTATCCATTTTATTGAGAAATACAAATTCAGAATGTTAAAATAGCTGCATCCTCTCCGGTTTTTACCATTATTTAAAAAGGGGGGGAAGGTTCACAGGTAAAGCATTTCACTTCATATGGCCATCGGACAGCTTTCTATACTCACTTGGTTCTGTTCATAAGATGGCTTGGTGAAAGTCGTGAAACAGATGGCTTAGCTGGTAATGAAAAAACAGAACGACACAACAAAGAAATATCGATACATTTAGGCGCAATGCTCTGTCATAAACACAGAGCTGCCTCATTTATCGACGTCAACTTACAAATCCCTCTTAATTTTATACCTGTCATAATTTCCATAGACGGATGAGAGGAGTTTTCTAAACCTACGGTCAACTGAACCAACGATATAACATACAAATATGAGCAGCAAGCTACCAATGCACTGCAAACTTGTTGAATTCATATTTCTTTCAAATTGGAAGCATATGTTATTCGTGGTTTTTAATGATGAAAGAGTAGGGGGCTGATCGCCAAATTATTTGCAATCTCGAATCTCAAAAACATGTGTACAGTGAGATTCTTTGGTCTAGCTGAGCCAAGGTTCAGAAAAACATTACTGGAGACAATATGGCTTTGTAAAAATGCACATAGTAGCCAGCCATCCCAAAGAATGGAGTAATAAACAACAGATAAAAATGAAGACAGTGACCAACCAGCTCAGTCCTTGAAGCTTCCATTTGGCAAGCCATTGTTCTTCTCCATATTAGAGTGTACAGTTTCAAAGAATCCTCATCAAGTATTCCAATCAAAGATGCTGAAAGAGATACCATGATAGTCATAGAACTAAAAATCGAAAATAATAAACCAAAACTATAATGCTCAAATATATATATGCAAGTAAGAACAAGAGATGCTACAGAAGATTTGGCAAAACAAAAGAAACATTAGCAACTTTTAATTCTGAAAATGGAAAACGCATGCTTCAGGTACTCTTTCAGCCCTACAGCGCATGCAGACTTCAAGCATAACCATCATCATTAATGAATGGGTCAGTTATAAAGCATGTTCACAACAGATGGCAAAACCCTGCTGATTACAAATCAAGAGGTGATATAAAGAAGGTTATGGTAGATGTGGAACAGCGAGTACATGAGAACTTACATGAACTAGTAAACAACACCAAGCATGCCATTTAAACACAACATATATCACCTCTTGATTCGTAATGAACTACTCCCTCCGTTCCAAAATAAGTGTCGTGGTAAACACTTATTTTGGAACGGAGGGAGTAGTAAACAACACCCACCATAGGGAAGAGAGAAGGGTGGGTCGAAGGAGCTAAGGTTTGGTCTGTAGGTGTCATCAATACGGAGTGTAGGGAGGGTGCAAGTGTCTAGCCCGATGGTCCCTAAAATCCTACGATTGTCTTGCCATTGATTGTCTATTTTCGATAGTCTCTTTTGGTTGTATTCCTGACCCAACAGCGGCTCTCCTTCACCCAACGCCATTGTACTTCAAGTCTCCAACCCCCCCCCCCCCCCCCCCCCCCCCGCGCACCACCAACAAAAAACACACTAAAAATGATTTACGGTAGTGCAGCATCGGTAATTGAGTAAACACAGAACTACAGGAGGGTTTATTACATGGCAACCTCCTTATGCTGGTGGGCCTTATGGCTTCATGGGCCTCTTGAGCATTTTTCACCTTATTCAAGTACTTCCTAATATCCTCTGGTGCATACTGCTCTCCATACCTAGAACAAATACTTGTTAGCAAGAATGGAAACCCCAGGTGACATACTGATAAACAGGAAGGTAACATGTTGAACTCCCAAGATACTGATCTCTCAAACTACTCCCTCCGTTCACAATTATAAGATGTTTTAACTTTTTTCTAAATCAGATGTATGTAGACACGTTTTAGTGTGTTTGTTCACTCGTTTCAGTTTGTATGTGGTCCATATTGAAATATCCAAAACATAGTGAACAGAGGGAGTAGCTTCTAAAGAACAAGATTAGACAAGAAAAGAAATAAACTCATAAAAATGATACCAGAAACCTCTCCAGCCATTCCATCAAATATGCAAAACAATTGGAAGGCTATGAATATTTAGTAATATAGAATCAAATATTATGTCTCACAATATCAATCCCATATATCCTGACAACGAGAAAGAAATGTTGAAATTGGTCACTCAAGCACAAATCAGATTATTGGGCACAAAGTAACTGATCAACTAAACATGAAACAAGATAAGATTAGAACCCAGAACAAACTTAGTTAAACAAGCTTCACAAAATATTCCAATAGAGTATTACCTTTCTTTCACAAACGAATGAATATCTTCTGCGGCTCCATCAGAAATCTTCAATGGGAAGGACAGAATAAACAAATAAGGTAACAGTTTCAGGCTATTAAAACGAGTACAGCATAACAATCAACTATCACTGATAACTGACAAGAAATTCTCAAATCGAAGGATAGAAAGTAGTATCTTTCATGCACACATCACAGCTAAGATTTTGTAGCCAAATCGAGTATTTTTTAAATCTAAGCCTTTTGTCCCAAACAAGTTAGGGTAGGCTAGATATGAAACCCTTTCACGAGGACTTCCCAGGAGGTCACCCATCCTAGTACTACTCTCGCCCAAATGGGTTTCATACCCAAAGGACTGGCTAGTTTTTACGTTGGCTCGCCAAGCCTATCACAACCCTTAGATATGAAACCCTTTCACAAGGACTTCCCAGGAGGTCACCCATCCTAGTACTACCCTCGCTCAAATGGGTTTCATACCCATGGGATTGGCTAGTTTTTACGTTGGCTCGCCAAGCCTATCACAACCCTCCTCCTTTACCCGGGCTTGGGACCGGCTATGCCTAGAAGACATAGGCGGAGTTTGTAGCCAAATCGAGTATTCGAGTTAATAATGTTCATATATAAACCATTATGTGTTTCATGTAATTGAAGTTGGCGTAAAAGTTAACTCACTTGGGCGGGAGTGGTTGCACAATCTCACCACCTAAGTTCAAATCATCACTGCTTGAAAAACTCATGCATATATTTCTTCATTAAAATGCACATGAGTTCCTCCTACTTGTTCGTTTGTGATATTATTAGTACTGTAGCTACCCAGGGTACTAGAAATATACATGAATGGAACTAAATAATGAGAAAAGCAAGTCAAGAAATAATAGAGCAGACAGTTTATTTGGAATAGCAGTAAGGACCTATAGAACTCCATTTTCCTGATCAGATGTTTGAGCTGATAACTAAGTTTTTTCTTCTACTAAGCAAAAGCATCCATATTTTGGCTGTAGCATCAAGCTGGCATCTCTACTTGAAAAACTTATCGGCTTCCTATCCAAGGACGAGTATTGTCACTGTGTCAGCATCAGATTCAAGCAAGAAACAAGATCATCCCACTCTATAATCTCCCTCCTTTATCCAAGTGTCACTCCCCTTAAAGACAGAGCCATGTGGAATCTTTATCTACAGTCACTTGTATATAGAGTGACCAATTTGATGGTTTTTTGTGTGAGTGCGCCAATTTTAACCAACAACCACAGATCACAGAAAAGAGACCCGAGAGATTGTTTTACCTACCAACATGATACATTTATAAACAGAAAGACTACTTTGGCAATCAACTTGAGACATTTACAAACAAATACTACTTTGGCAATCAACTAAAGTAGGATGGTACGTACATGAAACCCATCTGTTCTGAGGTACGTTATTAACCCCGTTGTTTGTTCTGACGAAAGACTGATCCCTTCATAAAGCTTCTGGGCTACCTGCATTCAGACAGTGAACCACATGAGTCAAAAGATCACTACACGTAAATGACAGTATTATAATAGTAAAGCTATGCATCTAAGTTCTTATTAAGTAGAAACAACCTTCATGGTACGCCCTGCACCAAAATGTAGTTTGTTTGCTGCATCCTGCTGAAGGCTGGATGTTATATATGGCATTGGAGGATTCTTGCAAATTTTGCTTCTCTTAACACCTCTTACTTCGAATTGGCAAGAATAAATCCTCTTTTCTATTGCTCGTGCTTCTTCTTGAGAGCTTATAGAAAGCTGATCCAACTTTTTTGAATTGAGAAGCTTTATCCGGGATGTAAGACATAGGCCTTTTGAAGAATCCGAACACTGGGTTTCGAATTCAGTATCAACAGTCCAATATTCCTGCGGGCTAAACCGTTCTATTTCAGTCTCCCGATCACATACAAGAGCCAAAGCTGCAGATTGGACTCGTCCAGCTGACTGACAACCAGGCAACTTCCTCCATAAAAGTGGTGATATGCCAAACCCAATCAAATAATCAAGGGAACGACGTGCAAGGTAAGCATTAACTAAGTCCATATCAATATATCTTGGAGACATTAAAGCGTTTTTAATAGCATCCTCCGTAATTTCATGGAAGACAACTCTTGCAACAGTAACATGGGAACCCAACACATCCTGCTGCTGTTCAAGCATTTCCTTTATGTGCCAAGCAATTGCTTCACCTTCACGGTCAGGGTCAGAAGCGAGAATCAAATTTTCTGCTCTGGAGATAAGAAATAAGCAATAATAACAGAAGACAATCAGCAACAACTTCATAAAGCAGGGGAACTCAACATGGAAGCTTGCACAAGACAAGTTTAGCAAATTTATGTAATATATACAGTTAGCCCTAGTTTTAAGTAAGAATTAACTCAGACACATGTGTGACACTTACTATAAGCTGAAGGCAGATCTAGAGAAAAAAAAGGTTTAACTAATTAGCGTATACTTAGATGTGGCAATGAAGAATATAGGCATAAATACTTGAACAAGAATACGTTGAGTTCAATGTGTCACACATGTGTCCATGTGTCCTCGAAAGGCTCAAGTTGAGATAGAGCATAATAAATCTAGGAGATTTAAGACATGATACTGTTTATCACTCTGTGCACACTTCACGGACAATCTAATTTATGCTCAAAGGTGAATGGCTCATGCATCCCAAAAGATATTAGTACTCACAACATTACATTACGTCCAAGAAAGGTTATGAACTACATGTTGTAAAACAGAAACCAAGACGACTATCATGTGTTCACTCAGTTAAGCCTTGCAGAAAGTGACAAGGATATGGACATATGGTATTGCATGGAATACAAGTTTTTAGAGACAAACATTGACCCATAGAACGTAGAAGTAATTAATTATGTTAATGTGTCATACTTTCCGAGCAACTAAAGCATAGCAAACATATATGTCAAGAACGAAATTTGAACAAAGTTAGCGACAACCAGCCTATAGAACATACCCTTTCAATGCAACTTTAATGCTTTTAAGGTGTGTCCAGGCAGCAGTAGGCACCTCCCATACCATGCTGAAGTCGTCATCAGGGCGGACAGATTTTGACCTTCCAGCTAGATCTCTCACATGACCATAGCTAGGTAATACTTCGTACATGTCCCCAAGGTATTTTTGAATAACTTTTGCTTTTGTAGCTGATTCAACAACAACTACTGATTTAGCTACCGGGGGGTAAAGAGGTACAAGTGGCCTCCTCTCGCTACCAGAACTATCAATAGTGGTCTTCATGCAATTCTTGGCTTCAGCGGCTGCAATAGCAGCTGATTCCTTTGCTTTCACAGGTTTCTTCGATCTGGTTACCGTTTTTTTCTCTTTGGAACTACCAACCCCTTTCTTTGGTTTAGATGCGTCGACCTTCTTTTCTTCTTGCTTCGCACTAGCTTTCTCAGTTGTCTTTGCTGCTGTTTTACTAGTTTTAGCAGAAGTGCTCTTTTTCTTGGTAGAAACTTTCTTTTCTTTCACATCTGCACTAACTTCTTTTTTGCTGCCTCTAGAATTCTTCTTCTTCGCAATGTCCTTTTTAGTATCTGTACCACTCTCGCTTGACTTGCTATTAGATGTGGAAGCCTCATCAGCGATGGTGCTACACGCAGCTAGTGTGCTTTTACGTTTCTCAGATCTATGGACGTAACTATGGGCAGCACTCCCATCTTCCCTATTTATATTTGGATGGCTAAATGAGCTCTTATTTCTAATGAGAAGCCTTAACTTTTTACCATATGCAGTCGAGAAGAGCCGTGAATTAACACTACTGGTAGCCTTTAAAGCAACTCCATGGATAGCTGCAGCCCTGGAACTTACAGAACTGTGGTACCCCGAGAGCCCAGTAGTCAAAAAGGCACTGCTTCTGAGCTGTAGGGCAAGCTGAGAGCTATTTCTTAGAGACATTTTCCTCGTTCCACTATTGCGTACTGCGACTCCACACATTTGACAAGGACGGAAAGGCGAATAAGGCATGAAGGAGCATGAGTATCTCTGGGAAGTCCCAAAGTGAAGCTGCAATGGTAAAACATATACAATACTTAGAGAGCATGCATAAAAATCCGTGTTTGATCATGCTTATCGGACAGAATCATGCAAAAAAAAATACTGTAAAAGAAAAAGCATGGTACAAGGGGAAAAGCATTGTCAGTCTATCAGTGTCATATTAATCTTAGTCGTGTTAACAAAAATGAATGATGCTATAGAAGAGTGATTCAACACAGGGTATGTAGGTAAAGCAGTCTTTTTCTCGCAACATGAATGCCGGTGTACTAACATAGCATTACATGGTCAAATGAACAATGGACAATGAACAACCACCACTGGCATTGTGCCACTATGGAGTCAACAAGGCAAATTGCTCCAATTATTTACTTTTTCTAGACGAAGGCAGCAAAACTGGTCACACGGGCAAAACGTCGAACACCCATCGCTCCCCCGCCAACGCCGCATCAGACGGAGAAGCGTGCTGGTAGTAACGAGCAGGAGGCGAGTGGAAATGAATTAATTACCATGGCCGGCGCCGGCGGCAGCGGCTTGGTGGCGAGGGTGACGGCGCGGTGCGCGTAGCCGTGCGGGAGGAGGCGGCGAAGCTGGAGCGCCATTGAGAGGGGCAGGGGCGGGGGCGGCGCTCAGGCGAGGAGGAGCATGGGCGGCTGGCTGAGGGGGTCTGGCTAGGGTTTTAGGTGGGAGTAGATGGGGGGGGGGGGGGGGGGGGGGGGGGGGGGGGGGGGGGGGGGGGGGGGGAGGCGGAGCGGCGGCGGCTTCCAGTCCCAATGGCCGCGGAAGCCTCTTCTCTTCAATCAGGAGCGCTTCTCCCTCGGGCCCTCCCACAGCGCGAGCCACGCCACCATTCTTTCTCTTCGGCTCTGGCGCCTCGTGGCTGTCCCTGGGCCTCTCTTGGTCCTGGGCCCGCGGGGCAGCCGCCAGCGGGTTAATGCCTGTGTACGGCGATAGAGAACGTGCGTGCTCTCCAAGGCCCAATATTTCCGCAGCACCTCTTCTCCCCTGACGGAGCAACTAGCTAACAAGCGCTCCTTCGTGAGCCTTCTAAGGGTCAGGTCATGCATACTGTTTACTCAAAAAAAAGGGGTCTTATGCTCTGTTTGAAGATAGACTAGAGAGACCGGATAAGCTTTTTCACGACCGAGCATCCCAACGCTAGAGAGACATATGCCGATTAAAAGTAATCAATCAAGCGTTCTTTATTAATGATCTTTCGATTATATACAAAGATGAAGGGGCGCCTCCTGGATTAGCTTGTCTGGCGGTGTGTATGTGTTATGTGTTGTCTTCATACTAAAAAAATCAACGCCCTTTTGGAGTTGAGACAACCCTCCATTTGTGTGCTAGATTCTTTTTTTTTTTTGCGTGATTTGTGTGCTAGATTCGCCACCCATTTGATCTACTAGAAATTTTTTACTATTGTTTTGCATGAAACGACTGTCATGAGCTAATGTATCCTTACAACTAGCTCTCGTGATTATTGTATACATTATGTACAATGTAAATCGCTGTTCATGAGTCAGGTGTCTTAGACTGATGGGTACATGTACTTCGGTTTTTTTGGTTAACCGAGTAAACCAAACCGATATATTTTGGTTAATAAGGTTCGGTGGCAATTTTTTGTGATTATTTCGGTTGCCTTTCTCGAAAACCAAAATTATAGAAAACCGAATAAACTGAACCGTATAAACCATATTAACCGAACACCCAGCCCTAATTTTCGGTATATATCTAATACATTTTTCTAATATTTTTCAAATGCAAGATTAACATTTATTGAATACATGGTCAACATATTTTCAATAAACATTTAACATTTTTTAAATGCTTGAGTGACATTTTTCAAATAACATATCTATATTTTTTTAAACATGATCAATATTTTTTCTATACACATTTAACATTTTTAAAATGCTTGAGTAACATTTTTCAAATACCATATCTACATTTTTTTAATACATGGTCAACATTTTTCTATACAAAATTCGCATTTTTGAAATACTTGTTAAACATGCTTTCAAATGCTTGGATTTAACTTTTTTAAAATACATGATCAACTTTTTTCACACAATTTGTTTATTTTTTGTATACATGAGAAACATTTTCTCTATACACAATTAACATTTTTTAAATGCTTGGTTTGCATTTTTTAAATGTTTTTAAGAATAGTGTTTGTAATATATTTATTTAGAATATTTGAAAGTATAAACTAAAGTAAAAAAATGAAAACAAAAAATACGCTAGGAAGAGCTTATAAGTGTATTACAACAACAACAAAGTTTTTAATCCCAACAAGTTGGGGTAGGCTAGAGGTGAAACCCATAAGATCTCGTGACCAACAACAACAAAGCTTATAAGTGTATTAGTTACAGCTAATTTAGCATCTAGATTAAATCAAAATGACAGAAAGGTCTTCGTGCATGTCCTCCATTTTAATTATTTTTGGTCCATCAAGTAGTTGGTGGAATGAATGACGTATGACAATATAATCAGTATTATGCTCTTATAATCTGCTCTGTGCTACTACTTCGGAGAAGAAATTGAAATTTTACACAATGCCCGTGTGTTTAACTTTATTTTTTTCCTTTTAACTAGTCAATGTGTATGCACAATGCACGTTAATTTGAAAGTATATTAAGTGCATGTGAATATTAACTAGGATATTATTTGCGTGTTATTATGTGATTAGCATTATATTTGACATGAAATTAACTGCACGCTAAACGTCTTGAGCGTTCGACATTGAAGCAGTGTAGGTCGTTGGATTGACATGATTTAACGGCCAAGATTAATTGGATCTGCCCCTTTGGGTCTTTTTATATTGATATAGATATAGATAAAATAGTACTACATGTTTTCTCTTTAAAGCAGATTAATATGTATTGTTATGTTATGCTTCAAATTCAAGTATAAAAAACAAGCCTAATTTCTGACGAGCGAGCGGAGCGAGGCCCATCGCCAGTAGGCCTGTCACTTGTTGGAATCTCTAAAAAAAACTTATGGGCCTCTTTGATTCGTAGGATTTTAGAAACGTAGGAATAGAAAAAGTATAGGGTTGGAGTGGCATGCCCACTTGAATCCTGTAGAATTAGTAATGAGTGTTTGATGGCACGGGAAAAACAGAGGAATTGTAAAAAGAGGTTGGAGTGGATGTTAGATTTCTTGTGAAATGTAGTACAAAAGATTTCATAGAAAAAAACCCGTGGGATTCAATCCTATGAATCAAAGGACCAACATAGGAAAAAATCCTAAGAATTTTAATCCTTCAGAAATCCTATAAAATCCCTTTGAATCAAAGGAGGCTATATTTGGAAACCGAGGAGCAGTTGGCGCGAGCGCGTGTGCGAAGGTGAAAACTTTGGCGCGCGTTCTCTTCTGTACGTGTGCCTGAACGAAAGAGGAAGAGAAGGGGGAAAAAATCCCCAATCTCGTCTTCCCCTCCCAGTGACAGACAACCATCCCCAAATCCCTAGCCGCCGTCCAATCGACCAGCTTCCCCGCCTTCTTCCTCCCACGTCGCCAAGCTCCTCCACCTTCCGCCACGAGCTGCCGCCGCCGCCGCCGCTTCTTCGGGCAGCCCTTCGCCCGCGCGGCCACATCGCCCAACTCGTTGTTCCGCCACCTCCTGCTCCAACTGCGGGTTAGCCATGCACGAATCGTCCGTGCTACGAATCACAATGCGACCAGGATAAGAGGAAGGAGATCACCCGCGGCCCAACAAGGAGATTTATTCCCAGTTCGTTTTGGTTGTAATCTTGGAATATCTTAACCAATTCGGTTGTTCCTCTCGCCTTCACGGCTTCGCCAATGCCCACCTCGTCTCCGTCTCCGGTGGGCAAGCTCGGTGGCGACGACGGAGCGTCGCCGACCGCGTCGGCCATCGTCGCGCAGGCCGTGTCCGGGTCGCACGTCGTCAAGGTAGACGGCTACTCCCGCACCAAGGGGCTTGGCAACGGCAAACGCATCAACTACGATACTTTCACCATCGGAGGCCATCGATGGTGTGTGCACTACTACCCTGACGGCTGTGGCTCAAACGACACTGACTGGATATCCATTTTTCTGTTCTCTGACCGAACTGATGGCACTGAAGCCAAAGCACAGTTCAAGATAAGTTTGCTTGACCAAGACAGGCAACTAGTGCCATTGTACAGTTGCAACAGCCAGATAAGCACCTTCTCCAGCAAAGAAGCAGTGTGGGGCTTCGTTCAATTCATCAAAAGAAAGAACTTGGAGGAATCCCTTTACCTTAGGGATGATGTTTTCAGCATTAGGTGTGATGTCACTGTGTTCAAGGAGATCTTCACCGAGCCAATCCGGCCGCCTGTGGCGGTGCTGGTGCCACCATCCGACATGCACCAGCATTTTGGACAGCTGCTCTTGGCCGGCGAGGCGGCCGATGTCACTTTCGAGGTCGGTGCGGAGACATTCCCTGCACACAGGTGCATACTCGCAGCTCGGTCGTCGGTCTTCAAGGCGGAGCTGCTTGGTACCATGAAGGAGAAGACCGCAACTCATATACAAATCGACGATATGGAACCCAAGGTGTTAAGGCTTTGCTCCACTTCATCTACACCGACTCACTGCCCATGATGAACGAGGGCGATGAGGCAGCGTTTTCTCAGCATTTGCTGGTAGCGGCGGACAGGTATAACATGGAAAGGCTTAAGGTAATCTGCGAGGGGAAGCTGTGCGATCACACCTGCAAAGCACGGCAGCGACAACACTGGCACTAGCTGAGCAGCATGGTTGTGGTGCTCTCAAGAAGGCATGCTTCAAGTTCCTGATGTCTCCAGGTAACCTGAAGGCAGTCATGGCATCTGATGGATACGAGCACCTGAGGAGCAGTTGCCCAGGTGCTATGGACGAACTGGTGGCCATGCTTGCTCCTTGACCTCTTTGAGTTTCAACTCACCAGATCTGGTTATTTATCCTGCTATTTATATTTTCAGAAGTGATGATATCCTACTACTGTAAAAAAAGAGTGAATTGCAAAAAACCACCACATTTGGGGCTTCATTTGCGGAAAACCACCAGATCGCTATTTTTTTGCAAAATGCACCGCGGATTCAGTAAAAAGTTTGCAGATAGCACTGAACAGGTGATTTGGCGCGGTTGAGGGCGTTTCCGACAGGTGGGGCCCAAATCTGTCGACGTGGCATAACGGTCGCGTGGACGGAGCCATTTGCTGTAAACGACGCGGTCGGCTCGCGACGGACAGACCGACCGACCGCGCCCGACCACACCACATCCGCTGACTCCTCTCCCTCCAGATCTAATCCATGGTGACGGCGAAACCTGGCGGCGTCGACCGCGGCGGCGGAGCTGCTGCCGGTGGGGATGCTTCGGGCGGCTGTGATGGAGATCCACCGGAGTTCTGCGGGAGCTCAAATCCTTCCAACGCGCTGCCTCCTCCCCAACCGCCGGCGCCGCCAAAGTCGTTGGAATACGCGGCGGCTACTGCGTTCGCCCAGGCGGTGAAGGCCAATCCGACAGGCAGCCACCATTTTGCCTCCTCCTTCGGCGGTGTGGAGTAAGTCATCCTCCTCCTTTCTCTTTTCCCGATTGGCATTTTAGGGTTAGGGTTCTAGTGTTAGGGTTCTAGGTTTAGGGTTCCATGGTGGTGTAACAGGTATTGTAGCATTGCTGAGAGTAATTCTACTGTTAATGGTCTGTCACATGATTGCTCAAATCCTCTCTGTCACATGATTGTTGGTGTCACATAAATTAATTTTAACATGAGTACTTTTACATGATTGTTGCTGTCATCTGTCAGTTGATTGCTCAAATCCTCTCTGTCAAATTATTATTGTTGTTGTCAAATAAATTAATTTTAACTTTAGTATTGTAAATTGAAACTGAATTATTTCAACCTATTTTGTAATTAACAGCAATTATAACTGAAGTGTGAACCTTGTACTTAAGTACTTAACAGCAATTTTAACTGAATTTAGCTCCTGCTGCAACAACAATTTTAACCGGCAACAAGAAGGGCACCAAGGGCAGCTCCTTCAGCTCCTGCTGCAACAAGGCCAAGTTCATCTTCTGCTGCTGCTGATAGGCCTAGTTCATCATCTGCTACTGCTGCTAGGCCAAGGGCAAAGTAAAACTTCATACCACCAAGAGTATCAGGTACTGGAAGAGTGAGAAAGCCATCATACAAGATGTCTGAGTGGTTCAATTGTTCTCAGGGCAGCAAGAAGTGATGTGATGTTGAAACCAATTTAATTCAGCCTATTTTGGCTAGTTTGATGCATGTCATGTTGAAACCAGACTTTGATGCATGTCATGTTGAAACCAGTTTGATGCATGTGATGGACTATGTAATGTATCTAATTATGGCTGTGATGCACTATGGTACTGTTGTTATGATGATGAACTTAGTTGTTATGATGTTTTCAAGAAGTTTTCATGATGTTGTTATGATGATGATCATAGTTGATATGATGGTGATATTACTTGTTTTACGGTGCCTCGGCGTCGACAAACCCTAAATGATAAAACAAGGACTTTTAGGGTGCCTCTGTGTCGACAAACCCTAAATGATAAAACAAGGGCTTTTAGGGTGCCTCGGCGTCGACATACCCTAAATGATAAAACTAGGGCTTTTAGGGTGCCTCGGCGTCGACATACCCTAAATGATAAAACTAGGGCTTTTAGGGTGCCTCGGCGTCGACAAACCCTTAATGATAAAACTAGGGCTTTTAGGGTGCCTCGGCGTCGACAAACCCTTAATGATATAATTCATCACAAACCAACCCTTAAATAACACTGCAAACTGATCTTAATTAAAAGATTCAACAAACAACATACAAACCAAGGTTCAGTGCTACATAATTAATAGAGTTCACCACAATAAAAGTTAACACATTACAAGCTTTAGTCCAAAGCTATTACAAAAGACAATGACCCACATGGTCAGACAACAACACAACTTAGTCTTCATCACAAATAACCTTAATCTGGTGAAGCTTCCTCTTGTTACCATCACCTGCTGTCTTGAGCTCAACAATGCAGGAAGCAAGAGTACTCTTCTCCATGGTCAACTTCTCCTTCTCTTTCATCAGCTCAGCAATGCAACAATCCACCTGATCCTTCTCTTTCTTCAGGTCATCCTTCTCTTCCTTCAGGTCAGCATAGCAAATCTCCAAAGTCCTCTTATCAGAGCTCATCTTTTCCTTCTCTTTAAGATGATTGAACTTCAAATTCCTAATGACAGTGGCTTGAGCTACATGAATTAACTTTAACTGGTCAACAACATCCTTCCATTTTTTGATCTCAGCATCCTTTGCCATGCTGCTTTCCACACTGATTGTTATGTTCTCAGCATCATTCTTCTGATTTACCTCAGGCAGGTTATCCTGTGAATCCAGGAGGTTGTTGACATCTTCAACAAGCTTCTCATATGTCTCCTGCAACTCTTTTTTCTGCTGTGTGAGATTATGTACAGTACATGAATGCTCCAGGCATGCCATCCTATTATTATGTTGGCTATCCTCATACATAAGCCACAGCTTGTGAAGAGCATTCTGCAGATGCTCTGGCCACTCCTCATCTACCTACTGCAGTAATCCACAATTATTAGCACCCTGCAACAGAAAAAATCAGTTCAAACTTTCAGTCATTAGTTACAGATTCAGTTAATGTGCCATATGCAATGAAGTTACAGATTAAATTAGTTACAGAAAAATTCAGTTAAGTTAATGTACCAGATTTAGTTAAGTTAATGTACCAGATTCAGTTAATGAAGAGTTAATATGAACCCTAGAACTATGAACAGTAGATATGAACCCTAGAAACATGAACAGTACCTAAGAACCCTAGAACATGAATTGGAATGCTGCAAAGCTACAACTTCATACTTACTTCAGTGGCACAAGCAATGAGCCTCCTCCCAGTGCTTATCCCCTCAAATGCAACACAAGTCCTCCCTGGATTCCCATGCTCGCACATCACCATCAAGTCGTCAGCAACACCCTCGAACAACGGGTCATCAATTGTAGCTGGGATCTGGGCAATCCAACACAAACTTGTTCAAATCGAGCAGAACTAGTAGAACCCTAGAACACAAATGAGCGGCGGCCAGACAAACAGAGAACCAGAGAAGGAACTGACCTTGAGAGGGGAGTCGGAGGAGGAGATGTACTGCGCGACGGAGCCCTCAGTGCTCTCGCTATCGCTCCAGGACACCATGGCGGCCGGCGGCGGCCGGAGAGGAGAGGAGCAAGAGGGAGCGAGCGAGCGTGAGAGAAGAGAGAGCAAACGAGATGTGCTTAGGGCGCGGTCGGTCTGTCGAACGCGAGCCGACCGCGTTGTCTTAAGCGAACGGCGTCGTTAGCGCCTCCGTTACACCACGTCATCGATTTTGGGCCCCACCTGTCAGAAACGCCCTCAAACGCTACAAATCACCTGTTCAGTGCTATCTGCAAACGGTTAACTGAATCCGCGGTGAATTTTGCAAAAAATTAGTGACCTGGTAGTTTTCCGCAGATGAAGCCTTAAATGTAGTGGTTTTCTGCTTTTTACTCGTAAAAAAAACAAGGGTACTAGCATTGATACATCTGTTTGAGCTCAGTTGTCATTTCTAGATATCTGAAAACTGCGAGAAGCTTCTGTTTAATCCGAAGACAACATTTTCTAAGTTCTAAAAAATTAGGGGAATTTTAGAAATCCTAAGGAAAGCCCTCAATTTTAAGTTAGCGGCGCATGCAATCTATTTTAGTTAGAATTTTGAATTTATGGTAGGTGCAACAATGTGCATGGTGTTTTCAAATGCGAAGTCATAGTTCGTTATTACACTGCTTCATTCAGAATTGTCCAGAGTTCTTTTTTACAGAAGAATTGTCCGGAGTTTACGTGCTTGCTGCTAGGATAAATAGAGGGCAATAAGATTACAGTCAAAGAACCGATGATGAATCAGAACAGTTGTCTTCTTCACTCAGCTGATCCATTTGGTCCCAGAACTTTGCATTTGAGAACATCCAGGAAAAGCTTCTTTTGATAAATAACGTCCAGAAAAGCTCGATGCTCTATTTTTGTCAATGTAAACCCGCACGATAATGCTTCCTTGTTGGACTTGTGATAGAGGTGTACGAAGTAAACCTATGCAAAACAATCTTCAGTTGTACCCGGCTTGACGATCATGTTGGGCATAATAAGCCGTGGCGACGGGTCGAACGCACCCGGCGCGTGTATGGGCGCACGCTGGGTGTGTTGGACGTGTCGGGTCCGCGGCGGGTCGTGTGTGTGCGTGCGTGTGGAGTGCACGGGCATGTCCGTGGACTGGTACACCGTGTGCGTGTGAGTAGGCATAGGCTGTTGGCGATCTACGCGGTGTGATCGTGGGTGGTTCTGTTGGAGCTCGCCGCGAGCTGCGCGCGTCGGAGCGCGTCGCGGGCGCGGGCTGAGCGGGCGGAGCGCGCGCACGATCGGGGAGTGGAAGCGTGGGTGCGTGCCCAGTGCGCTGGCTCGGGTATAAGGCCGCGTAGTGGACGTTGTAACAGCTGGCGTGGGTGCAGCTTCAGTTGTTGCTTGAGCTGGATAAAAGCCGTCGTTGCGGCGGGCGTTCGAGCGCCGGGAAAACCACCGAGTCCACCGTGTCTCCTTCGTCCTTTCTTCTTCTACCTCTGTCTGTGAGAGAGTGAGAGCTAGAGTGGACGCGGGCGAGCTAGGGCAAGACCAAGCTGCGCCAACATTTGGTACCAGAGCCACGTTGAGGGAGGTGATTGCCGGCGATGTCGATCGTGCCGCACGCCGGTGGGTCGGGGAGCTCGCTGCCGGTTCCCGTCCCGATGCTCACCGGTGAGAACTACACCACGTGGGCAATCAAGGTGGAGGCAAACCTGGATGCGGCCGGGTTGTGGGAGGCGGTGGTGCCGGCGCAGGACGCGGTGGCGGCAGTGATCGCCAAGAAGGACAAGCTGGCACGGGCGTATCTGCTCGGCACGCTCGCCGAGGACATTCTGCTGCAGGTCTTGACGAAGAAGACGGCGGCAGAGGTATGGGCCAGCTTGAAGACTCGTTTCGTTGGTACTGACCGGGTCAGGGCGGCGCGGCTGGCCACACTCCGCGGCGAGTTCGAGCGGCTTCGCATGGCGGACGGCGAGGCGCTGGACACCTACGCCGGGAGTATCGGGGCCATGGCGGCGCGCTACGCCGGGCTCGGGAAGACGCTTGACGATGCGGCGATGGTCAAAAAGTTGTTGGACACGATGCCGGATCGCCTGTACGCGGCGGTGGCTGGCATTGAGCAATTCTGCGATGTGGAGACCATGACGTTCGAAGAAGCTCTCGGCCGGCTCAAGGCGTTCGAGGAGCGAACGCGACGGCGCGGCCGGGGCAGCGGCGAAGGTGGTGGCGATCAGTTGATGTTCACGGCGGCGCAGTGGCAAGCACGGCAGCGACAGCGCAGGGGCGGCTTCCGAGACGACGATGGCACGGCGAGCACGGCATAAGGCGGCGGGAACAAGCGGCGCGGGCGATGCTACAAGTGCGGCGAGCGCGGCCACTTCAAGAGGGAGTGCCCCCAGCTGCGGAAGGACCCGGCGGCGGAGCGCGCGCTGCTGGTGGATGCCGGCGTCGAGGACGACGGCCTCCTCTGACCCACGGCTTAGGGGGAGTGTGTTGGGCATAATAAGCCGTGGCGACGGGTCGAACGCGCCCGACGCGTGTATGGGCGCGCGCTGGGTGTGTTGGACGCGCCGGGTCCGCGGCGGGTCGTGCGTGTGCGTGCGTGTGGAGTGCACGGGCATGTCCGTGGACTGGTACACCATGTGCGTGTGAGTAGGCACAGGCTGTTGGCGATCTACGCGGTGTGATCGTGGGTGGTTCTGTTGGAGCTCACCGCAAGCTGCGCGCGTCGGAGCGTGTCGCGGGCTGAGCGGGCGGAGCGCGCGCACGATCGGGGAGTGGAAGCGTGGGTGCGTGCCCAATGCGCTGGCTCGGGTATAAGGCCGCGTGGTGGACGTTGTAACAGCTGGCGTGGGTGCAGCTTGAGTTGTTGCTTGAGCTGGATAAAAACCGTCGTCGCGGCGGGCGTTCGAGCGCCGGGAAAACCACCGAGTCCATCGTGTCTCCTTCGTCCTTTCTTCTTCTACCTCTGTCTGTGAGAGAGTGAGAGCTAGAGTGGACGCCGGCGAGCTAGGGCAAGACCAAGCTGCGCCAACAGATCAGGTATCTTTTTCTACACTGGCTGAACTGTACATCGCAGTGTATCAACAAGTAGTTCTGTGGAGTTTTAGAATGCTGTGAAGACATATGTCGATGGCTAATGAAGATGTTCATTGCTTTCCAGGTTCCGAATTCCCACCAGCACTGCCGCGACACCCACGGACTCCAAAAGCTTTTTATTACCCTTCAAACCCCTAACCAAACATCAGGTCATGAGTAGCTCCGCCCGGCTGGTTCATATGTTTCTTTCGAAAAGGAAGACAACTTCCCCGGCTGGTTCCTATATGTATATATACATATAAACAAGATGGCGACTAGCTAGCTAGATACAGATCATAATTAAATGCACGGCAACTTCGTCGAACTACTTACTAAAGTGATTTATAACATAAGAAATTCAGCTGGCCAGCGTACGAGAACACCGTGTTACTGCTAGCCATGTGCATATATACTGTCCATTGAGAGATTAACTGATTAAGGGGCGAGTTTTATGCAGACTGACCATTGAGTGAGAGGCTGAGAGCTAGCCAATTGCAGATGGGTCTCTCAAGCGCTGTGGATTGGTGGGAGGAGTGGCAGCTGCGGATTCTCCTTATCTGCAACCAATGTGTTCAACGGATCCGCTACTTCTCCGCCGGCCGGCGTAAGTCCGCAGTCTCTGCCTCCTTTCGACTTTTGATATGGCTAACATACATAGGCAGCTATGCGGTGGCGATATATGCTCTCGCCGCCCTGTTCAATCGCCACAGGAAGCCGGAAAATTCCAGCTTCACACATGGCAAAAGCGTCCTAGAGGTGGTGTGGGCGCCGGTCCTCCTGATGCACCTGGGCGGACAGGACGGCGTAACCGCCTACAACATGGAAGACAACGAGCTATGGAAGCGGCACGTCCTCACGGCCGTCTCTCAGATCACAGTGTCAATCTACGTGTTCTGTAAATCATGGCAGGGCGGCGACAAGAAGTTGTTGCAGGCAGCTATCATGCTCTTCACCCTCGGGGGCATCAGATGCTTAGAGAAGCCATATGCTCTCAGGAGCGCTAGCATTAATAGCCTAGTCAGTGCTTCTGACACTACCGCGCAAATGGACCATGAGGAATACAGCCGCGGAGAGATTCTTGAAGAATACGTGGAAAAGGTATGTGCTCTTTTTAATGCTGAAGCACGAGCAGAAAATGATGTTGAGGCCAACCATCTCTCTGATCAGGCACAGGGAGAAGCTGATTCAACGGCTGATGCGGGTGTGAGGCACGTTCCTATTAGGGAAACAGACCATGTCAATAAGCTTTTTTGTGGACATTGCATCTCCGTATCATGATCGGTTTGTTGTGATAGAATCCTTCTTGAAGCTAGATGAAGAAAAGGCATATGAGCGGTTGCAAGAAAGGCTATCCGACACGTTCGATCTTCTCTACACCAAAGCAAAGATGGCACAACCCAACATAAAACTTCTCAGAAGGAACTTTAGCTTTGGCATCCTCTTTTGGGCTCTTGCTGCATACTTCCGGATGGCATGTATAATCCTGCCATTCACAGCCATTGCTCTATTCCACAGGAGTCATAGAGAAGCTTATAACGACGAGGATGTCAAGGTTACGTATGCATTATTATCTTGTACCGCTGCGCTGGAGTACTTATCATATAACAGAAGTTTTGGGGCGGGATTGGGAAAAGTATGCTTTCACACGGTTTCCCGATGTAGTTTCATAGCATTCTTTGCCCTCAAGGAGAAGTACATCAGGCGTACGTTCATCCAACGCTGGCTCATGCCCATGGACTCATCCTCCAGAATTACAATCTTGGTTCTTGGATATATGAAACGTTGGTGGAAGCAAGACATACGGGTTGTTGCCGATTACATGAGGTTCAAGAATCACAGAGGGCAATGGGCTCTTCAGGTAGCGGGATCAGGATGCGGTGAAGACCTCGGGTGGAGCATGAAGAGACCGTTTGACGAGAGTGTCCTTCTCTGGCACATCGCAACGGACTTGCGCTTCTATAAAATGGGTGCATCACCCAATCATGCATGCGGCACCGTTCAATATGATGAAGAGATTTCTAGGAACGCGGAATGCCCTATCTGGTGTACAAAATCAGTGTATCATGCAGGCGCAATGGGATGCAGAGAAATAACCAACTACATGATGTACCTACTGTGTGCAAAGCCAGAGATGTTAATGGCCGGCACAAGGCGGAATCTGTTCATAACCGCTTACAACAAACTCAAGGAAACCCTCAAGTGCGGCCTACAACCACCGCTGGAGCAACGAGTGCGGGGGCGACCCATGGCCATCGGATTGGAAAGTTTCTTGTACCGCTGCATGAATTCAAAAGAAGAAAAGAAGCAACAGATGCTGGAGGAAAAATCAGTTGCAGAGAGAATATTCACCGAGATGGAGAAGTCACCGACTGAAGAAGGTCTTGTACACGACGCCTGGATTCTTGCTGAAGGGCTATCGAGGTTAGAGGATGAGAAGAAAATGTGGGAGGTGATCGAAGCTGTGTGGGTGGAGATGCTCTGCTACTCTGCCAGTAGGTGCCGGGGGCACCTGCACGCTAAGAGCTTGGGCACCGGCGGGGAGCTGCTGACCTTCGTGTGGCTCCTGTGGTCGCACATGGGGATGGAAACCTTGGCGGAGAGGATGCAGATGCCGGAGGTGGAGATTCCAGGCGCAGGAGGAAATGATGGCCCTGCCTTCGGACAAGACGGTGGCGGTGTTTGATGCAGTTGCTTATGCATGGAGCGAGACCACCATGTTTGTTGCTGCTTATTATTTGATCGTCTATAAAGTTGAGTATCAGGTTTGCGTGTATGTTGTTGTCCGCCTATCCACTTCTCCTGTAGTCCGGTTCTACAACTGAATAAGACCTGCCATATCTTTTGCTTCCTGTAACATTATATGCAAGCAATGTATGCGAAATTTCATCTTTTGATCGCCAATGTTTGCGACATCTTTTACGGTAAGAACAGAGATAACTGGCCAGGTCGCAAAGCAGACATCAAACACGCTCGCAATCACCATTGGATCTTTTTTTTTTCGAAATGACAGTTATCCTGCATTCATTAAGAAAAAAAGAGTTGCTCAGTTAATTAGGGAAAACCGAGCGAAAACCGGATTGCCCAGTTAATTATGGAGAACCGGACGAAAACCATTACAACCGCTGAGCGGCACACATAAAAAACCCCACGCACACCACTTCAAAGAGGGCCTCGGCGAGACAGCACGCAGGCGTCATCGTCATCACTCCTCCCCTAGAGGCGTCATCGCCATCCCTACACTCTGAGCAAACGACTCCGACTTCGCCTCAGGCGATCGTCGACTCAACCCACACCGAAGCGGACGCGTGAAGCTGCAAGAAGATCTGCGCCAAAGCTCAGCCACCTGCGGCCAGACAACGCAGCTCCGACTCTGACGGAGAGCTCTGAAGAATAGAACCAGGCACTGCTGGCGCCACGGAAGAAACCACGGACACGCCGAAGAAGAGCCGACTACCGCAACCATTGCCGCGTCGCCGACATCGCTCCCACCATCATCGCTGCCACAGAGGCCTGGTCGCCACAACCGCCGCCATCCACGGGTCCCGCCCACCGACGACGAGCTCCCAAGACGAAGCCCCCAAGAGGGAAAACGACACCAAGGCGCCGCCATCGTCCGATCACAGATCAAGGGTTTCCCCCGGAGAGGCCGAGTTGGCCGGATCCGTGTAGGAGGGGAGCGGCAACAAATCAGCGATGCCTCCAAGAAGGTCAACGACTGCCACAGCCGCCGCCATCACTGGTCACGGCACAAAGCCGGGACAGGGTCTTCACCCAAGCTCCCACACCACCTCAGCCGCACATCATCCCGCACCGACGCCAGCGAGCCAACCAACCACCACCACCATCGGAGCTTCCCAACGACGAAGAAGAAGCTCCGAGATCCACCGCAATCAACCGCACCTCGCGGAGACCACCGGCGGCCAACCACCAGAACGAGGCGATAGAGCCATCAATGGCCTGCCGGACGCACAGCCACCGGACGCAGCGCGAGCCGCCGTGCCCTGCCAAGCACCACCATGAGCCGCGACCGAGCAACAGAAGCACCAGCGCGCCCCATGCACGCCACCGCAGCCGCCGGAGACCGGATCTGCATCACTCGCAGCTGGGGCGCTCTTCGTCGACAACACGGGCCCCCGACCCGCGCAGCACCAGGGCGTCCTCGCGACGCCCCGCGGCGCCCCTTGACGCGGCTCACCGCCGCAGCCCACCAGCAGCACCGCTGCACCTCCACGCGCCGGAACCGGCTGCCGGCGCATCGGCCGAGCTCCACGCCACCCTCGCACGCACACGCAGCAGGCCCTGCACGGCCCAGATCGGGCCCGCGCCGCGCCGCCGCTCGCGCCCCGCGCCGCGCCCTGCAATGCTGCCACCCCCATGCTGCACCGGAGGACCACGAAGCAGGAGGCACCTCGCCACAGCCCGCCGGAGCGCCGCCCATGACCAGCCGCCACCGCGCCACGCGGATCCAGAGCACGTTGACCACCGGGAGGGACGCTCCTCCCCGCCGCGAGAGCACGAGGACCAGGTCCCACCGCCGCCGGCCGCCGGCAGGCTTTGCCCGGTGGCGTGCGCCGGCGGCGGCGAGGGGATGAGGAGGGTGGGAGGGGGCCGGCGGCGGTGGATCTGGTTTCCGCCCGAGCCGCCCCTAGGAGCGACGCGGGGGCAGGGAACCAACTCTGTTTTTACTGTTTGCTCAGTTCACCGTTGGATCTTCACACATTCGATTTTTGATGCTCCATGATCCCAGATGGCCTGTGTCGTTCCATGCTTGCAGGTTTGTTCACTACAATTGCTTTTTTAGATGTTTCGTCGTGAAGATCGTTTCCAGTCACCTCGAAGGTTTCAAATATAAAACAAAAACATCTCATTTACCATCTTTCACAGACTACCAGCAGTAGGATTAGGATATCGCCCCCCTCTGAAAATAGAAATAGCAGGATAAATGTCCAGATGTTACTCTGTGGCAACATGTTGATGGCTTATCCAGATGCTCACGGCTTTTCAATTTCCAAATCCCCGCAGCACTGCCGCGATACTCAACTTTCTTTACATTTTACAGCGGATCGTGAATGCATGACAAGTGAGCTTTCTGTACATTTTACAGCGGATCGTGAATGCACAAGAAAAATACTACGTATGATGTATGGCAACTGCTGAACTTTCTGTACATTTACAGCGGAGATCTGTGATTTCTATGTCGAAATGAAAACGAAATTGTGGATGGATCCGCCGTATATCGTCAGTCAGGCTCCCGAGTTTCTGATACACCGCCGCCGTTTCAGATGGATGCTCACACTCACAGGGCGGCTTCTTCGCTTCACCTGCTACCTCCCGAGCTCGCGAAGCTCCCGCGCCAACTCCTCTACCTCCCGCCACGAGCTGCCGCCTTCGCGCACCGCCGCCGCGGCCTCCTCGGCCAGCTCCTTGGCCCGCGTGGCCACCTCGGTCCACTCCCGCCCCTTCCCCACGACGGTCGACTCGAGCACGCGCACCAGCTCGTCGGCGCTCGGCGCCGTGGCGACGCCGCCCCAGCAGAGCGGCACGGCGGCGCGCAGCTCTTCCACGAGCAGCCGCGCGCTCACGAACTGGTCGGACGTCATCGGCCACGCCAGGATGGCCACCCCGGCCGCCGCGGACTCCAGCACCGAGTTCCACCCGCAGTGCGACACGAACCAGCCCACCGCCCGGTGCCGCAGCGCGGCCACCTGCGGCGCCCATCCGCGGATCACCGTGCCCCTGCCGCCCGCCGCCGCGCGCTCCTCGAATCCGTCCGGGAGCATCACCGCCGGCCCGACCGCCCACACGAACGCCGCGCCTGTCTTCTCCAGGGCGGTGGCCAGGGCCGCCGCGTGAGCTGGCTGCAGCACCGCCATGCTCCCGAAGCTGATGTACACGACGGATTTGTCCTCTGACTTGTCCAGCCAGCCGCACAGGTCGGCCGCGGCCACCGCCGTCTCGCCACCGCGGTTGCCTGCGGCGTCGGCTTCCGGCGCCAACGGCCCCACCGCGCGCACGCGCCGGAAGCCCAGGTCGGCGAGAGGCGCCTCCAGGTACCGCCCCTCGAGCTGCCGGAACGTGTTCGACACGAACGCGGAGCAATCCAGGTTCCAGAGGAAGTTCCTCCTGACCCCCTCCGTAACCTCGTCCCCCTCCTTGTATGTCCGGTAGAGCAGGCTGAGCTGCCGCCACGGGTACACCGCGGCGCCCGGGAGATCCGGGAAGGCGATCGGGCACTCGTCGTCGCTCTCGTCCTCGCGCCTGGGCAGCCGGCGCAGGAGCGAGTGGAGCACGGCGGTGGAGTAAGCAGCGGACGACGAGAACGCGACGCGAGGGAGGCCGAGCTCGGCGGCGAGCGGCTGCGTCCACCCGCAGAAGAAGTCGGAGAGTACGGCGACGACGCGGTCCGGGGTGCCCGCGCGGGCGCGCACCCAGGAGACGAGCGGGCCGCGGAGCCCCGCGAAGGCGACGATGAGCGCGCCGAAGAGCACGGGCGGGCACCCCTTGGCGCTCTCGACGCCGGCGGGGAAGGCCGGGTGGGAGGGGAAGGGGAGGGTGAGCGCGCGGACGGCGCCGCCCGGGTTCGCGGCGAGGAGGGGCGCGAGGAGCGGGGCGGTGCCGGGCGTGGCGACGACGGTGAGGCGGAGCCCGCGGGCCGCGAGGAGGCCGACGAGGTCGAGGAGCGGGATCGTGTGGCCCTGCGCTGGGTACGGGACGACCAGGACGTGGGGCGCCGGAGCGGTGGAGCTATCGCTGGTGGCGGCGGCGGCCATTGCTATGGTGGCAGTGGTGGTGTCGCGGTGAATTGCGACGTATGCGGTGTTTGGTCGCACTTCTCCCTCTCTCTCAAAAAAAGTCTAGGTCCAAGCTCGGCCTAAATATTGTACTTAATCCTTTTTTTCACGTTTGATCGAGATATCGGTAGATTCGAGTTGACTCTGTGTTACAACATTTTTCACGAGCCAGTTGCCTTCCTCCCGGACCGCACGCGCAGGCGGTTCCGGAAGGCTAACCCTAGCCGCCGAAGAACCCCGTCCCCGAGCTTCCCTGGCCGCCGGTGCCGGCGGGGCCTGGCCGTCAAAGGCGGCGTGCGAGCTCGGCGAGCCCGGACGGCCCTCCTTTGCGCGGAGGGGTGGCGTGACGCAGGCAGCACGAGGTCGGGCCATGGCGCGGCGGAGATTCATGGAGGAGCCTGTCGTGGAACAGCAGCGGGGGCGCGGCGCGGCGACGCCTCCGTATTGTGCTGGTGCGAGAGTGAAGGGCGGCGCGGACTGGCTCCCATGGTGACAGCTACGCTATGGAGTTCGGCCAGGAGTGGCGGGAGCTCCCGAAGTGCGGTGGCCGGTGGTCAACTTGGGTGTGGGCGTGCGGCTGCCCTCCTGGAGGCGCCGATGCGGAAGAAGGCGATGGTGTGGGCTCGATTTGGGCCCATCGGGGTCAGATCTGGGCCGCAGGGCTGTGGTAGTTGCAGCTGTCTAGAGTGAGAAAGCTGCTGCACGAGGTGTGCAGCCCTGTCCGGTGGAGATGGAGGTGTTGTGCTGCGTTTTTCTCGTCCGTGCAGGAGGTGGAAGGCGATCTCGGGCGTGCATGTGTTGGTGGACCGCGATGCTACGACTACAACGTCGAGGTGCTGGGGCGGTAGCAGTGCGAGCAACCAGGAAGATGGCCCTAGGACGGCGTTGAGGGTTGGAGGTGTGCGGCAAAAACGGACGAAAGTCCTGCCCGTTTGTCGGTGCCGGCAGCGGCGGCCCCCGGGCGTCGTCCCCTCCTTGGAGACGTTGCTAAGGTGTGTCGACACTTCCCTGCTCCCGCGTATGTTTGATAGATGTCTCCGGGCGAAAGCCTAGGCTCGGTGTGGGATCGGCACGATGGCGGCGTCCTTGACGTCGTACCTCCGTTGGGAGCATTGTGTTTGGAGACTTGGCTTGGAGGTTCTTTGTTGTGCTCCTCCGGTTCCTGCCGCTGCCGTTGCCCAAGATTGTTCTGCAGAGGCGCCATGTACACCGTCGTCGGGAGTCCAAGGTGATGTCTTTCTCCGGCCTGACCAAGTCCCATCATTTGCTTGTCGTCTCCTCCTTTGGCATTAAGGGCGAACGGTGCGTCGACAAGTGAAGTCCAATGGAGTTGTTGATCTTCGGAGGCGATTGGTGTCGGTTGAGACGCGGCTCTGTAGCTCATTTTAGGGCAGGCACTTTTGCGTGTAGTTGTAATGTTTGCGGTGGCTGTCTTCGGACGAGCTCTGGTGTGGAGTAGTGCTACGCTTGTTGTTCGCATCGAGTGGTAGATGTCTTGTATTCAATTTTCTGCCTTCTATAAAATATGGTACGTCTTTGGCGTACCCTCGAAAAAAAGGTTTGTGTTACTACCAAGGAAAAAAAATAGCACGATATACAAAATAGCGTCGCCTCTTAATTTACCCTATTAGTGTGCTATAGCATGCTATTAGCGAGACATTTTACATTGATTTATTTAGCGAGATTTCTCAAAAAAGATTTATTTAGCGAGACAATTCTCTATACGATATAGAGTGCTATTAGCGGCGCTATAGCGCGTTATTTTTTCCAATGATTACAACGGGTGACCTGCGTTTTAAATTGGATAAAACAGAGCAAACGCATTCTAAATTTTAGTTTCCCTAAACAAAGATGTTCGTATCAAGTCACACCGCATACACGTGCCTTTGCAACTACTCCCTTCGTTCATTGTTATAAGATGTTTGAGATATTTCAAAATGGACCACGTATGAGGTGTAATGAGCAGAAAAACACATGAAAACATGTCTATATACATTTGATTTAGAAAAAATCAGGATATCTTATACTCCTCCGTTCATAAACATAAGGCTTTCTAGAGATTTCAATACAGGTTACATACGAAGCAAAATGGGTGAATCTAAGCTCTAAGATATGTTTATATACATACGTATATAACTCATATTAAAATCTCTAAAAGGTCTTATATTTAGAAACGAAGGGGAAGTGAACAGAGAGAGTACATTCGTAACAACAAATTACACAACTAGTATTTTGACAGTAAAATGTTTTGAAGGACGAGCTCCATAGAGCCCATAATTTTAAATTTTTCATTTTTTTAGGGTTAAAAAGATCTAGAAACAAAAAATTATACATCTATATCATCAATATAAAAAGACCCAAAGGGGCAGATCCAACTGATCTTGGCCATCGAACTAAGTCAATCCAACGACCTATACTGCTCCAATGACGAGCGTTAAACGTGTTTAACGTGCAATTAATATCATACCAAATATTGCACTAATCACAGGATTAACACATAAATAATAGCATATATAATATTCGCGTGCAATTAATATATTTTCTAAATATTAACGTGCGTTGCACGTGCACATTTACTAGTGTATATAAGGGTGTGATGTATGTGTGTGTAAAATTCCACGATGAAATATCTTGAATCGCAAGTTGCACAAATTTGATAGAGAACAGTGTAGCTCTCACTTTAAAGTATTTTATCATGAAATTATAGACACATGTACCTCACATCTCTGGCTATATGTGTATTTTTTAGAATTGTTTGAAACATAAAAGTAAAATTTCTGAATTGTTCAAAACTCGGGCTCCATGGAGATATGGTTGGCCCCTCCGGGTGGGCTCTTGCCCATGTTGGCTCTCATGTCTTAAAACTTTACAAAAAAAATGTTTTTTTTGGTCCACGACAAACTATATTCCGCAAATTCCAAAAACATGCAAACACAACAACTACACTGGGCACTTGATTAATAGGCTAGTCCAATAAATTAATAAAAAATATGCCAAAGTGATGCAATAATGATATAAAGTTAGCATGAACATACCAAAAAGTATATACACGTTTGAGACATATCATCAAGCGACATATGACACCGAAGGTGCTGTAGGGGACCTGCTGCAAGGGGTGTCAAAGATGTTGCAGGAGGTCGTTGCATGGCGTTGTCGATGCTACAGGCGATGGACACCACCATCACTCGCTATTCCGTGCTGGCCGTGGGCCGCGACGAGCACCAGCCGAATGTTGTAAGACAAGTGCACTGTTACGATGGTGGCCATGATGATGCTGCGACGGTGGATGTGGAACGACGGATGTTGTTGCGAGCAATGCTACGATGAGGCGACGACTTCCTGCAAGCGGAGAATGGAAGACCGGAGGCTGCTGCTATGCGAGACGAGTGTAGCGAGAAGGGAGCAACTTTCTGATTGCTTGTATCTGCGTTGGTATTTTTCCGAAGAGGAAGGGATGATGTAGCACAACAAAGGTAAGTATTTCCCTTAGTTATGAAACCAAGGTTATCAATCTAGTAGGAGAACCAAGACACACTATGTAAACAGCTCCTGCACACAAACAATAAATACTTGCAACCCAACGCGTAAGAGGGGTTGTCAATCCCTCCATGGTATTGAGATAGATTAAATTGTATGAGATTTGATAAATATATCTAACAAAAACACAAAATAAAATAAATAAAGAGAAATTGCAGCAAGGTATTTTTGGTTTTAATATGATAGGTAGACCCGGGGGCCGTAGTTTTCACTGGAGGATTCTCTCAAGAAAATAGCATACGGTGGGTAACAAATTACAGTCGGCAATTGATAGAAAAGCGAATAATCATGACGATATCCAAGGCAATGATCATGTATATAGGCATCATCCAAGATTAGTAGACCGACTCCTGCCTGAATCTACTACTATTACTCCACACATCGACCGCTATCCAGCATGCATCTAGTGTATTAAGTTCATGGAGTAATGCAATAAGAACGATGACATGATATAGACAAGATCTATTCATGTAGGAATAAACCCCATCTTTTTATCCTCAATAGCAACGATACATGCGTGTCATGTCTCTTTCTGTCACTGAGATTGAGCACCGCAAGATCGAACCCATCACAAAGCACCTCTTCCCATGGCAAGAAAAATCAATGTAGTTGGCCAAACCGAACCAAAATTTCGGAGAAGAAATACGAGGCTATAACAATCATGCATATAAGAGTTCAGCAAAGACTCAAATAATATTCATGGATAGAACTGATCATAAACTCACAATTCATCGGATCCCAACAAACACACCGCAAAAAAGAGTTGCATCAAATAGATCTCCAAGAACATCGAGGAGAACATTGTATTGAAGATCAAAAAGAGAGAAGGAGCCATCTAACTACTACCTACGGAACCGTAGGTCTGTGGTAAACTACTCACGCATCATCGGAGGGGCAAGGATGATGATGAAGAATCCCTCCGTGATCGTTGCCCCCTCCGGCAGAGTACCGGAAAAGGCCTCTAGATTGGATCTCGTGGTTCTGGAACTTGCGGCGGCTGGAAAAGTGTTTCGTCGACTCCTCTAGGGTTTTGGGGATTTTAGAGTATTTATAGAGGCAAAAGTCGGTTGAGAAGGTTCCCGTGGGCTCCACTACCCACCAGCGTGCGTCGGGGGCCTTTGGCGTGCCCTGGTGCCTAGTGGGCCCTACGGGCCTCCTCCCGTGTGCTTCTTTGGATCCCTGTGTGTCTTCTGGGTAGAAAAAAATCTCCAAAAAGTTTCATGGCATTTGGACTTTGTTTGGTATTGATTTTCGGCGAAGTAAAAAACAAGAAAAAAACAGCAACTGGCACTAGGCACTATGTCAATAGGTTAGTCCAAAAAAATTATATAAAGTTGCTAGTAAATGAATGTAAAACATTTAAGATTGATACTACAACAGCATGGAATAATCAAAACTTATAGATACGTTGGAGATGTATCACTTTCACATGAGTGGCGTTGAATTAGAGAAGAGATACATGATGGATTGAGGGTGTACACGTATCACATCTAACGGCTTGGCGGCTGATTTCCCCTTCCCTACAGCCGGTTGGCGCCTAATGGTGCCGCAAGAAAAGCGCAAGCACTACCGCTGACGTCATTATCCCACCCACCTGGCTTTTGGGCCGTTAAAGCTTTGGATTTAGGACCTCAAGGCCACCATCAGACGTGATAGGTGGAAACCCGATGAACGAGTTCAAGCCCGAGGGTGGCCCGATCTTCACGTCGTAGGATCGAATCGAGGAGGATAACTAACTGCAAGCAGCCGGGATAACTAGCTTTATACCTGCCAAGGTTGGATGCAACCCGTACGTTGGGGATGTCTGACCAGAGCTATAAGAACTCCAACCCGTTGTCCGAACAATCGCAGAACCACAAACCTGAACTAACCCACACACAACGGCCGGAACCGTAGAGCACGAATTAGGGGGAACCAGAGGCTCCTTCTCGCGAATCCGGATGAACTCACAAGTGCAAAGGTAGCAAGAATCTCTCGGATCTCTCTGTGGCGCCCCCTGCTCGATCGTACACTAATCATGCACGCAAACGTGTACGATCAAGATCAGGGACTCACGGGAAGATATCACAACACAACTCTAAAACATAAATAAGTCATACAAGCATCATAATACAAGCCAGGGGCCACGAGGGCTCGAATACAAATGCTCGATCATAGACGAGTCAGCGGAAGCAACATTATCTGAGTACAGACATAGGTTAAACAAGGTGCCATAAGATGGCTAGCACAAACAGGGATACAACAGATCGAACAGGCGCAGGGCCTCCTGCCTGGGATCCTCCTATCTACTCCTGGTCGTCGGCGTCCTGGACGTAGTAGTAGGCTCCGTCCTGGTGGTAGTAGTCGTCGAAGGTGGCGTCTGGCTCCTGGGCTCCAACATCTGGTTGCGACAACCAGCAAGAAGGGAAAGGGGGAAAGGAGGGGGAAAGCAACCGTGAGTATTCATCCGAAGTACTCGCAAGCAAGGATCTATACTACATATGCATGGTATATGTGTAAAGAGGCAATATCGGTGGACTGAACTGCAGAATGCCAGAATAAGAGGGGGATAGCTAGTCCTGTCGAAGACTACGCTTCTGGCAGCCTCCATCTTGAAGCAATAGAAGAGATTAGTTGGAAGTTAACCAAACAACAACGTATAGCATAATCCTACCCGTCGATCCTCTCGTCGCCACCATGCGAGAGAGCGACCACCGGGTTATATCTGTCACTTGTAAGGGTGTGTTTTATTAAGTATCCATTTCTAGTTGTCATGAGGTCGGAATACAACTCCGGGTCGTCCTTTTACCGAGGGACACGGCTATTCGAATAGATAAACTTCCCTGCAGGGGTGCACCACATATTCCCCAACACGCTCGCTCCCCTTTGGCCGGACACACTTTCCTGGGTCATGCCCGGCCTCGGAAGATCCACACGTCGCAGCCCCACCTAGGCTCAACAGAGAGGTCAGCACGCCGGACTAATCCTAGGCACTCTGGGGTCTGGGCCCATCGCCCAGTGCGCTCCTGCACGTTGCGTACGCGGCCGCGAGCAGACCTAGCAACCCACACGATCACGGCGGTTACGTTAGCGCGGTCCAACACGGCGCGCGCCGCTCAGTCGCTGACGTCAAGAAGGCTTCAGCTGATACCACGACGCCGGGATACCCATAACTACTCCCGCGTAGCTGGTTAGTGCGTATAGGCCAGTGGCCAGACTCAGATCAAATATCCAATCTCGTTAAGCGTGTTATTATGAAGTAAACGCGAACGCCGACCAGGGCCTGGCCCACCTGTCTCCTAGGTGGTCTCAACCTGCCCTGTCGCTCCGCCACAAAGATCCACACAAAGGGCCGTGGGGACAAAGGTCCTTTCAGCCCCCAATCCGTGAATCACTCGCGGGTACTCTTTGAGCCGACCCGACTTTAGTCACCATTTGTATAGTATGTATATATGTATAGTATACACCCGTGATCACCTCCCGAGTGATCACGGCCCGATAGTATAGCAAGGCAGACTGACAAGAATGCAGGGCCAATGATGATAAACTAGCATCCTACACTAGGCATTTAGGATTGCAGGTAAGGTATCAACAACAGTAGCAACAATGACTGGCTATGCAGCAGAATAGGATTAACCGAAAGCAGTAACAGGCTACACTACTCTAATGCAAGCAGTATAGAGAAGAATAGGCGATATCTGGTGATCAAGGGGGGGGGGCTTGCCTGGTTGCTCTGGCAAGTAGGGGTCGTCAACAACGTAGTCGGTCGGGGCACCAGCAGCTGCGTCGGTCTCGTAGTCTACCGAAGAGAAGAGGGGGAAGAAACAGTAAACACACGGCAATAACGCAACAGGGATGCATGACATGTCTAAATGATATGCCGGGGTGATATACAGCCTAACTAAGCGATTTAGTTAATTTAGGAATTTATTCGGATTTATTTAATTAGGGTTGGACACTATTCATTTATCGAAATCGGTCTAATTGTTCAACGTTCTCATAGCTGCGGGCATCTGACGGGAATACGGAGGATGTATTCGGGTTCGTATCGTCGTTCTGAGCAAGTTTCATGTACAAAGTATTTTCATCGGAGTTACGGTTTATTTAATATGATTTTCTAAAGTTTTTATTAATTTCTGAAATTTTAATTAATTATTTAATTCAACATTATCCGAAACAGTGATTGATGACGTCAGCATGACATCATGCTGACGTCAGCAGTTAATTAAGTTAATTACTGATTACTGTTTAATTAACACTAATTAGTTAATTAGATTAACCTAATCAGGATTAATTAACTAATTAATTAATTAACTAATTAATTAATTATTTTAATTATTTATTTTTATTTCTATTTTCTTAAAACTGTTTCTGGGCCGTGGGCCCCATTCGTCAGCGTCACAGGGGTTCGGGCCCCACTGGGCAGTGGCCCAGGGGCGGACACGTCCGGGGCGTGCCCCTTTCGGGACCGGACATGTCCGGTGCCCAAAAGGGGACGCACGGGCGGTCGGCGGGCGCGGGCGCCGGCGAGGCCACGGCAGGGCCGGAGGCGGGGCGGCGGCGCGGTGGCTGGAGCGGCCGCGGGCGGCAGCGCGGTGGCTGGAGCGGCAGCGGGCGGCAGCGCGGTGGCTGGAGCGGCAGCGGGCGGCGGTCGCGCGGAGGCGAAGCGGGGGGGGGGCCG